>CAXKVW010000433.1:0-527406 GCA_964058825.1 Carex arenaria
TCACTATCCTTATCCACACATATTCGAATATCAAATATTCAAATTTAAATTTTCGAATACAAGATCAAATACAAATCGGATATTATCCATACTGTTTTCACCCCCTAATTTTCACACTATCTATATTTCTCATAATTAATTTAATCTATCCAGTATTAATTTGTCTATTTAAAATCACTCAGATCATCTAAACAAAATTCAACAATTGAAATTATTAAGGAAGCACAATTAATTCAGGCCCAAAAAGGAAGTCCCATCTACTCGCACCTAATCTACCACCTAAAAGAAAACTAAATAGAATCTCTCGAAAACCTGAACAACACTTTTTAATACAGATAAAAAATTTGGACGAAAAAAAGATAAAACACAGATTCTAGATGTGTTGTTGAAAATTGAAAAAGTTCTTTAACTGGCATAAATGCATAATTAATATAATTAATTGTAAGATTAAACCCCTCTACAACATGTCAACATGCCTCCTTCGAATCTCTCTTTCTTTCCTCTGGTGCATGGTATACATGTGTGATGTGACCATGAAACAAAAAAAGCAATCAGAGATTATACTGATGGGACACCACACCACAACACAACATAAACATATTACGTACCAGTAAAGTCAGATATCAGTTACCAGTACTGTCTGAGCACATAAAAAGGAAGCAACAACATGTGCAATTTCTGTAAAATATGAAAACCTAAAAGAGTGAAATCAACCCCATACATCCATACGATTCATTCATTCAATTCAACTGCTCCTTTGCACCTTTTTCCATCCAATTTTTACAGCTAACCCCAAATTACAAACAAAAAAGAACTATCATGCCTCTCTCTCTCTCTCTACAGCTTTAAAATTCACACATCTGATCTACCACTTGAACAAACTAAAGAAGATACTACTAACCCATCTACACATTCTCTCTACCTTTCTCTGCACAAAGTTAGCTTCTAGGAGAAGATCTAGAACCTACCGGGGCTGGAGACCGCGTGCCTGACTGGTCGGACCCACTAGAAGATGAAGAACTCGAGTCTGAATCTGTGCACCAAACCATACATACAACACCCAATCAGGTCCAATTTTGTCAAATTTGACAATTACCCCCTTAATTTGATAATAATTTACTTACCACTAGAAGAAGAGGAGTCACTGCCAGAACTGCTAGGGCTGTTTGGTTCGGCTTCTCTCTGAATTTCTACAGGTGGGTATTGCATTGCTGGCATTTCATCTCCTCCTATATCCACATCCTCTTCTCCTCCTATCTCACCCTGTAAAAACATTTTAATTTTGTTCAGGGTTACTTTTGTTACAATTTCACAGTTATTTTACCAGTAAATGTATATATTGTAACCCATCAATGTATGTAAGAGAAATACCTTATCTTGCATTCTATCTGTGACCCCGCTACCAGCAACTGTCGGTACAGAGGTCCCAGCATCACTAGAAGCTGCCATGTCAGCATTGCCCATGCTCTCACCTTCTCCTTCTTTCCTCCTATTCTTCGACTTCTTACAATTATTCACAAACCGGTCGAGCTCCCATAACGTCTCGTTATCCATGGAATCTATATCAAGCTCAATCTCATCTCCATGTTGAGTAGTGTCAAGATTTCTCTTTCTCACAATGCCTACCAATTGGGTCATTTTATCATCTGTTAAGCTCTGTAAACCCTCACTCAATCTCTGTTTCTCTTCATAGGTCATTGGTCTTTTGTTTGGGTCACGTGCCTTCGGTTTTGGTTTTGGTTTTTTTGCAACTGGTTTTGCCGCAACTGATTTTGCCGCAACTGGAGTTACATGTGGTTGTTCTTGCAATTGGGCCTGTGGTTTTTCTGACATTGCATCCAATTGAAGCTTGTGAGATTCAAAAATTGGGGAAATGAGTTTATCAAATAGACCTAACAATTCCTCAGCTAATTCATGAACAACATGGCCTCTAGGATTGTATATCAAGGCATTATTGAAAGTTAATCTCACATCAGATGCAAATTCAGACAAATTCACATACAAACCCTTGGATAATTTCGATTTCACAGTTCCCAAATCCATTGGTTGTTTCACGATCTGATGATAATCATGTAAACCCATCTTAACAGCATCTACAGGTGTATTGAACCACACGTTCTTCTTGTGCTTCATCAAACGAGATAAGATCTGACCACACTTCTTCAAAGAAGCCGAGTTGAGAGGGCTGCTTGGAGTTGGATGAACCACACTAGCCGATCCGGGTCGTACGGGTACAGAATCGGGTACGGATTCAATTCTTGAAAGGAGAGAACGCACCTGCTCGAGTTCAGAAACAAGGCGGCGTTTCAACTCCCGGAGCTCCGAACGAGAACAGGATGCCACGTGGAAGGTGACGCGGCCATCTGAGGTGACGCCAACTGTACTACTAGGGTTAGGGTTAGGGTTAGGGTTAGGGTTAGGATTAAAAGAAGGATGTTTTCTCATGTAAGCGGCAGGTTCAGGCCACCGAGGTTCATCACGGCGGCCGGAGAGAACCGCCGAGGCCATCCCCGATTAGACCTCAAATAATTTCCCCATTCTAGCTTTCTAAATAGTGAAAAATAGAAGGGTCGAATTGCATAAATAATAAAAGTGAATTGGGGGGGATTTGTAGAGCTAAGCTAATAGGTCGAGGCGTGAGAGAAGAGGCAAGGGGCAGGCTTTCTTTTAAAGGCCAGAGCTGCTGCCCGGACACGTCACGGGTAGATCTATCACCGTTGATCAGAGATCGCTGTCTGATCAGACGGATGGGATTTAGTTAAAAACTGACCTAACACCTGGCATGGACGGTAGTGATAGAGCGGTCTGTAGCACGTGGCGGTCATCTAAATTGTGACTGCAACGGTTGGAGTTTTTTATTTCTATTTGGATAGAATTGGCTTTTTTGTTAAACAAATGCATTGGGTACTCATTTGTGTACCCAAGCAAGGCATTTGTACTCCTGAATTGTACCCAAGCAAGGAATTTTATTGAGTTAGCAGAGAGTTCAAATTGGAAGTTCAAATTGATCTAAACTCAATAACTTTAATAATTTTCGTCTACAGTTTGACTTAACTCTATTCAGTTTACAATTAAATCTTCTAAATTAGGATTGACTCATTTGCAGTTATGAGTACATGTGTGGAAATTAAAAAATATTAATTTTTTGCTCCATCAAAATGTTATTAATCACATTAAAATAATATAAAAAAGTAATTTTTGGTACCGAGAAGCCCTCGTCTAGTTTGATATTTTTTTTTTATCCTATGTACCGTAATTTACATAGGATATTGTTTTCTAAAAAAATTTGGGGGCGCATAGAAGGACGCCTAGCAATTTGTATTGTGAATGTTTTATCGTACTGGTTAGTGTTTGGGTTGGGAGCATCAGCGCATGACTCTTTCACATCTTAATATATCAAATATTTGTTTCAACTCCTTCCCCTTCCCCTTCCCCTTCTCCTTTCCTAATGTCCCCTTCCCCTTCCCCTTCCCCTTTCCCTTCTCCTTTCCTAATGTCCCCTTCCCCTTTGGATCCGTATCCTCTGTATTACGGATCCGCATCTGCTGCGATTTTCGCTCATGAACAATGACCTGCGATTTCTGCTTTTCCAAATCCAACCATTGAATTGTTTCGAGATACGTGTAAGAAAAAATCAGCTGTTTTGAGATACGTGCACGAAATTATTAGACGGTCAGATTTGGAAAAGCAGGGATTTTGGAGTTACTGTTCACCTTTTTTGGATCGCAGCAGATTTCAATCCCTGTATTACTGCAGAGGATGGGTCTCCCTTACGGTTTGAAATTAAATCTCAGTCGGTTTGAGATTCGGAGAAAATAAAAGGCAGTATTATTGGGCTTTGAGATTTGTACCAAATTAAAATGAATGGTCCGGATTCAGTAATTGTAAAAATTTTCCTCGTGCCTATTCGGATGCCTCCCAACAATGGAATGAGAATAAGAATTGAACTGATTTTCACTGTACGCATGAATAAAAAAAAATTAGTTGAATTAATTTTTTTTTTTCCACAGACACAGTAAGCAAGTCATACGGAGCTTAAAAGAGGATGTGAATTCTTCCCCTTCCCCTTTCCCAATTCTATTTTTTTATTTTTAGAAATTTAAAAAATATCAAATTATTAGATTGGACCAAATCAATGATTCAACTTGTAGTATCTTTCGTTAGTTACAACGTGTATTATTCAAAAAAAATTCTAAGAATATTAATATATCCAGGAGAGAACATAGTGACAACTTAATGATTCAAGAAAAATTTAGTAGAATCAAAAGTTCGTGATTCAAGAATAATTCATTTTGTTTTGGATAGATTAATTTTTTTTAAATAAGAAACTGTTCTGATTCCCATTTTAGTAGTGCATTCCATTCAAATAGCACAAGGATTATTAATCTCCAAAAGGAATCTCCTTATAAATATAAGGTCAATAGCCACGTCTTCTCAAGAAACATAACATTGAAAAGATTATTAAGACAAATAAATTTTTTTTGAAAAATCAAATTTCTGTCTATCATTTGTCAACATGAAAAATTAACTAGGAAAAATGTTCCATATAATTTGACATCTAATCACAAAAAAGGCTTAAAATGCGCTCTTATTAAATTATTAATCTTTCCAACCATTTAATCCATGACCAACTGTGCTGTATATTTAAGCAAAAATATAACTATTAATAATAATAAAAAAGTTGGACCAAAATGCAAATAACTGCAATTTTGATGTTACAAGATTCGCGAATAATTCGATTTTTTTTGTGATGCCGCAACAAAAGCCGAATTATTCGGTTGACTGAACTTTGACCGAATTATTCGTGAATAATTTGCAAATTTTACGAATTATTCATGAATTTTTCCCATAACTTTTTTTTGCTCCCTTGAAAGACTGAGATCTATGGTCCGGATAATTCCAAATCATTCTCAAATTATACCTGAATTATTCTCGAATCATCAATTTTTTTATCTCACCGAACTGAAACGGAATAATTCACTTGTCACTATAATAATAATAAAAAAAAAGACCTACAAATTTATGCTTCACACTTCTCCATCACACCCCTTCCTTCTTTATTTAATAATTATATATTAATTGATTATTAATTGACTGTATTAAATTAGTACTGTGTTATCAAAATGTGAAAAATTGTATAACATTTAGTTTTTAGTATTAAATTGCATAAAAAATATTAATTTCTTGTATTGAATTGTTATTATGATTTTAAATTCTATTCGAAAAGTTTTCTGGTTTCAAATAAGAGGAAACTACGTAACTGCAGAAAGTATGAAATTTAAACTCAAGTTTTCAGACTACGGAAGAGTTTAGATTCAGAAATAGCCGTTACGGGTTTGTTTCATATCTCTTTGTTGGCTTCATTGCCAACAAATTAATATATTTTTAATTTTTTTCAAATTTAATTTCTAAATTAAAAAAATATAATTGTTTGAATGTGAAAAATTGAAGTTGAATACATGAATTAAATTTAAATCTAACGAACCACAACATATCTATTGTTCCTTGGGGAGAGGAATTTTTTTTGCTTGGAGTCTTAGAGTGGAAAAAATGGCACGGTGGAACCGGTTCCCTCACGGAACAGAACGGTTACGACATGGAACGGCACAGCACGTGTGACTGTTTGCGTGTCGTGACTCGCGTGTCACATGCCGTGACCATCTTTTGAAAATTTGATACTGCACGACACGCCACACGAAAGATCTGGTCACGACATGGCACGGCACGTGGTCACGTGAGTCACGTATAATTAGGACCGTTAAGTCTTGATCAAATGATGAATCTTAAATAAACTAACTTAAACTATGCAAAAATAGTTAAATATGAGAAACGTGACCAGTTACGTTTGGACACGGCACGCGAATAGTCAAGGTACGGGAGTCATTGCGTGACTCGCGAGCCATGACTAGGGATGGCAAAAAAGCCCAGCCGGCCCAGAGGCCAGGTTATCCCCGCCCAGCCTGCCCGTTACCGGTCGGCCCCCGATGTGATGGGCCAGGTAAGGCCGGGCCTAAAGACGGGCCAGGCCAGGCCTGGGCTTAAGTCGAAGCCCACAGGCAGCCCGTTGGGCTTATCTGATTTTCTGATTTTCTGATTTCTGGTTTTCTGGTTTTCTGGTTTCTGGTTTTCTTGTTTTCTGGTTTTCTGATTTCTGATTTTTTGGTTTTCTAATTTTCTGATTTTCGGATTTTTGTTGGCAAAATGGCAAGCAGGCATGGGCAGGCCTGGGCCTGGAGGAAAAGCCTATTGGGCAGGCCGAGCCTAGATTTTCAAGCCCGTCAAACTGGGCCAGGAAGGCGGGCCATTAATTTTTTACAGGTAGGCCAGCTCTGGACTTGACAAAATACCCGTGAGCTAGGCCCATTGCCACCCCTGCCCATGATCACCCATTCACATTTTAGTCACGACACAGCACGAGATCAATGTCACAGTGTGTTAGTCACAGTACGGCACGGCACATCACGTCTTGTCCACTGTCTTGTGATACTTCAAGGAACTGCATCAATTTAGAAAATTGGTAATGAAACTGTAAAATTGATACGGTTCCTTCTTCATAATAAATTTATTCCTAAATAAAAAAATCAGCAGGGAGTAGCTGCAACCGTCTTCAAATTTTAGAGAGATGAAATTAGTGAATGTATGTATTTACAGAGGAGGGCTCAAATGCTTCATTGTTTTATGTTCCAATCGTATATTAATATTTTTTATTTTAAATTTTAAATTTCAAACTGACGATCCGAACCACTCAATATGATATTTACGTTAAAATATGATTGGAGATCAAATTTTATATTTTTTTGATTTTTTTGATTTTTTTAAGATAGGTACAAAAATTGTGGACCATATAAAAATAACGATTTTGTATATATCTTAAAAAATAGTAAAAAATCTTCAAAAAAATACAAAATTTGGTGTCCAATTATATTTTAACGTGGATATCATGTTGAGCGGTTCAAATTGTCTGTTTGAACTTTAAAATCGAAGATAAAGATATTCGGGTTGAGGCATAAAGCATTGGGGTATTGGGGATCCGAATATGCTGAAATTCGAGATGAATGAACAATGTTTCTGAAATTCCTGCAATTCAGATCCAGCCGTCGAACTGTTCCGAGATGCGTGCACAAAAAACCAGCTATTCCAAGATGCGTGCACATAAAAAATTGAACAGATGCAATCTCGAATTTCAGGGAATCTCGAATTTCAACTGATTTAAATTCAGGTATTTGAGCCCTCCTCGTATTTAGATATGTCAAAAGAATGTCTCAATATCTATATGATCAATATAGAGCCAGTGTTGTAAAATGCAGTCCATGTAGCCGCATATGCGTATGCAGTCTGATTCTGCATAAAAATTTCCATGCGGTCTCAAATATGCGGTTTTGCATATGCGGTCGCATATTGGGCCGCATATTTCCGCATATTGGTCTGCATAAGTGCGATTGAGCCGCATATGTCCACATATTGGTCCGCATATGTGCGAATTTATTGTTTGAATGATTTTAATGGGAATATATTGCATGTGTTTGAGTGGAAATAAATTAATATATAGTTTAAAATCCGCATATGAAATTCCGCATGAAATTCCGCATATGCGGCCGTATACCGCATATGTGGTATGCAGTGACCTTTCACATCCATGAACAAAACCGCATTTTATAACACTGTATAGAGCAGAGGACAACAAAAAACACGTTGTTGCACGCTTTTGT
This sequence comes from Carex arenaria, assembly GCA_964058825.1. NCBI lineage: Eukaryota > Viridiplantae > Streptophyta > Magnoliopsida > Poales > Cyperaceae > Carex > Carex arenaria. The sequence goes on from CAXKVW010000433.1 coordinate 7,710, forward strand.
ACGGATTACAACCACACAAAAATAAGAGGACAACAACCAATAGTATTAATACTGTACTAAATGATTTTGCTGCTAGGATTTTTTTTTTCTCTTATTTTTATTTCTTTTCCATAATTTCTATTATAAACAAAGCACGGTGTAGGCACGGTTTAGCGTGTCTGTTCCGTGTTCGTGTCCGTGGTAGAAAATGTAGGCACGACACGTGGGAACAAAAATAGCACGTACTGTTTGAAACACGGAACAGATCAAGCCGCCGACACGGGACACGAGACACGAGACACGAGAGTACGAGACACGCTTTGAATGGAGAGTAGTGGATGGCTAAGAATGGAGATGTCAAGTAATTCTCACTGTTCTTCCTAGAGAAAAGGTGGGACCCACAGTAGCTCCTAGTCTGATCACATGAATTTGGACAGCTGGCAGTAATGAGCGGGAAAGGCAAAATATCTGTTTTGGAAATTTTATTCGGACAAACAAAAGTTTACGCTGATATACGCATTCCATTTAAGGGGTTTTGTGAAATAATAGACCCACCAGTCAGTGAGAAATGGCGAATTGTGAGCGAACTTTCTATGTGCAAATTGGGTGAATTTAGAAACTTTTCTTTCCCGCCAAAATAGAAACGGTGTTGGTACAGTTACCGCGTCTAAAATATGAATTTTCAAATGGAAATAGAAAATTTTATTTTCATGACCTTAAAAATCAAAATTAATACTTGAGACTTGAGTACAAATTTTAAATTTAAATTAAAAATTTATACAATTTTTTGTATTTTCTTTGTGGAATTATTATGTTGTTAGTTATGTCTTTAATATTTTTCTATAAAATATTTATTAGTAATCAAATATTTTCATATGTAAATAATTTTATTTTAGTAAATAAACTTTCAATTAATATTTTTTTTTTCAAATTACGTGTGTAACTGTAACTGTAACTTTCAATTAACCACCAGACAAACTCCAGGTGTACGCAAATATAAATCACTTACTGTCTTTTCGAAGTCTAGATCGTCTGATTCATGAATTATCGACGGATTTGTGTAGCCCAAGAGATTCCAAGATGTCAATGACTGACCACAGAATATTGTAATTCGAGGAGGATATAGATGATCTGCGAAATCTTGATTTAAAAGTTGCCGCAAGGGCAGTGCTGACGGGTGCGTATCCTCTGAGATATCTCAATGTTTGCATGACCGACGTGTCCGGTGTCTATTTGTGGAAACGTAGGGGGCAATATTATTTGTGCTTTGAGATTCGTGTAGAACGTATTTGAACAATTGAGATATTACAAAAAGTCACGCAAAGGTTGAGATATCTCAGGATGCGAATTCTTGATAACAAGGTCGGCCTGACAACCTGGTTCACTGCAGACAATCTGCTCCGTGTCCGCGAACTCGTATAAGATTTTTTTTTTAAGATAATGAATCTCAACTATCTAATTTTTTCCGTAATAATATAGAGAAATTTTCAATATTAGTGCGGATCTAATTTGTACGAATCTCTAAATAAATTGGACGATTGATATTTATTAACTTAAAAATATTTTTTTTGAGTTAATGCAGAGGATACGAATTTCATGTCCGTAATGTAGGAAAACATCCTTTTTTTTGTTATCAATTTTATTTTCTTTATGGTTAGCCCCTCTATTTTTACAAGGTAAATTATTACTTGAGTGAGGGCTCGGGAGTAAGAACGGAGTGGATATAGAGCGGTAAAATTATATTCATATTTTTTTTTTCTGGATACCAATAAGGAACATATATTAGACGAATTCAGATACCGATGCGGATCGGAACATATATTTATTAAAATAATATAAATAATTATTAAAAAAATACTAAATTTCATATTATTTATCTAATTATAATAGTAAATAACACAACTTTTCGGATAATTAAAATGTAAAACCATATCAATATTCATATCCACACGGATATTCGGATATCGGATATCCACATCTAATTTTTCAAATACGGATCGAATACTGATCGGATATTATCCATACTGTTTTCACCCCTAGGTGAGGCTATGGTAAGGAAATTTTTTAACCAAAGAAATTAATAAAGCAAGATGTACGAAAATAGAAACAGTATTTGATTTCTAATATTTTTAGAAAGATAGGTATCAACGGTCCCAATTGAAAGTTTTTGAATCGGGATCATTAGTTCTGACCATAGTTTTAATATATATTTTTCCCATCAAAGTTGTCCATAATGAATAAAAAAAATTAAAATTTTGGATTGGGACTGTTGATCCAATCTTTCTAAATATTGCAAATCAAACACTCTTTCTATTTCCGTATATTTTATTTTTATTAATTTCTACAGATAAAAAATCTCCTATGGCAATAGCTATGGATTGATATCTCAATTTTAAAATTCAAACAATTAATCTAAACAATCGATCTATTTTCATATGATATTCATATGAAAATGTACACATATAAATCAAATTTTATATTTTTTAGAATTCTTTTTACTAAAGACTAAAAAGACGCATATTAAAAATAACAATTTAGCTAAAACAATAAGCATATAGTCGAGTTAATTAAGAAAAAAAGTCACAATTTAGTTTTTTGCGGCGTTGTCATTAGGACAATGATTGAGAGCTATATGTTTTTTTTCCTTGTTTTTCTCATTAGGGTCCTTTTTTTTAGTTTATTTTATTCATCTACGGAAAAAGCGTTGAGAAATTAACAACGCATATCTTCGAGATTTTTTTATAAAACATAAATAAAAAAATTAAAGTTAAGCTGTCGATATGATTACCGACGGATTTATAAAAAGCATAAGGAACGGCTTGCCAATCCGTTCCCCATTTTTTTTTTTTTACGAGAACGGAATCGGAAGCTGTTCCCTGCTAATTTTCGCCGGATCCGTGTGGCTTTCGTGTTGCTGCCTGGGGAACGGACTGCCAAACCGTTCCCTATATTCCCAGAACCAAAAAAAAAAAAAATACGGAGAACGGATTCCCAAACCGTTCTCTACAGTATATATATATATATATATATATATTTTTTTTTTTTTTTTTTTACAGTTTGTTTATAAAATAAATCATATATTTTGTTTGATTTTGTATATTAACAATAAGATTAATGGAACAATTTGAATATATTTTTTTTGTGTATTTTGACCATTTTATCATTTTATCATTTTAACAAATCAATTGATTGGTTTTTTATATAAAAAAAGCAATAAATATTTTCGTAAAGAAAATTAAAAGAAAATGTAAAAGTGAATTACAATAACAATACTAAAAATTTGTATATCTGGATATTTTTTTCTAGGAAATAATGTCTCTGAATGATTAATGGACATATTTTCCATAATCTAACATCTTTTATGGCAAAAATCGACTCTATTTTAATTTTTTTTTCAAAACTTTTGGTTACAGAAACTTCTAAATCCTCCATGTAGTAGACCAATGTATCATTATTTTAAAAAATCGACCAATTAGAATACTAACATATTTTTCATAAATAAAACACTTATTTTATATTTTTACAAAAAATAAGTACTTTTTAAATTAAAATGAGTTTTAATAAAAATAACAATTAAATGATTAAATTTGTTTGTTTTTAAAATTTAAAAAAATAATATGTACATTTGAAAACCAATCCATTGATTTTTATATATTTATTGATTTTTTTATATAGAAAATCAATTCATTGATTCAATAAAATGATAAAATGGTCAAAATACACAAAAAAAATATATTCAAATTGTTCCATTAATCTTATTGTTAATATACAAAATCAAACAAAATATATGATTTATTTTATAAACAAAATGTAAAAAAAAAAAAAAAAAATTACTGTAGAGAACGGCTTCCCAAGCCGTTCTCTCTATTTTTTTTTTAAGAAGGAAATTTTCGGATTTTCTGTTGCAGCTGCTGTGCTGTTGATGCGAAACAGATGAAAAATGAGAAAAATGATCAGGGAACGGCTTGCGCTTCCGTTCTCGTAAAAAAAAAAAATTGGGGAACGGCTTGCGTTTCCGTTCCTTATGCTTTTTATAAAACTGTCGGCAATCATATCGACAGATTAATTTTAATATTTTTATTTATGCTTTATAAAAAATTCTCCATATCTTCTGTTGTATATCAACTTGCCATTATAATAACAGCTATGATTTATAAAGGAACATGAAGTGATTGCTTTTTTTGTTGAGAGTTGAATTCACATCAATGAACAGTAATATTAAAATTTCTGTGTTTTCTAATCCAACTGTCTAATAATTTCTGTGTATGTATTTCAAAATAGCTGATTTTTTTGCACGAATCTCAAAACAATTCACTAGTTGGATTTGGAAAAACAGATATTGTAGGGTACTGTTTATGGATAAAGAATCGTAGCAGATTCGGATCCGTTATTGAGAGTTAGAATGTAAATTTGTAACTATCGTGTCATGATTAGTAATGTTGTGATTTGAAGTACTGTATGATGTGTATGACATGTTGTGTTGTGATCAAATTTATTTTTGTATAGTGTATTGTGTAATGTTAGTGATTAAAATTATTGAAAATTATCATGACGTGTGATTCATGTTGCGGCCACACGTACCGTAACTAAAGGGGATTGGTTGAGTTTGATCATATTTAATTATATTTTTTAAGTTTGTTTAAGGAAGAAAAAAAATGAACAAAAATTGTAAAAATATAATATTAAACATGATCTAAAGACCACATACCGTGCTATGTCATGATCAAGTTAATTCGATCGCATGTCATGTCGTGTCATTTTCTTTGAAGGATAATCACATCATTTGAATAGTTGCAGCATGACATAAAAATAATAATACGTGACTGATACATATGTTGTGATGTGTCGTGATGTGAAGAAAGATTGCTTGCATGGTATCAGACAATTATCAGTTATAATTATACATATATTTTTTTGTTGAGAAAACATACATATTATCAAATAATTCTATCGCATATTGAAGTTTCAAGGTACAGGCAAAATAATAATAGTCGGATTTAAAGCATAAAAAAGTTAATTTCAATAATAATATCAAATTGAGTACATATACATTAATACATATACTAAAATTTATTATCACGATCTCATTAGATGAACCAATATTTATCATAAATTTATTTAAATTATAATTCATATTTTTTTTTATCAATGCGCATACCTAATTATAAATTATTATTCATAAATGCCAAGTCATCAAATATTATTTATTATTAGATCAACCATTAATTTAGTATTAAGTATTATTAAATTATTTAAATTATCATTCATAAATGTCTATCAATGTGCATACCAATTATATATAGAAAATTAATTAATTTATATGTGATCATCCATTGAAATTTCTAATTATATAAATTAATTATGTTGCATTATATTTGATCGTATTTGTCTTAATTTATTAATTAAAATTCTTTCTCCGATATATTTTTATTCTAAAGTGAAAAGCGAAACATAGTCCTAATAAGTAATAACATAGAATATTCATATCTTTTGAGGAAAAGAGGGATCCAACGCCCCATTTTTTATTAGAAAGAAAGAAGTATAATTTTAAAATGACTAAGTATCTAAACCAGATACTATCTTTGGAAATAAATGATTCATGAACTAAGGTGGTGTTTGGTATGTGTTTTTATTAAATTCTAGCAATATATTTTTGAATGTAATTTGTACTTTTTTTTTTTCTTCTAACAATCAACAATATAAAATTTGTACAAAACCACCTAATGCATAATCAATAAAAGTAAAATAATAAAAATGAAAAAAATGAAACACCATAAAAAATAACATATTCAACGTAACAAATCCGACTAAATAAACTAAAGTCATAAAAAATAACTTGTTTTTCACTATTCTTTTTTTGCTGCAAGAAATTATTTATTTCTAAGTATATTTTTGTACATATACTTTTCAAAAATGAAAAAATAAAACATTCCTAATAAGTTCTTGAAGATTTTTACTAGATGTTTTAATTATGGAAATAAATAAATAATCAATGCCCATTAATATTAAGAAAATACATCTTAAATAACATATGACATCGAAGCGAATTTAAGATAGAACAAATTTGTCTATATGTAGGGGTGCAAACGGATCGGATAGTGGTAAAACCATATCCGTATCAGCTTTTATTTTTCGGATACGGATACGGATCGGATATTAGACGGATACATGCGGATACGGATCGGATATCGGATATCCGTAAATATATACATAAATATTTTCATAATATATATTAAACTATATGGTATATATCTACATATTCGGATACGGATACGGATAATTAAAATTCAAAACCATATCCGTATCCGTATCCGCACGGATATTCGGATATCGGATATCCGTATCAAATTTTCGGATATGGATCCGGATACGGTCGGATATTATCCGATCCGTTTGCACCCCTATCTATGTGTAAAAAAAATGAATTTGTTGTGTAAATAAAATAATTAATATCATCACCAAAAATAATATCAACAGCTAAAGAAGAGAGATGGTAAAAAACATTAAATAGTCACTGACAGGTGGGGTTACAAGAGGACTAAATCTTAAACCACCTGATCAGAGGTGGTTTAATTTTTTATGGCCTGTAATCTTCTCTCTCCACTAATTTGGTTGGAATAAGATTTGGTCCAAATGGCTTTGGACCGGACACCTTCCAAAGTCTTTAAAAATCGTACGATTCAAGACTGAACAGTCAATCCGAACTGCACAACATGATTTCCATATTAAAATGTGCTCAAAGACCAAATTTTATATTTTTTGAAATTTTTTTACTATTTTTTTTAGATATGTACAAAATTACTGTTTCTAAATTGTCCAAAAACAATGATTTTTACGTATCTAAAGAAATAGTAAAAAAATTCTAAAAAATATAAAATTCGGTCTTTGAGCATATTTTAATATAGAAATCATGTTGAGCAGTTCGAATCGACTGTTCGGACTTTAATCGTACGATTTTTAGAGGCTTTGAACAGTGTCCGGTCCAAAGCCATTTGGACCGAATCTTATTCCAACGACTATATAGAAAATGACCCAGAGGATTTTTCACTTGACAATCTCACCTTATAAACTATTCTACTTGAAAAAAAAAATTGTTTTTGAAGAAAGAATTTTGCAGTCCGCTCAATTATGTTTTGAACTTTGATATTCTTTTAAAATCACTTAAATTGATGTGCGATGTGCAATCAGCACATAAATGTTTTTGTCTAATATTCTAATTGACTTGGTCAAGGGCTTGAGGTGCTAGGTGAAAAGTAAAACCCCAATTAATGAGCAACTGTCTTTCAAATTAGTTTTACCTTCTTCTTTTCTATATCTACTAGTCAAGGAGATAACAAGAACCAGGCATTCATTCAAATGTGGCAGTAGCAATCATCTATATTAAATGTAAATTTATTATAGATGTGGAGAGAGAGTGGACTTCTTTTTTAGTATGAGAAACAGAGAATTGGTTTCTCTCCCTTTCTGAATAATTTCGAGTACAGAAAAACAGATAGAGAGGAAAAACTTGGCCAATGAAACTTTTCATTTTAACCATCATCATCATCATCATCATCATGGGGAGTCGTCTCTGTACAGCCGGTGACACCCTCCTACCAGGTCAGACTCTTACTGGTAACCAAACCTTAGTTTCTGGTGACTATGAATTCGGCTTTCTCAGTTCTAAAAGCTTTGTGGGGATTTGGCCTGTAGGCTTTCCTGATATTGTGTTGTGGGTTGCCAATAGAGGCAATCCCATTCGAGATTTTCCTATATATGTCTGAACTGAATATTTCTTCTACTGGCAATTTAGTACTGACCCAATCTCAGGAACTGATCTGGTCAACAAATCTGACAAGATCGTTTGGATCAACCCATACCATAGCAGTTCTGCTTGATACTGGTAATCTTGTACTAAAAGAAAAGAATAAACCTTCTATAATAGTATGGCAGAGTTTTGATCATCCAACTGATACTTGGTTCCCGGGAGCACCACTTGGATTTAATACGGCCACGGAAAATAATATTTATCTCACATATGCGGATTATTTTTCTGGTTCTATTACGTTTAGTGTGGAGTTAGATCCAAGTAGAGCAAGGGGTTTTATAATCAGACAATTATCTAGTAATGCTACATATCATGGTATATTCCCAGAGTTAATTGATATAGTGGATGCTCGTCATGGTTTAGTAACATTTAATGGTATAAAACACAACGATACTGATACTAATACAATTAGAATAGAATTATTTTACTATACTTTCATACAATTAGATTACTCCGGATTCATTAGCGTGAATAAGGTGGTTCCTTATCCTCACAAATATTTTACTACTCTATGGTCTGATCCAAATACTCTGTGTGATTTTGATTCGTTCTGTGGTCCATTTAGCTTGTGCTCAGCTGATAGAACAATTACACCATGTGTTTGTCCTTATGGTTTTCATCCTGCATATCCAAAAGATTGGGAAAACGGATATTACAGTGCCGGTTGTTTAAGAAATATATCACTCAATTGCAAAGATAGTACAAATTCCAGTTCTGATGTTGTATTCCTTCAAATAGATAACATCTATAAGTATCCTGATGATCCCCAAATATTTGTGCTAAAAGACAAAACTGAGTGTGCCGCAGCATGTCTCAGTAATTGCTCTTGTACTGCTTATTCATACCAGAATAACTGTAGCCTTTGGTTTGGAGAACTACAAAATATTGTACTAATTAGTAGTGATGGCAGAAACAGGGATAAAATGAGCATTCGTCTTCAAATTACAGCTCCCAAACATAGTCGGCGTGCACTTCGATTTATCATTATGCTAACCATAGGGGTTGCGGCCTTATTGGTTATTGGGTTATTGTTTGTTTGGAAGTACAAAACAAGTTGCTTTACCTTAAACCAAAAGGGTATAATTAGGGACCATCTGGTAGCATATTCATATGCAGAAACAAAAGGCATCACTAGAAATTTCTCTCACAAGCTTGGAGAAGGAGGCTTTGGTACTGTTTTCAGGGGATCATTACCAAATTCAACTGTTGTGGCTGTTAAAAGAATGAAAAATGTTTGCTTTGAAGAGAAGCAGTTCAGAACAGAGGTGCAAACGATCGGAATAATCCAGCACATAAATCTTGTCAAACTTTTAGGATTTTGCTCCGACGGCACTAGACGGTTGTTGGTGTATGAGTGCATGCCAAATGGTTCATTAGATTCTCATCTCTTTTCAAAGCATTGTTATGGTTTATACTGGAACACCCGTTACAAAATAATGGTTGGAATTGCCAGAGGTTTATCTTATTTGCATGAGGAATGTAGAGACTGCATTATTCATTGTGACATTAAACCTGAGAATATACTTCTTGATGCCAACTTTTGTCCTAAAATTGCCGATTTTGGTATGGCAAAACTACTAGGCAGAGATTTTAGCAGAGCATTAACAGCAATGAGAGGAACAATTGGCTACCTTGGACCTGAATGGATCTCTGGGCAACCAATTACAAAAAAAGCCGATGTCTATAGTTTCGGCATGATGGTTTTTGAAATCATCTCGGGGAAGAGAAATACAAAGAAATTCAAACATCCAAAATGCACTTACTTCCCTTTGTATGCTGCTATGAAAACAAGACAAGGAAAGATTGTGCGCCTGTTAGATCGAAGGTTGCGGGGAAATGCAGACATGAGGGAGCTAAACATAGCTTGTAAGGTTGCTTGTTGGTGCATTCAAGAGATGGAAACAGATAGACCATCGATGCGACAAGTTGTTCAAATGTTGGAGGGTGTTGTTGAAGTTTTGATGCCTCCGATTCCAAGTTTTCTCGAAAGGCTTGTGGATCTTGAGAATGATTCCATGTACTTTTAAGTAATGGTACAATTTTAAAAATAGAAATAAAGGTAGAGGTATGTATTGCTTTCTTTTTTCTTCTATAAATAATGGAAAAAAAAAATACTGTAATAGTCTAAGGCGTATTGGGTTCTTATTTTCTCTTTTATTATTCAGCACTTCCTCTCAAGTTAGAGGTGTAAATGTCAATTACTCCTAACTTGCGTAAATTATTCTCAAATTGTCTTGAATATTATCCTTTGATGAAGATATATATTATTTGATCTTCACTTTTTATGTAGGTTGTCTTAATTTTTTTTATTAGACTTTTTCTCTAATAAAGTAGTAACCCATCTTGATGTGCTTTGTTCATTCATGAAACACTGAATTGGATGCTGTGCTTGATTGTCGCAAAATATTTTTATTTGACCTTGAACTTTTATTCCAACATTGCAACTTTTATTTTCTCTAATAAAGTAGTAAACACCCGAATGGACGGACGGACGGCTCTAGGATTTGTTACTTGGAGAATTGCCTTTGGGACCAAAGAGCGAAATTGTTTCACTGGCGTCCAACGACCCTTGTGTCAAAAATGTTGCAACAGTGAATCTGGGTTCCATACTTAATTATTCTTCTTTCTTTCGAATAAAAAAAGGGTTACCCTCCTCTTCTCCTCAAAAAAAAAAAATGAATATTAGTCCACTGGCATCAATACAAACTGTGGTGTTGTGCCGGGACCTGACTGAATGTGTACCAAAACCCGAGATTCAAATTCCTTGTTACAAAAGTAGTGCATACCTTTTCTCAGTCTGATAACAAGATAAATACATTATCAGATCGATGTCGATTATATATGAAAAGCATTAACCAGTGTTGATTGTCGACACAAGCAACTTAAATACAAATATTTATTTGTTCCAGTAACATCAAGCCATCTATCCACTCACTAATCAACTAATTAATTATAATTATTATTATAATTACTAATAGCATACAAACACCATGACAAAACTAGATTTGAAATTTATAAATATTACTTCAAATCTGTTTGGTGATCAAGTTTGGTTGTGTGTCGCAAGGCCAGTTATCGTAACCATCAAGGCCATCGAGGTTTGGCAACAGGGAGTTGTGTACCTGCTCCGCCACATACAATCCTGGAAAGCAATTCTCTTCCCCTTGGCAATTGGCATTGACATTGTTGTTGTTATTGAGAGTAGGATGTGGTGTCATCATTTGAGGGGATCCGATGTGGCCTTGAAGTAAGCGGTCTAGGCCGCATGTCATTGCACCTCTTGCCACCATGTCTTCGGCCATCTTCACCTGTGATCAGGTTTTAGACATTTAATTCTTCTGATTTTGGAAATGTATGATAAATTTGTCCAATAAGAAACAAAAGATTTGGATTTTACCTTGACCCGTAGAGTTTCGACATCAGATTTAAGGACTCTGTTATCAGTTGCAGCAGTTGAGAATGTATGGTTGGCATCAGTTAACTGCTTGAACAGAGATGAATTTTCTCCCCTTAATTGATCCACCTAATTAAATATTACAATATGAAATTCTTAGAAAATTTAAGGCAATTCAGTGATTAAGGATTTTAAAGAAAAAGGTAGGTACCTGTTGTTCAAGATCGGCCAAGTGAGCTTGCTTTCGCTTGCGTGATCTTCTTGCCGACTCTCGGTTCGACACCATCCTACCAAATTCAAAACTTTTGTTTAATAAATTGCAAATACGACAAGTGGTAAGTTTACAGTAAAGATAAAAGTTATTGGTTGTAATATTAAGATAACCACTAAGTAAGAAAACAAAAGGGAGGGAGAAATGAGTAATTAGGTGAAACCTTCTCATGCGCTTGATATCCACAGTACGGTTTCCGTTTTGGTCGAATGTGCCATCCTCTTCTATTGATTCCCCATCGGATTGATCAGAGTCACTAGTCACGCCCGGTGCTTGGTTTTCTTTCCCACCTGATTTGTTAAACGAGTTCGGGCTGTCGGCTGCACAAGTTTTTATGTTTGTTAAAATTTGAGAATCATTGTTGCTATCTACAGTTTCTTTTCCATTGATATGCACAACAAGTTTACATTGTTTTTAAATAAATATTACGGAGTTCATCATTTTTTTCTCTAATCATATTTTACTTTATGAAGTATTTTAATCATAACAACTGAACATGTTCTTATAAAATATCAAACATTAGTCCTAAGGTGTCAAAAAAAGAGGAAGAATTTTTCATATATAATTTCAACCATTTCAGAAGATATTCTATTTTTGGCCCCTTGTAAATAAATATTTGTTCAATGTAAATATATGTTGATTTGTAAAAGAGAAGTTGCAAGTGACCTTTTTAAATATTTTGCAGGGTAAGAAGTTGCCTATTGAAATTATTCAAAAGGGAGTTTTCCTTTCATTTTTGGTGTCACCTTATACAAATACTATTTATTTATTCACTAATTTCTTTGAGTGAGTCCATGATATAAATATATAACATTGATCGATCAGTATTAGGATCCAAATCTTAAGCTTTGAGATTCAAAGGCTTGATCCAAGCTGTTCAATTTGATCGACATATCGAACTTTTTTATAAAACCAAATTTTATATATATACTATTTTTTTTTTAATATTTCCTTTAGACGATCTAGGTTTAAATTTTTTTTTTTTCTCTCTCAATACAAAATTTGGTTTTCTATAAGACTTTAGTACGTAGATTGTTTGAGAGGCTTGGATCAACCTTAATTTTGATCATTAAAACTTGGGTTTTAGACCCGTTATATCTACCGATCAGAGCTATGTAGAGACTAACCCAATATCATTAGTCTCTTCAATAAATGCAAAGAGAAGAAGCAAAACAAAGCTATATATATTATGTCAACATACCACAAATGGATGACTGTGATTCCATGGTTATTGAAATGGTAGGATGACATATCGGGTTTGGATTCGATGTCCAACTTCCATCCAAGATATCCTACAACCAATTACACAAGAGACAACCCATTAATTAATAGTCACAATTTTAATTCATCCAACACATAGTCATGGCTTCAATTTTCATGCACTTGCATTATTCTATGAATATTTTAACAGAGCAATTTTTGCTTCATGCAGCGCACGCACGGCCCATATGCTCTGTTTTGATTCTATAGTCCGTACGCTGCACGAAGTAAAAACTGATCGGTTAAAATCTTTCCCTCGTTATTCAGAGCACATGGAATTATGCCTGGAACAGAATCTTCTTCCCCATCTCCCAGTAAAAACAGTTTCAGTTTGTCTGTGGCATCGTTGGTGCAGCGAACTGTAAAACCGTGACACTCTACAACTTTAGGACCCGCAGTACAATAACACAGCACAGTTCGCAACATCAATACTGCCACAGAGATTTCAGTTTAAAAAAAAATAATAATAATAACGACAGATTTAAAAAAGGTTTCGCACCGAAACATGAACCTAAATAACTTTTTAAAATCAGAAATTGCACCGGGTAAAGATATTGACAGAGTAGTTCACACTTCATGCAGCGCACTGACAATATAGTCGAAAAACTGTTGCATATCACTTATGAGCTGCATGAAGCAAAAACTACCCTGTCAATATATTTACCAAAGAAACTCACCTCGAATTCAGTTGCCCACATAAACGATTCAGGCTTCCTCTCAGTAGCTGGTGTCGATGGTGCGATAGGCAGTTCATCTATTGCCACCGCCGAAGAACGACCTCCGGTGGTGATGGTGGTGGTGGTGGTTGCTGTCATGTCGAAGAACGGATCGAAATTGTTGTCGGACTGACACTTCTTCATCGCTAAGCAAGCAAGCAATGGATTGAATTGAAATGATGAATCGCTAGTAGTTTCTTCTCAGTGTTTCGTACTTTTCTTTCTTCTTCTCATTTGTTTAAGGAGATCAATCGAAAAGTGAGAAAAAGGAACGAAGAAAGAGATCTCGGCTCAGGAAAAACAATATGTCGTTAATAATTTGCCATTAGGAGTTAGGTTTATCTACGCAAATGCCACTCTGGTGGGGAAGCGAATCTGCTGCGATTCCAATGGATCGCAGAACCAATCTCAACTGTTCATTTATTAGAATACACCAATCTCGAAAGAAATTAATTTCTGTGCACGAATCTTGAAACATATGAACGGTTGAGAACGATTCTTTTAAATCGCCGCAGATTTATTTTCCTCTAGTGGGCACCGTAGCATACATACCTTTTGTTTTGAATTTTGTTAGTAGTTGTTAAATTTTATTATATTTTCTTATTAATAAAGTGACATGCCGACAATTTGATTTACCAAATAGTTTTAAATTTTAATTAACGATCTTTTTACTATGTCAATTAGGTAAGTTTTGCTAGGTAACCTCTTTACTTAGACTGTTCTCCAAAAACAATGCACATAGAGGAAGGAAAATAAATAAAGAGGAATGATGATCAATGTGTCGCTCATCTCCGTATACATACAGTATTTTGTACACTTCGATCTAGGAGTAACAAATCTTAGCAAAATACACAGGTTCGTCACCTCCGCACAGTGTTCGCTCCATTCCGCTTCCCTCCGCTCCCTCATTGATTTTCCTATTCTGGAGCAGGTGAAGGAGCTTGAGCACCTTGTGATATGGTCACTTTCACCTCCTCTCTCTTTTCTTTTCTTTAATGATGGCCTCTTCCCATCCTCTAGAGCATGACCTTAAAGTCTATTCTAGAAGTAGTTCATGAAGGTCATGCTCCACAATTTGGAGGTGAAGTAATATTAGTGGAAAAGAAAAGGAAGGAGACTCCTGCCATTTCACTTCCTCATTTGGATGTGAAATGGTGGCTGAGTTTTCTTTATAGATTTTGTGCAGATTCACCTCCGTTTCCCTTCTCACCCCTTCAATCACGCGCCGTCTCAACTTCATTATGTTCCCCTCCCTCCATGTAATCCTTTCTAGAGTTGAGCCTAAATGAAATGAAGGAGAAGGGAATGAAATGGGGTGACTGGTTTTCTAGAGCTGAGTTTAAATGAAATGAAAGAGAAGGGAATGAAATGGAGTGACCTGTTCTGATTGAAGGTATTTATTTGCTCTAGAAGCAAAACTTTTAAGAGGGGAGCGGAGAAAAACATAAGATAATTTGAATTACTTTTAGAAATTTTGTTCACCATCAAATCGAAGTGTAAAGGAGGTGAACTTGCTCTGAGTTTCTTTCCTTTTATTTATGCTCCTTTCATCTATTCTTCGTTTGTGTAACCCACACTTATTAGAAGGAACAGAGGTAAAATTTTATCTAATAAAAGTCAACATATCCACAAAATTATATACTTATATCTTTTAAATATTGATTTTATTAAAATAAATCTCAAGCAGATATTAAATAAAGTGTTTTAGTATATAATTTAAAAATAAAGTCGCTGATCTCATTATTACTAACTACATCTGTTAATTAGTCAGGAAAAAACAATACATGAAAAATATGCTTTACAGGAAGGAGAGCAGTTTGGGTCCGATGCCCATCAGACTCAAATTTGGGTCTGATGGGCTCCATAACCGTCTGATTTGCTTTAAGATCTATGCACACGAATATTAAAACAAATACACACATATATTAAAGCAACACACACAAATCTTAAATCGGATTGGACGGTTATGGAGCCCATCGCACTCACTTTGAGTCTGATGGATAGCGGACCCAAACTCCTGGGAGTGTATCCTCTGCGGAGCTTATACCTGCGGAGCTGTGCGGAGTTGATCGGACGGTCCAGATTTAATCTCCAGCCAATGAGTGCTCAAGATGATGGATGGGGTAGTATTAATTTTGCTTTGAGATTCGTGCTATAATCTTATTTGATCCGTCCGATCAAAACGAACGGCCCAGATTAAAAGAACCGCACATGTCCGCGGGTAAAAACTACGCAGAAGATACGATTCCCCAAACTCCTCGCCACAAGAAGCTGCCTAACACCAAAAAAAAGAGAATGAAATTGAAATAAATGAAAAGATCGAAGGGTATTTTAGGCAATTAAAAAGGAGATTAATGGATGCCAATATGGATTTGCACCGTCCACGAGGAAAAAGGTTACTGTCATATGATCTCCACGTTTGAAACCTTACACTCATTCCCACGTCGGATTTCTCTACATCCGCTGTTCCTTCACAAACACCGCATCTCCTTAACTCCGCCATCTGTTGTTCTTGTGTTCACTTCATGTCATCTTCATAGATTGTATTGGAGTCCTTTTGGTGTTGGCTGTTCGGAGCAAAAGAGCTTTAAGAATGACGCATTCTATCCTGTCTTCTTTCTTTCATCGCAGTTTCCTTCGAATCCTTTTTCTCTGAGGTAATAGAATATTTCTGTTTATATTACGATCGTCCGATTAGAATCCGGCATCCGGTCCAAGCAGAAATATCTTGTTTTGACGGTTCAGATTCAAAAATGAATATTCTGTTACCTTAGGTGATCTCCAGTTTGGTTTGGTTGTGGGACTTTTGGATCTCTCAAAGGGTCCACTGGAAGAATTCAGAACCAGTGTAATACCTGACAGTGTAGTATGAAACCTGAGTCGTTCGTTTTAATCTGGCACGAATCTAAAAGCAATCTCCCTATATTTAAATGGTGTTCATCGGTTCGGATAAATCAAAATAAAATAGGTAAATTTAAATTTTATTCGGTTTTAAGAAATATAACTGAACCAATTGAAATAAATTTGTCAACTAAACTAAATTTCGGTTGAATAAAAAATAAAAAGATTAATCATAAAATTTTTATTATTTTAAGATGAATTGAAAAATTGTTTTATTTGATCTAACCGGTTTTAAACCAAATTAAGCAATATAAATAATATTGTAATGTTTAATTTCTTTTTAAATGTTTGGTTCGGACGGTTTTAAATTTTTTGATCTGTTCGGTCTAACTATTTTGGAAATTTCTAAACCGACACACACACACTTTATAAATGCAGGATTTTTAAATTCATTTTTTTTAATAAAGATGTGAAAAAGATGTAAGATTATTGTATTAGGTCTGGTTAATAAGTAAAAAATAAATCTTTCACCAAAAAAATTACCTTATAAATCTTAATTAGAAACGTTCAGAGCCTTCATTTGATATTAATTCATAATTTTCTTTTCCATAAATGTGAGCAAGTGTTTATAAACAACAAAAAATAATGAAAAACAATCGTTTTAGTGCAATTTATATTATCTTCTTTATATTTAAGATCCACTTGCTCCATTTGAACTTTAAAATGTGCATAATTTAATAACATTGAAGTCTTTTATTAAACTACTACAACAAGCATATGTAAATAAATAATTTTTTTCTGAACATTTATGTATATTTTTATTATTATTCTAACATACAAATTGCTTTTTCTATGTTATTAAGAATTAATCAATAGGATCGACAAAAAAAATGACAAACAAAATATATTGAATTAAATTCAACTGATGAAGAATTAAAGGATAATGTTTTGTGAGTATTATTTATATGAATGTAACCTCACCAAATCTGTATGCCATTTTAATCCTGAAATTTATTAGATTATCTTTGTAATTAAACTCACAAAATATCTATATAGAATAGTATATGCGGATAGTATTAGGCATATTGGGCCGCTATAAATCAAGTTTTGGAATTTAAGAACTCGATCCAAAATAGCCCATATTATATATACTCTCACACAATTTAACCTAGCTAGCCCAGGCCCAGCAGTTGCTCTCAATTTAAGCCCTCAATTTAACCATTTGTTTCTTAATTTGTTGAATGCTCATGTTTTTTCAGGATAATGAGCTTTATTAACGCCGAATGCTTTTAATTTGATCAGAAAATTATATATAATACAAGAAATTAATGTGTTAAATAAATGATAGTAAAAAGGAAAACTACACCATGCCTTTGTTATACCTATGAGAAATTAAGTAAACATGGACAATATTGACAACATGCATATATGTTCCATATATAAAACATATGTTACATTTATTTAAGAAAAAAACATTTTATAAAAGGAATCGAAAGACTGGACCTGAAGTATCTACGGGTAGATAGGTATATGGATCCGAACTCGACCCAATTTGAAACTAATAAGTATATGGATCGAAATTCGGACCTAAACACTTTTAGAGTACAGGTCCAAATTAATATAATAATATCCGGACTCTACCCGACCCGATAGCACCTCTATATATTCCTTCGTTATACCTATGGGAAATTAAGTAAACATGGACAAGATTGACAACATGCTTGTTCCAAATATAAAGCATATGTGACACTAATTTATTTAAAAGAAAACATAATATAAAACCATATAAAATGTTACACTAATTACTCATTAATTAGTACCAACTCCCCTTTTGAATCCACTTAATTTCCAACAAATCCATAGGATTCATCATGGCAACTGTATCAAATTGAGAATCCGACATTTCCATATGCACTTTGCATACAATTGCAAGTATATATGAAGAACTATTTGCTAGTGAAAAAATAATTGTGATGCAGCAAATGATTAATTATACCTAGATTTTAATTTTTAATTTTTTTTTATGTAAAACAAAAACTTGCTTGATTACTTCAAAGACGATCGATGTTGCTTGCTCCCGAAGAGGTTTCGACATCGTTAGTTATTGTTACATATGAAGTATAAGGAAGAAGGTACCTAACAAAAATGTCAAATCATCAATTTTAGAACAATTAATATTCCTTGAGAGAGAGAGAGAGAGAGAGAGAGAGACGTACATCGTGGCAACAAAAAGTAGAAGAACAGCTGAAGAAAGTTTCGATAAATCAATGACAGATTCTCCGGCATGTCACGAATTAACTGACAGAAAAACGGAAGCAGCTTTCTTTTGGCACCAATTCATCCCTTTCATAACTTCTGAATCCCACTCTTAAGCCAAACAAAACTATTGTTTGAACCAAAATAAAATCCAAAATTGTCATACGCGCGTAAAGTAGATACACGCCTTCGACGAAAACAGATGTTTGTAGCTAACATTGTTCAGGACCTCAGTATATATCCGTATAATTCTTCTTTTTGGGTAAATTTCTTCAAGATCCAAATTGAAAATCTTAAGAAAGGAGGGTACAAGTACAATGTGCCGAAATTTTTATAAATATACAAAACAATAAATTAATTTAACAATCTATACAATTTTTTCATGAAATTCAAAATCTATCCAAACCGATGACAATGTCATCGGTTTCAGAAGCTAGAACCGATGATATTGTCATAGTTTTGGAAAAATAGAACCGATAACACTGTCATCGGTTTCAGCCCAGCACAATTTTTGATGCAGAATGAACACTTTTTGAAACAACGAACGACTCAGATTAAAACACTGTTTGTAATGATTACAGAATTGCACAAAATTTTCTCAAATTTGAACCGATGACATTTCCATCGGTTTTAGTCCAGCACGGTTTTTAATGCATAATGCACACTTTTTGAAACAACGAACGACTCAGATTAAAACAACAAACAACTCAGATTAAAAAACTATTTGTAATGATTACTGAATTGCGGGTTATTTGTTTAAAAAACTATTCTCAAATTTTTATTTTTTCAAAAATAGAAAGAGCATAATATTTTCTGTATTTACCTAGAAGTGACTTTTGAACTGGGATCAATAATTCAGATTCAAAGCATTTTTATTTTTTTCTAATAACACACAAAGAAATATTTTAATTTTTCTTACAGCCATGAAAAATCCGATCTGAAAAATATTGATCCGAGTTATTTATTTAAGTCTTTCTAATAAATCAAATTATATGGTATTATATCTAATTTAAAAAAATATATAAAAATATATAAAAATATTTCTAATATTTTAATAAAAATAAATAAATTATAACATTTTCTAATTAAATAAAAAAATAAATGAAAAATTATTTTAAATTAAAAATATCTCATTTGATGACATCAAAAATCGTGCAACCGATGACAAATTAAACTTGCCCGCAACTATGTAATGATTACATTTTTGTTTGAATCTGAGTCGTCCGTTATTTTTATCTGAGTCGTTCGTTGTTTCAAAATTGTATAGATTGTTAAATTAAACTTGCCGCAACAGTGTCATCGGTTTGGATAGATTTTGAAATTCATGAAAAAATTATATAGATTGTTAAATTAATTTATTGTTTTGTATATTTATAAAAATTTCGGTACAATGTGTTACTGGCTAAAATTTGAGGTATAATAATTAGCAAAAGGAACACATTTTTCTGAAACAGCATCATGTTTTCATTTGCTGGTATGAAGCCACAGTTGCCAAATAGAGAAACTGTCTTAGAAAACCGAAAAGGTGACAAGGTTGATGCCCTTGGCAATTAACAAATGTCCTGCTTCTTTAACAACTATTAAATAAATAAGTATCGATACTGATCCAGTAATAATTACCACTGTCAGATAACACAAAACAACATAAACAAGGCAAGACATACAGTTGATTGCCTTTTTGTTATCTGATATATCTTTCGAAACTACGGATTCAACATCTGATCCGTTTGATTTAAATCTCCCCTTGATTGAATCCTCTCTACTTAGTTTATCTTCATAAACTGAAGACCAAGCATGGAGGTAAAAAGTAGATCCAAGTCTTTAGGTTCTTTTTTAGGTTTACGGGTTCCAGTTTCTTCTGGACAAAAAGACCAACAAAGGAGAGAGATATGAAGTATATTACTGAGTACAAAAAGGGTTGCTTTGTAGAAAGCAAAGCATCTAAACAAGCACTTCATGTAGCTTACGAACGAAATTTGTACAAGAACTTAACCTCGAAAAAAAAAAAATGATTTCAGAATTTGAAATTTCTGTGCCATTTTTGGAAGGTAATGAATTATTTCAAGATCCCACATTTCCATATGCACTGCATATTTGGGTCATTGTTTCCTGGCTATTGGGAAAATGAAAAAAAATATAGACTTTTCAAAATCTAGGTGGGAATATTTGATTTACAGGAAAGAAAAGAACAAGTACTTTGACTACTTTCCCAATTATTGGAATGTAATATGTACCTTCTTCCACTTACTATATATATGGTCCTGAGGAATCAGGACAATCTTTTTTTTTTCTTTTTCTTTTTTTCTTTTTAAGAAACTTTTCTGGTAAAACAGGCCTCTACGTGGCATTTTAGCGATATCATATTACCCGCAATATGTTTTGCTGGAAACCTTTTTGACAGATATATTAGTTGACCTGATAAAACAAAAGTATGCAAATTGTAATTCCTACCTTTAGGCATGCAATACCTTTATAAAATGTTATTAGACTCCAAAATACATTACATACTTTTTTAAAACACTCAGGAACCAGTTACTCTGTTTTCATTTCATGGTAACTGGTAAGTACTAAGTTATAATATTCGCAAGGTTATAAATGGTATTTAAGACCTTGTCTTGCAAACATGCATGTGTTGTCAGGTGTTCATATACTGTAACTGTAACTGTATTTCTTGACTATTATTAATTCTTGATCTACAAAAATCTTCTTAAAAAGTATAAAATAAATAAAAAAGAACAGAAGAGTAGGGCAAATGTTTAACTAAAGTAGAAATAACTCATGCTGAAACATATAGACAATACTTTAAAATATGAATAAAAGATTTTAAGCAAAACTAAAGTACCTATCCAATTATGATATATTTCATAAAAATAAAACAAATCTGCATTCATTGTATATATACACAAAAACTGTTTGCACAAAATATGCAACATGTTCATAACCCATTTTTCATATGAGAAATAACTAAGAACTACATGTAGAAATCATGAAAAATAAATCAACAGGTAAGAGGTCGGAGAGAAATCATAGAGAAATTGAGATTGAGAGATCATCAGAAAAAGGAACAAACAAGATCATGAAAGAGAGAGAGCTTGACGACATCGATCGATCATCAAGAAAAAAAGAAAAATATTCAGAGAGAATTCAGATTGAGAGGGACTAGATTGTGAGAGAGAGAGAGAGAGAGAGAGAGAGAGAGAGGTCAATAATTATTTTTTCTTCTTTATTACCTTACAATTAGCCGGAGTGAAGCCCAGAAGTAAGATAGGGCGGGTTTATAATTTTATAATTATTTGAACAACAAACATATTTTTGTAATTTTTTATGAAAAACATATAGTGACATAAATTTATACTTTAAATTTTTTTTTAGTCAAGAGTGGCAAGACAATTCCTGTTTTCTCTTTTCTCTTACTTACATAATTTCATACCTTGCATGCTTTTGGTTTGCTTACCAACATTACCTTACAATTAAAATCCATATGATCATCTGAAAAAGGTTTTGGACTGATTAGTGATCTGTATGGTGAGTAAGTACTATGTTAGCTTTATATCTGTTGCAGAGATTAATTATTGGGACCAATTATGTATATAATTAATGTATTTGGACTGAAATAAAAGAACATTTTGCTTTTCAAGATCTTAAATATGAGGTTGGTATTGATGCTTAATCTAAAAAGACAAGCGTATGTGCTTTAATTATGCTTTATCTTCTCACAGTGGAAGTACTTTAATTAAAGTTTGATAAGAGTATATAAATATTAATGCTATAAGCTAGGATTAATTAATCTTTACTTACATGGAACTCGGTGGTTAATTTGGACAGTTTGTCTCATTTTGGAATCAGATAGTCCTAAATAAATCAAATAATATAATTAAAGATGAAGAATATTTTACCAATTGATTCGATATAATCTTCCATCAAATATATATAGGAAGAACTAAAATATGCCTGAAAAGAAAACAAATTATATCACATCTAGCTCTTTCATTCTAAAATGATTTAATTTGATTCTGCTCCCCCTTGGATTTCTTATATTCTTCTCTTTTCTAATATTTAATATAAAGTCTAATTAAGCAATTAAAATATAATGAAATTTACCACATTAAATTTAACTTATAAATCTACTGATCGCATGACTTTATACTAAATTATATCACCCGAGAATTAAGTACATCGGTGCCAAGATTTTGAGTTAAACTTACTAATTAAGTCTCTTGATGATCTAGCTTATATAAGAACACCCTAGATCTCATCATCATCATAAGAATATACACTTCTACGTAAAATTAATTCACCAAACACCCGTAATTAAATTAACTAAGTATCAAACCACTCACAAACAGCACTAGCACCCTAATAATTAATTAATTAGCTTGTATATAATCCCCAACATGATCAAGCCACTATTCATGACACATATATGTTTCATGTTAGTTTCCATGCCTTGCCACCATCAAAGCTAAATTTCTTGAGCTTGCCAAAAAACATGACTGCCATCAGCACAACCTTCCCTTCGCCACTCCATCTACCGCAAAAACCAATCCACGCATCCTTACACATGCCGTCGTTATTCAGCTTTCGCTTGCAGCTGTATCCCGTCGAATATCCCACATTGCCATAGGCACTGCAATTGATGGTAGTTTAATTTATAATCAACAGTTTAATTGGTGAAATTGCATGCTCTGTGGGGGGGGAGGTTGTGGTCATTAATTGTACTTAAATATTTTTATAGCTAGGGTAAAGCCATTCAGATTTTGCCAAGAAATTAATAATATTTAAAAAAATTAACTTTTAAAGGTCAATTTGGTATGTAAGTTGTGTTTTTTTTACTTTTTTGTAGAAAGAGATTTAAATTCTTCTTTGGTACTTATAACGTACACCCACTCAAATTAATCAAAGTGCATTCTATTTTGGTGTCTGACATGGGATCCACTACACAAGTAAATTACCACTACTTGACCTTGTTGCAAAAAACAAAACAAAAAAAAGAGAGAGATGTTAGGAACATGCCTATATTAGTAAAATGTAAATCATTTATCTAATGAAAGTGCCAGTGTCAGACTTAATTAGTGCTTTGTAAGTTTTTTTTTTATAAATCTTGACAGTGGCGCCGGCTGTCAAGTTAGTGCTTTGTAAGTTGAATAACTAGCTGATGACCAATTAGTCATCAGAAAATTCAGAACCAATAAGAATTGTCAGACTTAGTGCTACTTCCACCAAAGTTCAGGATTAATGAAACAAATTAATTTTTTTTGAAGCATAACATGAAAGAAGTTAATATTTATCATTTTTCTCAGAAGTCTGAACCCATCCAAGTTGGGTCAAAGTTTTTATGAAAAAAGACTGGTCGTGATTGTCTTAAATTTATGGTTATTTTATAATTGAAATCAGAATTCAGATGTTTATATGAATTGAAAATTTGAAATATTATTTTCCTTTTGCAGCTCAAATTTTACATTTTTTTGAATTTTTTTTACTATTTATTAAGATAGATACAAAAATTCAATGGTCTGAAAACAACGATTTCATAAAATATTTAATAAATAGTAAAAAAATTCAAAAAAATTTAAAATTTAGTCTCTAAGCACATTTTAATATGGAGGTCATGTTGAACGGGTTGGATCAACTATTTGGACTTTAAAAACTTTAAAATTAGATAGTGTAATTTTGTGTCACTATTTTTGGTGTAAGTGGATCCCTCCTCATATATATATAACAATGAGGAGCTACGTACTGGGATCACTATAGGCTTCTTTTAATCAAAATACCGGGATAGTGGAGCAAATTAAAGGATGAAATCACTAGCAACCAAGCTAGCTCCCCCCCCCCCCCCCCCCCCCCCCCCCCCCAAACCACCCACCACACACACACCCTGGCGCAATCTCTTGGTCTTTTGATATAGATATCTTATATTAAAAGTCCCTTTTTAAAAATTATGATTTCATTTGGTGTTGACAACGCATACTAAGATTGATTGGTAAGACGTACATATGGTAGGTGTATGGGTGTATGAAACACACTAGCCTTATCTCTTCCATATTCAAATGGCTACCGTGAAATTCTTCCTTATTTTTATTAAATGAGTACAAATATGGAAGTTGCCTTAATAAAAAAGAATACAAAGTCTCCAGGTTAATTAAGTAATATGACTATATATATATTTTCAGTTTTTCAGTGACAACCGCAACGCAAAGTCTCCGGCATGCTCTTGCAATAATATATATTGTATGTTATACGTACTAAAATTTAAAATTTGAAGGAGAAGATGGAGATTCGTACCTTATTACTTCAATGACAATATTCAATACATTGAAGTTTAGAGGATCTTCCTGCAGTTGTCTTCTCTCAGTGATGCAAATAAGGATCACAAAAATTGCCAAGTACGAGAGTTGCGAGTGGAGAATATTTTGCCACCTCCAAACACTTCTCTTTGTTTTATTTTCTAAAGGAGCGTCTGCAATTTGATGCGTTTCTTCCGCAGGTAGAAAGCATGTGTAAGAAGGCAGATACCTAAACACAAATTTAACATGATATCTTAAAAAAATTGTCAAATATAACAGAAAGAAATCTCGATCACTAGCTATGAGAGAAAAATGGTTTACATGTGTATTGTATGAAGTAATTGCTCAATGTCTCATAACAGGTTAACAATTTAGCATATATAATAAACTGAGGTGGTGCACACACAAAAAAAATACTAATGTGTGTTACAATAATATATAAGAATAGTCACTTACATCATAACCACATAGAGCACCAACACTGCTGATGAAACTACTGATAGGTCAACCACAGATTCGCCCGCATGCCGCGAATTAACCGACATAAATAACCCGGCCACAAGCTTCTGGTATGACCCCAATCCCTCTAAATTTTCAGACCACCATTCCATTGAGCAGAATAGTACCAACTGGATAAACATGAAACCCACCACACAGACTGCCACCGAGAGTGCATGGGAAGCAGGTAACAAATGTTCATATCCAATGTTTTCATGGCTTCTTAACATGTATTCAAATTCTTGCCTTTTAGTCACTTTCTTAAAGACCCACATTACATATCTTAGAGTTGAGGCAAACATAGTGTTCCCTAGAAGCACTTGAGCAGCAACTATGAGCAAAAGCCCGGAGTAAGACTTGAAAACTATCATATTTTCATTTGTTGGTATAAAACCACAATTTGAAAAAGATGATACAATAGTGAAGAAGGAAAAGGTTTGTGGATTGATCCCTTTTTCCTGAAGTATAGCTTTCGCACTTGGAAAAAGGTTTAGGTACATTAAAATCGACGTGTAACCAGTAAATTGCACTAATATGAGATAGCCTAAAACTAACAAGCTCAAGTACCTTACTGAGTCCTGTTTGACATAATTTGGAGATATTGGATTTTGTGGAATGTTGAACAATTTGACATCCACTGTTCCCATTTCAATTTGATTTTGAAGATCAGAGGTTGGGTCATGACTAGTGGTGAGTTCTAGGCTTTGTGGTTTTTGAGATATTATTTCTAGTTCTTTCTTGATCCTGATATTTTGGAACTGTAAACCAAGCATGGAGGTGAAAACCTCACCACCAAGAAGCATTAACAGGGTTATGATTATGAGTTGGGAGTTTGAAAATGATTCAAGTGGAACTGAATCCATGCTTGACACGGTTGTGGCCGAGACCGATGTAAAAAACAGGTCTAAGTTGCTCGGGCGATTTGCAACATCTCTCATGGGAAGTAGTTTCAATAATAAGAAACCTAGTACAGAGAAAAAGATGAAGTAAAAGAATTGGATCCAAAAAGCATGCACATGGAATAACAGGGAATGGTACATTGATCGTATGAGATCGAGAAGATTTCTCGAGTGATTTGCATTTTGAATTGAGGAATTCTTGTAATAGGAAGCTTTTATCTTAAAAGATAGCATTGTATGCATTGTATGGAGGTTATGAATTGATGCTGAGGGTGCCAAGATGTGTGTGTGTGTATATATAGTCAGAGAAGAAAGCTCCCTCATAATGGTTATACTGGCTGCATATATTTTTTAAAGGTTTAATATGAAATGGAACTAGCAACATAACAGGAGATTATTTAATTGATTATGGCCTGTTTGTCTGCTAGTTTCACTAGATTTATATATGTTTTTTCTTTCCCTATTATAGTTTATCGATGATTCTAGCCACGAGAACTGTAGTTGTCTTTGTCAAGCCTTTACTCACCTAATACTTGATTTTGAAAGTTAAATAGTTAATATTTGGTCAGATGTATAAAATATTTCTTGCAAATAGTAAGATTTTGTGGTGGTCATGTACTAATTAACTAGATTTGGCTGAAACAATACATTTAGTTATCTTGGTATTAATGATCATTTACATCTGTAATTGACAAAATTAAACAATGAATGAAGATTGTCCTTAGAAAAAAGGAATTTGAAGTTTGCAAAAAAAAAAAAAGAATTTGAAGAATTTTTTTTTTCACCTGATAGCCCACTATCAGGGTTTCAAAAAAAGAAGAATTTCTTTTAACAGAATATTTCACAACTTTCATGAGAAAACTGTTCAATATATATAATAGAATATGATTCTGAAACTTAGAATCGGAATTATTTACTTGTCTATGCAATCGGAATCGAAATCAGTTACTTGTCTATGAAATCGGAATTGGAATTATTTACTTGTCTATGAATTCTGAAAATTGTTTTTTGGCAAGTGAACTTCATCATGTAATATTCACTAGTGCTATATATATATTTAGAGAGAGAGAGTTGGGCTACGGTACTTTGTGAAGTAAAGCGAGTGTTTTACTTCATCTTTGTATCTTCAATTTCAAAGTTTAAAACGTCAATCCGAACCGTTCAAGTTGATCTCCATACTAAATTGTACTTGGAGACCAAATTTTACAATTTTTAGAAATTTTTTATTATTTTTTAGAAAATCGTGGACCATAAAAATAGTAAAAAAATTCTAAAAATTGTAAAATTTGGTCTCCAAACACAATTTAGTATAGAGATCAACTTGAACGGTTCGGATCGACGTTTTGAACTTTGAAATTGAAGATATAGACGTGATGTAAAACACTCATTTTACTTCGTGAAGTACCGTAGCCCAATTAAGTCAGTTCCTAGGCCGTAGAATAAACGTTTCGGTTTTTACATTTTCAAAGTCCAAACAATTGTTCCTAACCATTCAACATTCAATCTATATTAAAATGTGCTTAGAGACCAAATTTTATATTTTTTGAATTTTTTTACTATTAATTAAGTTAGTTTTAAATCGCTGTTTTCATTGATCCAAATTGTTGTCAATGTTTATTAAAACCAATTGGTTGCACTACGGCTTCGGAACAAACATTTTGATATTAGCCAACTCATATATATATATATATATATATAGAGAGAGAGAGAGAGAGAGAGAGAGAGAGAGATGGACTATGGTGAGTTGCAAAGTAAGAATCTTATTTTACTTCACGTCCATATCTCCGTTTTTAAAGACCAAATAGCCTATCCGAACAGCTCAACAAGATGTTCATATTAAAATGTACTTGAAGACTAAATTTTACAACATCACACTCTAGTTTTGCTCTATCTGCCTATTTGGACAATATTTATGAATATAAAATCACCATAGCTAACCAATAGCAGCTAACTTGTACTGTTATTTACACGTATATAATTTTATTTGTGCAAAACGCTATTAGATATATAAAAAAAATTATGCATGAAATTCTTGTAAAATGCATGCATCTAGAGTGTGTTGTGTTTATTGATGTTCTTTTATCAATTTGTGCCATATTTATAATCTTAGTATCAACAAAATTGAGGAATAATCTTCAATTTTCTACATGTCCATAATTTATTTGTGCAAAAATTAAGCATATAAATTAAATATTATGCATGAAAGTCTTCTATAATGCCTTTATCAACGTTTTTAATCAATTTGGGGTACATTAATTAAATCAAAATTAACATATAACTTTTAACAAATTTAATTTACTAGTACATATATTTATTTACTCAAAATTCGAAAATTACACAAAATATTACGCATAAAATTTTATAGTATGTAATTAAAGTGCATTCTGTGTGTTTGGTGATACTTTTTTTTATCAATATCAACAAAACTACAAGATAGCCACTACCAAGTTCTGAAAAAAAAATGCAAGATAATGACTAGCTTAATTATATATCTCGTCTACATTTACAAAAAAATATTTGCATAAAAATCAAGCAGATAGATGAAATATTATGAACAAAACTCTTCTAAAATGCATCTGTAATGCATTATGTGAGTCTGTTGATATTGTTAATCAATTTGGGCTACATTTAGACAACTAAAATACATGAGTGAGTCTATGGTACAATACATATCACGGGTTGGTCCGTAATACGGATCAATATTTCTGTTTTCAAAATTCTAACGGTCGATCTGAATCATTCATGCAACATGATCCTCATATGAATATGTACCTGCAGACTGAATTTTATATTTTTTTTGAATTTTTTTACTATTTTTTAAGATAGGTAGAAAATCACTTGATCTGAAAATTGTAGACCATCCAAAAAACAGTGAATTTTTATCTATCTTAAAAAATAGTAAAAAAAATTCTAAAAAACATATAAAATTCGATTTGTAAGTACATATTCATATGAAAATTATTTTGAATGGTTTGGATCGACCATTAGAATTTTAAAAACAAAAATAATAACTCGTATTACGGACCAAATCGTGATATACATAGTACCATAGACTCACTCAAAAAACATTGTACAACGTTGTGCGTGTTTTTTGCAATTTTTAATTAATTTGGATCACATTTATAATACTAAAATGATTAAAACTGACTGATGACCTCTATGTGCCCTAACATGTCGATAATTTTATTTGTGCGAAAATAAAGCAGATAAATCAAAGGGTAAACTTGACTGAAGGTTAATTATATACTAACCTTTGTCCTTTATCACGAATTAGTCAGTCAAGTTTGATTTGTTCTTTTGTAGCCACTGAATTTTTTATTTGTCAAATCAATAACTTTTCCGTCCAAAATATTAACTCCTTCATGCTCATTCTGTCTAAAATTTTAACGGAATATGCTCATTCCATCCAAAATACTAACTGAAAAGTTATATTTTATTAATTTTTCGAATGGAAAAGTGAGTCCGGCTAGTATAACATCAGTGTTATTTCAGCCTAGCTATATAACACAAACTCTAAAATATACCGAATCGACTTCCAATAGTGAATCCAAACTGTTCAAACCGATCTACTTTATTAGTTGTGCGTTACATGCAAGTTTTATAATTTGTCGAATTTATTTAATATCAAGTCAAGTGGTCAAATTTGTGAGTTTTTCAGTTAATTTTAATGCATTCATTTTTCAATATTTTTGACCGCTTGATTTGATACTAAAATAATTCAAAAATATAAAAAAAAATTCATGTAAATGCATCACTCATAAAGTAAATCGGTTTGAACGGTTCGGATTAGTCGTTTGAACTATATTCAATCAATTTTGGAGTTGGTGTCATATGACACCGATGTCATACTAGCCGGACTCTGGAAAAGTTATAGGATGACTTGATTGAGATAAATTAAAAGTTTAGTGGCTATAAAGGAATAAATCAAATTTGAGTGACTAATTCGTGACAAATGATAAAGTTTAGTAACCTCCGACAAAATTTTCCCTAAATCAAATATCACGCATAAAGTCTTTTCATATATTTTTACAGTGCATTTTGTGCCTATGTTGATTCAGAAAAATATTGATCTTCTAAGTAGTCGGTTTTCGAGGGCAAAATGGGTCATATTTCTACTTGTTGATGTATATAAACTGACATTTGGGCATATGCTTGTGTATGCGGCAGATGTAGAAAAATGACCCATTTGCCCTAGAAAATTGATCCAATTAGAAGACTAAATTTTTCTGAAACATGCTGCATATTTTATTTTCTTAATAAAGGATAAAACATGCTGCATATTTTATAATTTAAAATAAGTTTTAATAAAAAATAATAAAATGGGTAAATATGTGGTTTTTTTTTAATTTAGAAGGATAAATATGATAATATAACTTTTGGAGGATAAAATAGGTAATTTCAATTTTTTTGTGAATACATAAAATTTGCCCCTATTTATGTGGTTCACATATTAGGCATAAATTAAATATTTCTAAAATGAATTTACAGTATGTTCATATGCCTTTTGATATTGTAAACTAATTTGGGTCCCATTTATGATTATTAAATGACCAAAACTAACAGACAACCTGTATTATATGTCCATTACACCTAGATATGTTTAGTTGTGTGGACAGTACTAGTGCATTAATGTGTGTGCGCTTGTTGCTGTATTTTAATTAATTTTGAACCGTCTTTTTTGTTATAAAATCATCAAAACTAGCTAGTGGATGACATCTAACATATTCATTTTACATTTTCAAATGCTCCTGAATAGAAATGCAGAATTTGACCAAACTTTTCTACCATGATTTAATGAAATAGTTCAAACCTTATGTTCAGGAGTATGTTTGGATGGAACTAGTTAGAATATTGAAATTTAACATTAGTAAATGACCAAGATTAATGTGAAAATGATGCTATTTAGATTAGTAAAAATATTTGTTTAGATTATTGTATGTTTGGAATAATGAATAGTTGTAACTGAGAAAGAATAGTATTAACAAAATTGCTAATTAAAAGAAAATATAAACAAGTGGGATTTTAAATGAATTGTCACGACATGAAGATGATAGAAGTGACATCAACTTTGTTATTTTAAAACTGTATTAGCGAAATCTGAAAAGGTTCTCTCTCTTTATACATCCAGATAATAGCTATTTCAACATTCAAGAAATAGAAAATAATAATGGTTCTAACTATTCCAAATAGTACACATTGCTATTTCAAATGAGAGCAGTTCGGATCCGATTGGCTCCATAACCATCCGATACGCTTTCAAATCTGTGTGCACAGATATTAAAGCAAACACGCACAAATATTAAAGCGACACACATATCTTAAAACGAATCGGACGGTTATGAAACCCATCAAACTCAGTTTGAGTCCGATGAACATCTCATTTCAAATAGCTTTATTCTCGAATAGTCCCTGTTCTTAATTCCTCCAAACATATCCCTAAATATTTTTCACAAAAATCATAACCTTAGCTATCTAGAATATATGAAATAATTTTCAATAAATAGCTAGGGGCCTAGTGGATAAACATGATTGCATTTGGGCCTTGATTGACACGACATGACAACACCAATTAATGTCCTCTCCGTCCAATTAGTAGTGCAATTATATGAATCTTTGCTACACTTACACTGTTCTCCACTACTTGTGGAAGAATTAATATAACGTGCACAATTTCGGATCATACGCTTTTAATCAAACAAAGAATCCTGCATGCGTGACCTGTAATAGATCAAGACACCATTTTAATCTCACGGAAGAAAACCTAATCATAACAATGTTTGATTACATAAAATTTGAAAATTTAAAAGAACCAAAATATTGCTTCGGTTCTTTTAATTGTCGAATTTTCTATGACCAAACTTGAAGACCTCCCTCAAGACATAAATAAATTTGAATCTCTCTAGATTATTGGTGAAAACAGTACGAATAATATTCGATTCGTATTAGAAAACTAAGATGTGGATATCTGATATTCGAATATTCGTGTGAATAAAGATACTGATATAGGAACAGGGTTTGTTTTAACACTACTAAACCTGTTTCACTCAAAGCTGTGGGTACAAAAATTATATCATTAGCTACTTTTTGGTGCAAGGCTAAATTTAATAATTCTCTCCTTAAACTTAGTTTAATTCTACCTTCCGATGTTAAGGAACTCCCAGATCAGATTCTGGAAGAACAGGACACGACACAGGCTGTGGCTCTATTGCTGTCTATGGCACAGGAGGAGTCCAGCAATACCACCAGTCCGGATTCTGGTGCTGGAAACCAAATGTTTGGCGCAGGGATGGCTGATGACGATCCGATTAACTGGGAAGATTTAGAATAGGTTACTAGTTCATTTTAACAATCTTTTGGTATAGGCTGTTATGTTTGCTCAGTTATTTTTCTTCTTCATGTATGTTTCTTACTTCTGGTTTTCTTTTGGCTGTAAGCTTTGATGTAAGACTTTAAAAGTTTGGTACCTCTTTTGGGTACTGGACTTTAACTCTGGGTTTCAATAGAAATCGGTGGAGCATCCACTACTATTCAAAAAAAAAAGATACTGATATAGTTTTACGTTTCAATATCCATATCCGAATAGTAGACATATACCACATATTTTAATATATATTATGACAAATTTATGTTATTTACCATTATAATTAGATAAATATTATGAACTTTAATATTTTTAATATTATTTTAATAAATATCCGATTTGATCTTGATCCATATCCATTTGATATGTCTGACATCCGCTTCGTATCTGTATTCAAAAAATGAAAAAAAAGAGATATAGATATAATTCTATCACTATCTACTCTGTATCTGCTCCATTTTCACCTCTACTCTAACTATATTTTCAAATCACAAATATTTCTCTACTTCAAGCACACATGCTAATATGTTTTTTAATTCGTTTAAAATGTTTTAAGTTGGAGCGCAATAGCATACATAAATTCAAGATATTGATGAGGTGGGACAAAATTGTAAGATAAGGCATAATCGATCATACAATTAATTTACATATGAAATGTATTGTTATAATTTTTTTCTCCGAAAAGTAGAGAAATAAAAGCATATTTTATTTTGTGTTATGAAAAGTAGAGGTAATGATTATACGTTTAAGGGACTTTCGGAAAGTTGTGCAAGAAACTACCGTCGTTATACTCCCACCACGACACAATTAATTATACATGAAGATCAGATCAGATTTGCTAACTCTTGTTAATTAGGATCATACGATATTAGTTATTTAGTTTCCTAATAAACCTAGAAGTTGACATTAATACAAAAGCAAGATAATCTTTAAAATATATATATATATATATATATATATACAGTGAAGGTTATATTCTACCAATTTAATTTGAAGATAAGATTAAATAATTTAAAATGTCATGAGTCGTCACAACACATCATACCACAAAATGTATGACCGTCATTGACATAACTTGTATGACATGCCCTCTCTCGATCGATATATATTAGCACATCATGAAATGTTATGTGAACTGATCTTAACATGTCAGGTCATCATGTATTGGTATTAAGTTTCTAAATAGTGATTATAGCGCTATAGCTTTTAAGGTCCGAAAAAGTTATATCTCAGCTATAGTGCAATCATCGCTAGCTATTTTGATTCATCATAAAAAAAAAAATAGTTAATAGCGTTATATATAGTTTTTGAGGTCTGAAAAAGCTATTGCATAGCTATAGCTAGCTATTTAAAATCCTAATTGGTATATATGCGGTCATGTGACGTCAAATATTGACATGCATGTTAAAACACTATGTCACGAAATAACAATTGCCTCACGATCTTGATTATACGGTCAACATTAAAAGATTTTGATTTTTTTTAATCAATATTATAAAATCGATCTAGACAAATAATTTATGGAAAAATTTCATATGTATCCTTTAAAATTCTAAAAATTATCATATTACCTCTTTAGATTCATAATATGAGCGAGTCTATGCTACTATGCATATCACGATATATTTAGTCCGTAATATAGATCAGTATTTTCGTTTGCAAAATTCTAACAGTTGATCCGAACCGTTCAAAATGATTTTCATATGAATATGTATTTTCCTACCAAATTTTATATTTTTTAGAATTTTTACTATTTTTTAAGATAGGTAGAAAATCACTATTTTTGGATGTTCCAGAATTTTTAGATCAGAGTGATTTTCTACTTATCTTAAAAAATAGTAAATAAAATTCTAAAAAAATATAAAATTCAGTCTGCAAGTAGATATTCATATAGGGATCATGTTGAATGGTTCAGATCAACCATTAAGATTTTGAAAACGAAATTATTAAATCGTATTAAGGATCAATCCGTAATATGCATAGTATCATAGACTCATTCATATAATATTTACCTTTATAAATTGCAAAAATTCACAAACTCACTGTTAGATTATATTTTCTTTTAAAACTCATTTTAAATTATATAATTCTCATTTAAAAATATAATAGAAAATATGTAGCTTATGTAAGAGAAATATATTGATCCATCCTTGATTGATGGAAAAAAATCTATTGTTAGAGTCTATCCGACTCTGCTGCTTGCCAAATAGGCAAGCAGGACCCTACTTTTCCAAATCAAACCATTAATTTGTGTTGAGATTTGTGCACGAAAAAAATTCAATGATTTGATTTGAAAAAGCAGGATCCTGCTTGCCTATTTAGTAAGCAGAGGAGTTGGATCTGAGTCTTCCCCATCTCTGTCTCGAACGAGTAGTGTTATTTGGTATGTGTAAAACATACCTTCATTTTACGATTTGAGATTTACTCTCAGCCGATGCCTATTCAGGATGGTGCAGGGAGACATTATTATTATTTGAGCTTTGAGATTCGTGTAAAGTAAAAAAAAAAACAGTTCGGATCCAATAATTTTAAAATTTTCCCCTTGTGGTACAAAAGAGGATCCGAATTTCTCTCGCTAGCTCCTACCTCCTTTCCGTCACCCCTATCTCTCTCTAGCCCCAAGATAAACACAAAAGTATATATCGTAGGTTTGGCAATGTGTCTCCTTCATCTTCTCCGACCAAAGCTTTTTTGAGCAACCAAGGAGAACATAACATTTCTTATTGTGCCACTTGACGACACGTTGTATATATATATTTTCTTTTATATATTGAAATATTTCAATTTATTTGTTACATATCATAAATAGTCCCATAGTTATGTATGTTTCAGCTATCTTTCTATTCGTGCTCAATCACCAACATATTGAACGTAACTAGCCAGGGACAACTTATAAATTTCTTTGATAGTTACGTTCCCTAAAATTATATATTTATAAAATCATAATATTATGAAATGATAGTTCTAGGCCCTTTAGAAGCAATATCAAAGAACCACGAAGCATCTTAATTATCTATCTTAATTTAGTGAATAAAATTAAGAATTTGAATTATTATAGTTCTTAATTAGCATATATAAAGAAAGGGCAATATAGACATATAACGGCTACTCCACCACTTCTAAAATCAAATTAAATAAAATAAGAATAGTACAAAGAAATTGTGGTGGAATAGAGAAAGAGTGAGGAATTGTGATGTAATAGTAGCCGAATGTGAGTGGAATTGAATGGAATAGACAAAAAGTTTAAAAAAAAAAAAAAGGTGTAATTGAGATGAAAATATGTAGTCAATTAAGCACTTCTCTTTTGTATTTTAGTCCTTCTCTATTTCATCCTATTATTTCGTGGTAGAGGTGAAATTGAAAAATAATGATTTTTTCACGTGTGAAAATTGACTGAATTTTACACATGTAAAAATTATATGGAATAGAAATCTCTTTTCTTTTCCATATAATTTTCTGTGACACAAAACTCTTAGAATATAAGCCTATTTTTTTTTCCACTTTTTTACTATTCCATACATTTGCCGAAAGAGCCCAATCTTACTTACTCATGTATCGTTTCTAGTGGTGTTAGATGTGACTCTTGCTTTTATTGAACGTACTCTTGATTTTAACGGGTGGTGCTATAACTACCACTTAATACTCGTTATTTCATACTCTAAAATATATAGTAATGCATTTGTGGACCGAGATGCACCTATATATATAATAAATTATCTCGTTTATATAATATACAAGTTAATCTTATCATTACTTTTTGCAGTGCGAAAAACTCAATTGTCTGCTTTAAGACATCTGCATTCCCGGCCTTTATTGTTTTTATTTGTACTTTGACATCTCAATTGAAGATTAGCTTATGATGCAACCCATCAATTGTTAAGAGCAAGTTGATCTAACTTTCACCAAGTTTAGTATAATTAAGGGAAAATTTGTTATGTGCCACTCAAAAACTTCAAATTTGTCAAAATGCCACTCAAAAACTCATATTTGTCAAAATGCCATCAAAACTCAAACTCTATTTTAATTTTGCCATTATCCATATTTAATCTCAATTTTTAAATTCTAATATTTCAAAATGACCAAATTGCTCCTGTCAGAAATTTTTTT
The DNA here is from genome assembly GCA_964058825.1 of Carex arenaria. Taxonomy (NCBI): domain Eukaryota; kingdom Viridiplantae; phylum Streptophyta; class Magnoliopsida; order Poales; family Cyperaceae; genus Carex; species Carex arenaria. The sequence continues at coordinate 44,383 of CAXKVW010000433.1, forward strand.
TTTTTTTTCAGAGAGAACCAACTTATCAAAATAAACCGATTTTTTTCTCAGGACCAGTTCTACCGTCTCTTTGAAATTTCAAATTTTTTTTTTCGAATTTGATTTTCAAAATTTGATTTTCGAAAATTTGATTTCAAAATTTGATTTTCCAAAAAAATTTGAAATTCGAAAAATTTGAAATTCGAAAAAATTTGAAATTCGAAAATCAAATTTCAAATTTGATTTTCAAAATTTGATTTTCGAAAAAATTTGAAATTTCAAAAAATTTGAAATTTCAAAAAAATTCGAAATTCGAAAAATTTTGAAATTCGAAAAATTTTGAAATTCGAAAAAAAAAAAAAAATCTGACAGGGGCAGTTTGGGTATTTTGAAAGATTAGAATTTTTAAATTGAGATGAAATAGGGATAATGGCAAAATTAAAATAGGGTTTGAGTTTTGGTGGCATTTTGACAAATATGAGTTTTTGAGTGGCATTTTGACAAATTTAAAGTTTTTGAGTGGCACATAACAAAATTTCCCTATAATTAATATATAGAAACCCAACTATTTTTTTTTTTATTAATTGTGAGAGCGTTTTATAGTACTCCAACTTTAATTCTCTAGATTTATTATTTTAATCCTGTTATGTGCATGAGTATTTATACTTAATTATACTCAGGGGTGAAATCAAAATTTGAATATAGAGGAACTGAACATTATTTAAAAATAAAATTTATAAAATACTCTAACCAAGGATTTTTTTTTTTTTTTTTGAACCAATGATATTAATGAAACCTACAAAATTGATTTCCTTGCTCAAGAGATAGATATTCATTCATATAAAATTGGTAAGACCCCTCAAGTATGTAAAATTTTCTAATTTCATCTCTTTCATTAGTAGGATAATTTGATAGTTGAAGGTGTTTATCTAGATCTCTCTCATATTTAAATGATCTAGAAGAACTCTGTGAAAATTGCTCTTGATCAATATTCATCACATGTGGAATTGGTTCAAAAATCTAACTATCAAGACTTAAAATTTTTGCTAGAGTTTGAGAGTTTGAGTTACTTTCTTTACCATGAAATAAATATTGGATTATTAATCAAATGTTGGACTAATATATAAAATAATTTTGTATTGTATACCGTCAATTTTATGATTTATTAAAGTGGTCATATGCGTTATATAATTTATTGATGTGTCATATATGGTGTGGACCTTTAATGTATAAAACTTAAGAGGTAATATTCAATTTTGTGATGGGTTGGATTGAATAATTGCCACATTAGGCAGCCAAGGATTCCTTGGGTTATATATATAATTTGGTCCTCCAGAATACAAGGCAATTGAAATTCATATTCTCTTATTCCATTATAGAGAGATATGTGAGAGACTTTGGAGAAGGCAGAACAAAGGAGACTCTCTAAAAGGTCTTGCTATTCTGGAAGAACCGAATTGGTGGCGCTCTCTCACACAAGACAACCATGGATGAAGGTACGCTTCCGCTATTCAGTTTTATATTCAACACCGATGCTCCTGCGGTGATCGGCAATGGTTTTCGTCGGATCTAACAATAAAAATCTAACGTTCTTCATCTGCAGAGAGTTCACTGACGGTTACAACGAATGAACCGATGGTGGAGCTAGGTGATCGCACAACACCGACGGTTCATATAAATGAATCATCATGTGTTGTGTACATATCAGCATCGGTTTGTCTGAGTGAACTGTTGGTATTGGTGCTGTGACCTACACTGTCATTTCACTGAACCGTCGGTGTTCATCTCTGTCGTGATTCATGAAAACCTAAATTATATTCATCACCATCAGTTCTATATTAATGAATCATTGGTGAATATATATGGTCAAAGTTGCTGTATTAGTACTTAGAGTTATGTTCAAAGTTGTCATAAATGTGGTTCTATAATTCACATGTTTGATAAATTAAGTAAATATATATAGAAATTACATCGTTCGCTCTTGAAACGGGTAATAATTAAGAGAAGACTTGTGTGCTAGATGCGATCATGTCATCGATCATTTCATTCTTGATCCCAATATTATATTTGGTCCCGCATAATAAGATCAAATTAAGTCTGTTGATCAGGAAATTAATATGGTAATTAAGAGTGATATGCTGATGCTTAATTAATGTTATTAATTAGACCTCCTATCTTTTCTATATATGTTCGTCACTTACAGTAATTTTGTGAGAATCAATGCATAAAAACTAAAGCATTTACAATCAGGTTTATTATAAATCTCTTGGTAGTACAATGACCACGTGATGAGGCATAATTTCTTCACTTGCAAACTACACTCGAAATTGATACATAAAAAGATGGAAACAAAACCATTATTAATTGCTCTTGGATGTTAGCTCGTCTTTTCTGTGAAATAACTTATTGAAAATCACATAGTACGTAGGATATGAGGGCTGCATGGCGATACCGCACAAGCCCGCAGTGCTAGCGACGTTTCTCCGTATCCTCATGTAGCCTGATTCGCCCCAAGAAGAAACCCATGAGTTCTTCGCGATTTGTTAGGGTTTCTGGAAAAAATAGGCTAGAAACAAGAGACAAATCTTATGAGGAAATTTAATTGTATTCTTGACTTCATATATTTAAAAACTAATCAATTGTAAACCACTTGACTAAGAAATACTACAAAAATTGACATATTGTTTCCTAATTTTAACAAATAATCAATAAAATAAAACTTAGATATGCACTAATAATATATACTAAATGAACATACGTACGGCGCAACACACACCAATGCGAACCCATATATGTTCAATCATGTATTTGAGATCGATGTGGTGATATGTTTTTCGGATGGGTAAAATGAAGCAATTAAAAATTCATGTAAAACTTGTCCTTCTCATTATTTAGACCAGTTCCAAATAGATAATAGTGATTATTTCATTGTTAACTAGCTCATGAGATAGTTTTATTCATACATAAAAACATGAGTATATATATTGTTTCTCGTGTACGTTAGCAATTTCCTATACCGTGTACTTGAAGCTAGTCTTAGGATTTACGTGGGAGATGCATGCATCATGCATATAAAATTGAAAGTCATAATCATTTCCAACCTATATATTGCATTAGATTAGGAAAACATTAATGTTTTATATATTTTATAAAATGTCAAATATTCTTACAAGTATTAATTGGACTTCTAGATAGGGGTGTAAACGGAGCGGATTCGGAGCGGATAATGCTAATATCATATCTACATCCGTTTTTCAACAAGCGGATACGGATACGGATACGGATAGTAAATGGATATCAAAATTGAAAACTATATCCGTCTTAAACGGATACGGATAATCCACGGATACGGATTTGAATACGAATATGGAGCGGATAATTGTCAGATATTGAGTAATTCTACTAAATTTCATAATTTTAAATACCTAAATTGACAAAATTTAATAGACTTTTTAAGTTTGCACAGTGATGATTATCATGACTAATTGCTTATTGGTTCAGATAACCAATCCATTATTCTAATAGATTATATGATTTTTCTACCAAGATTTTTGGACTGAAACGAATATGTATATTTTTTGGGAATTTTGCAAGGGTAAAATGAATTGAAAGCTGCTGAAATATTAAATTACGGATCCGGATATATACGGACATCCGCTCCATTTATATACTCACGGAATTATCCGTATCCGTATCCGTATCCGCATTATTTTTCCATATATTAAAATTATCCGTATCCGTATCCGTATCCGCATTATTTTTCCATATATTAAAATTATCCGTATCCGTATCCGTTTAATCCGGATACGGATAATAATTGGATTCGGAGCGGATGATCCGCGGATAATCCGTATCCGTTTACACCCCTACTTCTAGATTTGTTATTTGAATATGTTGTCTTTTCTATATATTAATTTCTTATCGACCTAAAATGAATACATTAGTTTGATTCTTGGACAGAAATAATTGCCCCTTCTACTAGAAAAATCTAGACACACCTGGATAATTTATTTTATTTTGATCGTTTACATACTGTTATTGTTAAGTGTCATTTGACAAATAGAACAATATTATGGGCCAATCACACATCGTACAAGAAGCACGATACAATTTTTTGTAAAAGTAGAGAATAATTTAATCGTGCCATTATTAATAGAATAATGAGATCACATGCAGTAGCCAATAGCCATATCTCCTATAAAAGGTATATATGTAGCGCCGTGATTTTTATTCATGCCCACTGTTCACCTAAATCTGTCAACTCTGCTCACAAAACTTGAATTCTATCAAAACTATCCAAACCGGCTATCTAATAGCCGGTTCCTAATTTTTATTAGAAACCGGCTATTAGATAGCCGGTCCTTAATTTTTTTTTTTTTTTTTGAAAAAAGTTATAATTTTTTTTATTAAAGTTTTAAAAAAAATTGATATGTTTCTTTGAAATTGGATAGAAAAAATATATAATTTAGTTTATTAGAAGGACTAAAACAAATAATCCGGATAAATATTTTTTTATTATAAGGACTAAAACAAATAATCCGGATTAAATAGTTAGATTGCTTGATCTCTAACTATTATTTAAAAAAAATAACAATATGAGTTATATTTAAAATTTACATGTAATTTTTTTTTATAAATTATTTAATTGTAAGTGTTATCATTTTTTTTGCATAAACGGATATATCACGTTCAAAATAAAATTATTCATCAAATAAACATGCTTTCATTTTAACTTCTTTAATATTATATAAATTTGCCAATTTTTTGATATCATGTTTCATAATTATGATATCATGTTAACTTCATAATTTTTGATATCATGTTTTATTTTAATTTCATTTTAACTTCATATTTTTTGATATCATGTTTCATAATTTGCAAAGAGACGCCTATGTTTCTTAGAATCAACGGAACTAGTAAACTATATTATAATTACATGATTGCTAGAGCATATACCTTCCAGTCCTTGAAATCGAACCGAAAGACAAAATGCTTGTATGAGACTTCTCCTATGGCAATTGCACTTGCTACTGGTGCATTTCTTAGTGCTGAAAAGTATTTTTTAACATAAAAAAACTCAATTGAGACACTAAAAATCTTAAACTTAATTTTTGAGACACTAAACGACGTTTTTTGGCGATTCTGATTTTTCCGGATACCCGGGGTAAATCCCCTGGGTGATGGTCACCACCGTCTCCTCCCCTTTCCGAATTGGGGTCATACGCACAAATCCGACTTTCCTAGCAAAAGTTATTGCCGTTTAAAGTTAAAAAAAAAACAATATTTCTAACCCTTGATTCATTTCATTTTTTTTAAAGTTATGACCGTTTTATTTTTTCTAATAACACACAATAAAATATTTTACTTTTTCTTACAGCCGCGAAAAACCTGATCTGAAAAATATTGATCCGGATTATTTGTTTCAGTCCTTCTAATAAACTAAATTATATATTTTTCTATCTAATTTCAAAGAAACATATCAAAAAATTCTAAAACTTTAATAAAAATAAAAAATAAATAAATTACATGGTAACAACTTGTAAATGGATGACGATATGCTTATATTTGCATTAAAATATCATTCGGAGGACAAAACAAATTTTACATGGTAACAACTTGTAAATGGATGATGATCTGCTCATATTTGCATTAAAATATGATGTCCATATAAGCTAAAAATGAATGGTTGGAAGCAAACGCACTGGATTTTGCCACCTTACGGCCTTTACGGGACTTTTTCCAAAAAAAAAAAAAAAAAAAAAAAAAATTAAGGACCGGCTATTAGATAGCCGGTTTGGGTAGTTTTGATAGAATTCAGGTTTTGTGGACAGAGTTGCCGGATTTAGGTGAACAGTGGGCATGAATAAAAATCACGGTATGTAGCGCCCGCCATGCATTATTATAGAATATTCATCCTCTGAGATATCTTATATTTTGCCTGACTTTTTTAAAATTCCCAACCGTTCAAATATGTTCTGCACGAATCTCAAAGCTCGAATAATACTGGCCCCCGCGCTTTCCCCGAATAGGCACCTGATACGTTGGTCACGCAAAATATGAGATATCTCAGAGGATACGCACTCCCATTTATATGTAAATTCTAACTTTTAAGGGGTCTAACAGAAATTTGTTTCCCTCTTGTTTCCCACTACCCAAAAACAAGCGGAAGAGGGGGGTGTCCGATGCCCATCGGACCAAAACAGTGTTCGATGGGAGTTTGGACGGTCCGATCTACTTCAAGATCTGTGCGCACGGATATTGAGGCAAACAGCACGGATATTAAAGTGATGCGCACAGATCTTGAAATGAATCGGACGGTCCAAACCCGAATCGGACACTGTTTTGGTCCGATGGGCATCGGACACCCCCCTCTCTCAAAACAAGCAAGTCTACGAAATGTTTTCATATCCTAAGGTAGCACAACATTTCTATTTAGATCTGAACCGTTCGATCTGAATCCGCACCAATATTAAAGAACCCATGCATTCCACGTCGGCCCGGATCAAAAGAGAAATGTTGTGTTACCTGAGAGAATATATGGATTCGAATTTCTTCATCTGTTCTTCTTCTTCTTCTTAGTTGTTCCGATCAAAAAGCAATTTTTCTTGTGTTCTTCTTCGCCTTCTCTAAAAGGTCAAAATTGCGATCTTTTAAATTGCATTTTCTCCTTTTATCTTGTTGATGGGAGAAATGATAGCTCCAGCTTTTACGAGAGAGAGATTTTCAAATCTTCGAGGGGTCAGATGGAGAATTGATTTGGGTATTTTGCCAAGCGCTCCTTCTTCAATTGAAGAATTTCGAAGAGTAGCAGCAAATTCTAGGAGGAGGTGAGAATGCTACTACCCTTTCCATTTTTTTTTTTTTTCAATTTTCATGTAATTATTGCTTCAACTGAGAATCAATCAAGAACCAGCTTTTACCCAACTTTGAAATTAACCAAACATTGAAATTTTATTGGTTCTATTGGTACTGTTGAAATTTGATATAACAAAAACAAAAAGATTAAATTTTGTGATGAACTGGGCTCTTCATTGATTAATTTATGAGAATAAAACTCTAGTATTATAATTGACTTAGCTAAAACCATAGTAAATTTTATAGGGGGTATAATGGATAGTATTGTATACCATACTAATATTTGCATTTTGGTAGGTATGTGAATTTAAGGCGACAACTATTAATTGATCCCCATCTTGCAAAGGATGAAAGTATAATTCCAGATCCTGCTGTTGAAAATCCTCTTTCTCAAAATCCAGGTATATGCATATTTACCCCCGTAAAATGTCCTTAATTCACATTTACTAGAGAATAACTTTATCCGGTTATTCTTGTTAGGTGAATTCATAGTATGCATATACTAAGAAAAAAAAACCAATACAAAACACAGTAGGGTACTCTGCAGTTCAGTACATATCCTCTAGGAACCTATACCAGCATAAAAAGAAAAGATGACGGGTAATTTGGATATATTTGTAGTAAAAAGAAAAGATGGATATCTGAGACATTTCTTGTTCTGATTTTTACTGGTGCCATCATGAAATTACAAATTTTCCATTTATAATAAAGAATCTGCATTTTTTTGTGTGATGCAGAGAGCACGTGGGGCCAATTTTTCAGAAATGCTGAATTGGAGAAAGAAGTAAATCAAGATTTGTCTCGTCTTTATCCAGAAATCGGTGATTTTTTCCATGATAACTCAAGTCAATCCATGCTTGGTCGGATCCTCTTGGTTTGGTGCCTTACACACCCTGATTTTGGATATCGGCAGGGCAAGTTTTTTACCATTTTTACCCCTGAAAAAAGGCATATAAGCATTAGAGTGAGGCTATGGTACTATGCATAACACAGATTGGTTTGTACTATAGATCAATAATTTTGTTTCCAAAGTCCAAATAGTCGATCTGAACCATTCAACGTGATCTATATACGAAAATGTACTTGCAAACTAAATTTTACATTTTTTTTAATTCTTTTACTATTTTTTAGATAGGTAGAAAATCACTACTGATGCGTTATGCATAGTACCACAGCCTCAAAGTGTAGATATCATACTTGTTTAGACAATTTCATGTTAGTAATCATACATTATGAGATTCAGCAGCAGTTGCATCTCAATTGTGCTATCAAACCTCAAGTTAACCTTCATTTTGCCTCAATTAATCCTAAATATAGCCCAGTTTTGGCCTCAATTGCACGATTGGTCTTAAGTTAATTTTTCTGTTCTCGGTAGAAATTTCAATTGAAAATTCACTTTTTTGTGTAGGAATGCACGAATTACTGGCCCCTTTGTTATATGTGCTTCACATTGACCTTGAATTCTTCTCCCAAATTCGTAACCTACATGAGAAACACTTCTTGACTGAGTTCAACACTCCCTCTCATCGAAAAAAGGATGCAAATAACCCTACTCCAAGAATACTAGACCCTGAGATTCACGAACTTTTTTTATTAAATGACACTTATGGGGCGGAGGCCGAATTGGGAATTATCCTTTCTGACAAATTCATGGAGCATGATGCTTTTGCCATGTTTGACACAGTGATGCACGGCTTGAATGGACCTGTTGCCGTAGCAGAGTTTTACTCAATGGCCTCCTTAGCGGATTCTAATGCGGGTTTGACACCCGTTAGAGAGGCTGCTCTCTCACTATACCACCTCTTATCTTTAGTTGACTCCTCTCTGCATTCACATTTGTGCGAATTGGGGGTGGAACCTCAATATTTTGCAATGAGGTGGCTTCGAGTTTTATTCGGCCGTGAGTTCTCTTTAGAAAATCTTTTAACAATTTGGGATGAGATTTTTATTTACAGCAATGAAACCCCAAAGGGATACTTAACACGGGATTTGGAGCATATATCTAGGGTTTTGTGCTCATCCCCTCGTGGCTTAATTATTTTATCTATGGGGGTAGCAATGCTTTTATACCTTAGACCCCTTTTATTATCAAGTGAACATGCTACTACTTGCTTGCAGAGGCTTATGAATTTCCCAAGTGATGTAGATGTTAAAAAAATAATTGAGAAAGCGAGGTCAATACAGGAATTTGCACTTGATGTTTATCTCACTTCAGAGAATCAACCGGGCAGGAGAAAGAGCGGGGGCTTTTTGAACTCTTCTAATTTTTGGGAGGAAAAATGGAGGGTATTTCAGGAAAATGAAACTGTGCATGAAAAGAACAGTGACAGTGGATTAATAACTGAGAAAGTTAAGAAGGTGACAGTAATTGAGAAATTGAAAAAGGGGTTTTCGAGAGAGAAAGACGAGAGCAAAATTAACAAGGAGAATGTTAAAAAGGATCGATGGGGCACTATAAGGCGTGTTATTTTGGATGAGAATGTGGTGTTCGATGATAATACAGTTACAAAAGGTGTACCCAGTATGAATGATGAGATCACCGTAAGTCAAGTTACGTGCAATTTGAATGAAGATGAAATGTCTTCTGGTGTGAAGAATGAAGAAGAGGTGGATTTGGAAAATGAAGATTACAGAAGTATCCTTTCGGGAATCGAAGAGTTGTACAATCAAATTATGAGAAATGGCGTGGGACCCGACAGTCATAACTGTCCCTACTGTGAGGTAGGTGGTAACATGGAAGTGGTCGATAAAGCGCGAATGGACAAACTAAGGAGTTTCGGGCAATCAATGGTAGAGAATATTCAGGTTTGAAACTTTTATCTTGCTTTCTTTTATTTTGAAAGATGACCCAAAATATTTGGCTTGTATATTCAATTAAATCTTTGTACATGTAGGTAATTGAATCAGCATTTGAGCAAAGAACAGATTTGATTTCAGAGGATTTAAGTGGTGATACAGTGGAAGGATGTGATAAGAAGGAAAGAGCAGTGACAGCTCTAAAGGAACTGAGAAAAATCAGCAGTTTCTTATCTGAAATTTGAGGTGTGTTTGTGTACATGTATCTTGTTGTAAATACCATTATTTTATCTGTTTTGATGACTCAAATTTGAGTCCTATTTTTTTCTCCTGTTGATTGTATAGCCATTTGTTACGTGTAAAGATGAAATAAATTTGGTTGTTTTCAAAATTTTCCCAAGGTAAATATTGTAATACGCTTGTTGTTGTGGGGGAAGAATAATTGGCGGTTTGTTTTATTGCTCCTTCAAAAATTATTCATCAGAGTAATATTGCTTCTCATATTTTGTCAATATAATAAAAGATTTAATCTTTCTCTGTATATCAAATTTTATAATGCATGTTTCGATGTCGTACCAGGAGTCAATTAAGAAATGAATTGTAGCTGTTGGCGTTATCAGTAGCTTGACATTGTTTTCCAAAGAATGGTAAAGATATTGACAGAGATAGTTTTGCTTCATGCAGCACACTATCAATCGAGACAATGAAAAACAATATATGATTGGCGTGCTGCATGAAGCCAAACCAGATCTGTCAGTACCTTTACCCGATGATACAGGCACTTACATACCTCACGTTCCCTTTTTAATTAAGAGTATCCCTAATCTAGTATAGAATACTCACAGCTGGACCGAAATCAACCCACTTTGAGATTCGCGCCAAATTAAACCCGACAGCTCAGATCTCATTCTACACGGTCACATATTGCACTGGAATGGAATTCTTAAACTAAACCTCCAAAGCAGTTCCCATTGAGATTTGATATTGAATCTCCACTACAAGAGAATGTGTGCTGCTACTATTAGTCTGACATTGTTACCAGATCAGTCTGGTAAGTACCTGGCAATTCTACAATGATGGCACCATAACAAGCTTTCGATAACTCCAATATACATTCCACAAATAAGCTCAACTTAACAGTATTATAAAATATTGAACATCAGGTAGAATAGACAAAGCGACACAACTCATATGAGCAACGCCAAAAATAATACCTAAAACACTTTCAGTCCAAATGTTTCATAAAATCCTGAATATCATGCATGTTTTATGAAATCTTACATATTCAAGTACAAAATACAAGTGGTAGAACATTCACTCTACTACAGTGTTATTTCAAGAGGATCACATCATATGCAAGACTTCCTCCAAATAAATTTGTTAGCTTCAAAACTGCTTTCTCATGTTCTGCACAAGAAAAAAGAAAAATTACAACATATAAGCATGAGAAACTAAAGAATTGCATTTTTTTACCAAAAATGTCCTGAATAGTCAGTACAAGTATGTACACAATTAGCTCTATTGAACAAATCAGCACAGTTCCCAATACCTGATACTATAGTTATCTCACAGATACTATTAAATATAATATTTTGAAAAAATTGCTTTTCACCTAGCTGTTGTTTAAGTCATAACCCATAACTCAAATAAGTATAAAAATTCTCAAATTCCTGATTAGTCAGTACCAGTATGTACACAATTAGCTCTATTGAACATATCAGCACAGTTCCTAACACTGATACTATAATCATATCATAGATACTATTAAATTAAATATTTGAAACAATTGCTTTTCACCTAGCTGTTGTTTAAGTCATAACTCAAATAACTATAAAAATTTCAAATTTGTGTGCCATGTATGCTAAATCAGGGGAAAAAGTTAATCTATTTGAAGCATGTTCACCTTCAGATATATTTGAATAGAGAAGGCAAGATATACCATTATACACCCTTTTTTTTTATCACAATAGCAGAAATTTTAAAAAAGGGGAAATTTCATGTATACCTCTCAAATACCTTGAAATTACATATTGCCCCCTCTACTTCTAATATCATATTTACCCCTAGCTGTTGTTCAAGTCATAACTCATAACTCAAATAAGTATAAAAATTCTCAATTTCCTGTGCCATGTATGATCAATCAGGGTGAAAAGATAGAAAAATGTTCAATCTTGGAGGGGTAAATATGATATTATACGTAATTTGGAGGATTTTGAGAAAAAAGAAGATACCTGAGGTGTGAAATGAAAGGAATCAAGCGACAACGATTGGTTGTGGATTGGATTTGTTGGTGGGAGGAGGCTCCTTAGAGGGAGAGAAATCCTCAGGGTTGTAAATAACAGTGATGAAGAGAGAACAGGAAGGACATCGCGCGATCTCCTCTCCCAGTCGGAGATCGTCGAGTGAGATTTGAAAGAGATCACCGCAGGGACAGGGGTAGGTGTACGCCTTCAACTCCTCCTTCCATTCCATGTCCTCTATCTCCACATCGTCGTACGACATCTCTCTCTTCACCTCTCTCTCTCTCTCTCTCTCTCTCTCTAGGTCGGAGTTAGGGTTTTAGTTAACGCTCAGCGGAGGAAACGGAGACGAAAGAGGTGAAAATGAATACGCATCCTCTGAGATATATCATATTTTGCGTTACTTTTTAGAAATTATGAACCGTTCAATATGTTACGCACAAATCTAAAGGTTCAAATAATACTGCCCCCCTGCGCTATCTCCGAATAGGAACCGGACACGCCGGTCACGCATAATATGAGATATTTCAGAGGATACGCAGGAGGTGAAAATGACGACTTGAGGCGGTTTGATTATTTTATTCTAAAAAAAAAAAGCATGGGGAATTTGATGTGCACCCTTTACAAATTTCAAAATTAGGCCTATTTCCCTCTAAAAGACTAAAACACATAATATTATATTTTTCCTTGTAAAACACATATATATTAGGTATTTATCCCTAGGAGTAAAACACCCATATATATTAGGTATTTTTCCCTCTAAAAGACTAAAACACATATATATCAGGTATTTCTCCCTAAGAGTACCAAGCCCCTTTGAAATTAGATATTTATCCCTTTAAACTTCATAATATCATGTTTACCCTTCTAAATTTCAAAATCTGAAAATTTTATCCATTTTTTTTGTTTTTTCTATTAAAAGTTTAAAACTCATTTTAAAATTTCTAAAATGCCCATGATTACTCTCAAATTACTAAATTACAAATTTTGCTTTCTTGTGTTGCAGGTGGATATAAACTAGTACCCCCTAATTGCAAAATCTGAGAACACATTTAGAAAGAATGTGAAGGATTTGCCACACAAACCCCTCTATTTTTATTCTTTCTTTTGTAACATTTTTTACACAAATACTGAGGATCCACAAATAGAAACTCAAAACCCTATAACCAATTAAGGTTAATGAAAACAAGGACTAGATCCTTATTCTTATTATAAAAAAAAAAAGTGAAGGATTTGCTGAACATTAGTTCTTTATCTTTCCTTGTTCTTAATATTGAAAGGAGCAGAGTTTGTCTAAGCATGCCATTAAATAGAGAGTTCAACCATTTACAACAATTTTTTTTTTTTTTTTGAAAGAATCTGATAGTGGCTATCAGATGGTGTTACATTATCTTACAACCAGATATAAACGTCCAAAAAATAAGAAAACCAACTATACAATCTCCTAACAAAACCTCAGCCATAGCTTCGCCTCATTTACAGCACCTTGTGCTATAACTTCAGGAACTGAGTTGCATTGTTCAAAAATTTTCTTATTGCGCCCACTCCACAACAGCCAACAGACAGAGAAGAAATATGTCCCCCAGATCTTCCTTGAGTATTTATGCCTATATGATCTGCTTGAGTCTCGAATTGTTGATTGCACAGTATGACTCCTGTGCAGGATAGCGGTACCAAGTAACCGATTTACCTTCATCCAAACAATTTGCGCAAAATTGCACTGGAAGAAAAGGTGTAAAGCCGTTTCCAAGGTACAATGTTGACATAACTCGCATTTAGGATCACAATCCAAACCTCGATGGATCATCACATCATGTGTTAATAGCCTTCCCTGTATCAGCAGATAAGCAAACACCTTGACAGTTGGAGGTATCTTGAGCTTCCAAATGAACCGGTATGGCCATCTTGTTTTTCCAGCTGATATGACCATCTTGTAAAAAGAATTAGCCGAATATTCCCCATCTTTGGTCCACTTCCAAATAAGTTGATCCCTCACAACTCCCTGTGTTAAACCTATACTGCAGTGTCCATTTTGAATTGCCATTTGCAAAGAGAAATTCCTGGTAGAGTGTTCAGGGGTATTTTGGTCAGCTTTTGTTGGGTATACCCAAGAATCAAACCAATAAGAAATTAAAGCTCCATTTGCAATCTTCCAGGTAACACACCAGTTGAATATTGATTTGATGCGTAATAGTTGCAGCCAGAAGAAAGATCCGCGCCTTCGAAAAATGTGATGTGAGTGGTTGTTTGATGTCAAGTTGTAAAGGAGCAATGATGTCTGCGTCCATAAGGATTCCGGTTGCCGGTATATTCGCCACCACCACTTTAGAATAAGTGATTGATTTCTAATTCGCAGATTAGCAACTCCCATGCCTCCATATTCAGTTGGAGTGCAAGCTTCCTCCCAATTAATTAGTGAGATACCCCTTTTAGTTGCAGATTTTCCCCAAAGGAATCCCCTTCTAATTTGATCAATCCTTCGTATGACCCAAACCGGTAAAATGGAGGAAGACATGAAGTAAACCGGGACTGAGCTTAAGACCGAATTAATGAGTTGTAATCGGCCTCCCCTAGAAATGAGTCGACTTTTCCAACCTTCTAATTTGGATTCGAGTTTCTCTATCAGAGGCATGAACATATCCTTACTCGGCCTCTTTAAAGTGAGGGGTAAACCCAGATAAGTAATTGGGAAATTAGATCTCGAACACCCCAATGCAGAAGAGATTACCGGTATATGTGTATCAGCAATATTTATGGGAATCCAAGTTGTTTTGTCATAGTTAATTGCCAAACCTGAAATTGCCAAAAATAACTGCAACACAATCTTCAAGGTGATGATGGTGGTGGGCTCCGCATTTGCAATCAACACCGTATCATCGGCATATTGATGAATAACCACCGCCTGCTTAATTTTTGTAGTCAGTTGCGCATGCACCGTATCGTTAATCACTTCAATCATCAGTGTAAGGACATCCACGGCAATATCGAACAACATGGGGGACAATGGGTCCCCCTGCCGCAAGCCCTTCTTGTGGTAGAAAAAATCAGAATGCCCACCATTCATAATGATTCTGGAAGAAGCGGTGCTAAGCAAACATTGTATCCATGTAATCCATTTCGGTGGGAATCCCCGTGCCTCCATTATCCTTGTGAGATATTGCCAATTAACTGAAACGAATGCTTTTGCAAAATCAAGTTTGATAAAGCCAGCCGGCCTCCCACTAAGAGATATGTGGTGCAGGAGTTCCCTTGTGGAGTTGAAATTATCAGTTATTTGACGGCCTTGTACAAAGGCAGTTTGCTTGGAAGAAATTAGGCTTGGTAAAAGGTTGCGCAATCTATTGGCAAGGAGTTTGGAGATCAACTTTGGTACCGCGTTCATAACACTGATTGGTCGAAAGTCAGTAACATTGAGTGACTGCTCTTTCTTTGGAATCATTATTATGTTGGCTTGATTGATGGAGGAGAGGTCCAAAGAGTGATTGTAGAAGGCATGAATCATGTGACATAACTCATCTCTGACTGTGGACCAGTGAATTTGCAGAAATTCATTGGGAATACCATCAGGTCCTGAAGCTTTATTTTTGGCCAATTGACGAACTGCTATTTCAATCTCCGGTTGTGTGAAGGGAAGAACCAAAGATTCTAAATTCAGGTTGTTATGGTATAGCGCTTTTGGTTTGAAATCCCACACCGAATTTTCTGTACCCAAAAGATTTTCCATGTGCTATCGGAATGCATTCCGAATTAATACCTCCTCTGTTAACACCTGATCGTCGTGATGGAGGGATTGAATTCTGTTTCTTCGGAGCCTGGCCGATGCAACGGCATGAAAATATCGACTGTTTTTATCTCCAGATTTCAACCATTTGCAATGTGCTCTATGCTTCCATCTGGATTCTACAATGCAAGCCAAATTATAAGCCCTCTCCCTGACCATAAGCCTGAATCGCCTTTCATAACCTTCTAGTGTTCGTCGTTCTTCAATTTGATCGAAAAATAGTAAAGTTTTCTTGCAAAACTCCAACTGTTGCTCTATCTCATCAAAATTTGAGCAATGCCATGTCCTTAGGCGCTGGTGAAGCAAATGGCAGTATGATTTGAATCTTGAAATGCCCTGGGGTCGAGACAGAGAGATTTCATTCCAAGTTGACTGAATAATTTCTGTCGCTTGTGGGTTTGTGAGCCAAAAAAGTTCCATTTTGAATGGCCTTCTCAGCCTGTTGTTGTTGGTGAAGGATAGGATAATAGGTGCATGATCCGAAGTCAAGACCTCAAGAGCTTGAAGGGTGGTTAAGGAAAACTGAAGGGACATATCAGTTGATAGAAAAATGCGATCCAATTTGGAGTGGGTTGGTGCAGGTCTGTTGTTACACCAAGTAAACCTCCTATTAGCCAAAGGTACATCAATTAACTGAAGCTCTCTAATTAGATCATTAAATAATTCCAATAGACGGAAGCATCTATGGATCCCGGATCTATCAATTAACCATCGTGTCAAATTGAAATCACCGCCTAAAATCCACGGGTGTTGCACCAGCAAAGAGAGGGCTCTAATTTCAGCAATGAAAGCCGGTTTTTGGGCATCAACAGAGGGACCGTATACATTTGTGACCACAAAGAGAGCACCCGTACTGATTTGTTGTAAAAGAGCAGAACACGAATGGCTTGACCCCCAGGAAGATAACAATTTGTAAAAGAACGCTAATTAATTAATTGGAAAAAAAAGGATGAACTAATTCCTAAAAAAAACAAGCTCTACTGCATTCTGATGAGATTAATACAGACAGAGTATTGTGGCACTATGCATTAGTGAAGGCAT
Organism: Carex arenaria; assembly: GCA_964058825.1. Classification (NCBI taxonomy): domain Eukaryota; kingdom Viridiplantae; phylum Streptophyta; class Magnoliopsida; order Poales; family Cyperaceae; genus Carex; species Carex arenaria. Next base: position 61,075 of record CAXKVW010000433.1, read on the forward strand.
TAGGAGGCATCAATCAAGGTTAGAGTCATCCCTTCTGGTATGAGTACCGCCGTACCAGGTAATACCCTTCTGCTGCTTTCCAATTTAGCAGTACTGACACGGTTATCTCCATCCGCTTCGCTTGTTTCAGCACACCTATAATAGATTGCACACATAGGCCATTGCATCTGCATCTAGCACACAAAAACCAATATTCACTTTTACAGCCCCATTTAGATAAGAAACATTAAATTCTTGACAGAGAAGTTGTTGCAGTAAAATCAAACTTCTGAATGAGCAACAAATTAACTTCATGTTACATCTTTTGGCAAGTTAAGAGCTTCAATTTTGAGACTATAATTTCCATAACAGTCAATAATTGGAACTGAAGAATTTTTGCATGCTATGTTGACCTGTATTTTATAAAGAGGGAAAGATAAATGAAATACCTCCTAAAGCTCATTCAAAGTTTTTGAGGGGCATTCAACAAATAACTCCTAAAATTGTCTCTATTTTTATTCTAAAAATAAATAAATATAACAAGAAAATCTAATTTTAGCTACTTTCATATATGTAGCATAAATGCACGTAGCACATCCAATCAAAATATGAACAAGAAAATAAGAAAATAAAATGATATTTTTAGGCAAATAGAAAAAAAAAAAAAGCATAACACATTACAAATTTTCCTCACAAACAGACTCGCACCAAAAACAAAACATCCTCAATGGCTCCTTTGTTCCTCTTTTCTCTCGTCTTCCTCCTGATCGTGGACACTACTTCCAGATTGACGCACCATGTAATTAACATCAACTCCTCCACCCTCCAATTTTCGAGTCTAGCATGGGATGCAACCGCGCAACACTTTGTTGTTGGATCTGCCATGGGTCCCATTGTTTATGCCATTTCTGATGAAGGCACGATCAAGTGCCTCCTTTCAGAACATTCTTCCAATAGTAGTAATGTCTCAGTTACTGCTCTCGCTGTTGATCAGATAAGACACCGTCTGATTGTTGCCTTTTCAAATCCTTCATCTATTTCTGCTTATGATTTGAAATCATACAGGAGAATTTATGCAATGCCTTTGCCGCAGTTGGACGGTGTTCCTGGTGGGGTCGTGGTGGATTTGGAGAGTGGGGAGGTGCTTGTTAGCAGCACTAGTAAAGGAGTTTTCTTGAAGGTGGGGCCCTATGGAGATACACTACAAAAAATTATTTTATCCGCACAGATAAAATTGCTTAACAACGCCAGTAATCTTGCGGATAATTCCGTCGGTAATAACCATACCCTCGGCAAGAGAATAATTTCTGAATTAAAAAATTTCGATGATGAAGGGCTCGGTGGGATCATGTATCTCAGTCATGGATACATCCTTGCTGTACAGGTATGGAATAGATTATGTATAGAGATTGTCGCAAATACTTGTTAAAATTAAAATTTACCAATCCAATAGGGTCAAAATTATATTTCTTCTAATATTTTTTATCGTATATTTGTTCTTTAATTTTAAGGGTTTGTTTCGTTAAGTTATTGGTTAACCACACATCACACCAAGGCGATATGCTTTCTCAAGTAATTTTGCAAAAATTGAGTTCATGAAAATTTTGATTGCCAGAGAAGTTACCAAAGGCAGAAAAAAAAAAACATGAAACATGATTTCCATTTAAGTTAGAATTTTTCGAATCACCCCTATCAAATTGGATGGATGAAATTGACCGCTAAGATTTATTTTTTTCTTGAAAAATTGGTGCAAAGGCGCACTACTCTTTTTTTTTTTTTTTCCTTTCTTATCCTTGTAGCAAGAACAAAAGGAAAAATCACTAACATACAAATTCTAAATTTATATATATTTTTTTCCATTACAGACAACAACAGGAAAGATCTTCAAAGTGGATACTATTGACGGCACAGTGTCAGATGTATTATCTAGAGATAGCTCAATACCATTAGCACTATCAGGCCACGGCATTTTGTTGCAAAGTGAGAAATCAATAGTTGTTGCTACAAATCAGAGTCTTTTCTTAATAGAAAGTGATGACAATAACTGGGCAGGAGCGGCTACTATCCAAAACAAGATGAATATGAAGGAGAAGGAAATGGTTGTAGCAATAGCAATGCAAGAAGGAGAGAAACATGTCTATATGTTGGTGAACTCAAAGAAGGGATACAAAATAGAGGAGGTGATTTGGAGAAGGTCAATTCAGGATATAATCAGCCTTGTCTTCTTTATCTCTGCGTGGTTTTCTCCTCTCCTTTGCATTTTGTGGGTCGAATACTTCAATTATAAAAAGCCATTTTATGGTAACTGGGATTGGAAGGGGTATGATCATAAAAATGTTCCATGGTGCCATGTTTTGGCCGACTTTTTATGGTTTTTTATTATCCTTTGTGATGTTTGGAACAATTCTTTAAAAAATAAGCCATTTTATGGTAAGTGGGATTGGGAATGAGTGAATTGGTAAGAAATTTGTATTTGGTTTCAGAAAAGCTGATAGTATGTTTAAACAAACAGAGCTAATATGCATAGTTAGTCATTGTATGTTTTATTTTTATTAAGTGTTTTCTTTCTAATATATCTATGATCTTTTGGTAAATCACACTCGAACTCTTTCTCTGTTTTATGTTTGGTTTTATTGTCCATATATACATGTAACTATATTGTATAAAAACTCCATGAGAAATTAGCCTCCATCAGTCAAACAAAAATGAATAAATTGCCCCACAGAATTCATATTTTACCTCAACATAATAGCTTAATAGTATCATGCTAACACAAGAGTTAGTGCTAAAATTTTACCTCACTTCGATCTATACTAATAGAGAGGCTCAGAGAAAATTGACCATCCTAAGGTGCAAGGAAACATTTATTGAAAAAACCTTGTTCAAAAATAAAAAAAATAAAAATCCATTAAACTCTTTCAAAAAAAAAAATGCCAAAAATTCATATTTTTGCCCGGCTGAACAGCTGAACAGCTGAACAGCTGCAGGAGTTCTAAAAAAAAGAATTAGTATGCACATGTGGCAAGATATGAATTTTTAAACATCGATGATAAAGTACGAATTTTAAAAATTTGAAGTGGTAACTAAAATATTTTGGTCCTTAATTAAACTAATTGTCTCTGTCTTTGACTCAGAATTATACAATGCTGAAAGTTCAGTTAAATAGTATATAACACTGGATCCGAATCTGCTGTGATCCTTTACCCATAAACAGTACCCTATAATCTCTGTTTTTCCAAATCCAACTGTTGAATTATTTTGAGATTCGTGTAAAGAAAAATCAGCTATTTTGAGATACGTGCACGGGAATTATTAGATGGTTGGATTTGAAAAAATATGAATTTTAGGAATACTGTTCATCTTTTTAGGATCGCAGCAAATGAGAATCCATACAATATTAAGGTAAGGTGCTGTTTTTGCAATTGCAAACCAACTTTCTAACAAATTTTAAAAATAAATTGCGAATCTGACTTCAATTGTTGGTAAATTAATTTTAATTAATTTCGAGTTCTTACATCTACAGTGACAGGTTTATACACAATAAGATTTAATAATTCATTGATAGTTCAGTGTTTTATAATTCACATAACATAATATACAAAACTTAAAATATTGATATTTATACACAATATATTAAAAAAATGACATAACTTTGGAATAATATAAAATAACTATTGTGTTTGAAAAACAATAATTCAAGTATAATACTATTTGTTAATTCATAGTGACAAATGAATTATTCGAGTTCGGTTCAACGGGAAATAATTCAGATATAATTTAGAAATGATTTTAGAATATACATAGAGTCCGAATCGAAGATCTTAGTCCAATAAGGAAACAAAAATAAACATAAAAATAGAAAAATAAAAAATTTAGGAAAAAATTGTAAAATTTACAAATAACTCGGTAAAAATTTGGTCAATTGAATAATTCTCCGTTTAGTTTTTCGACCCCAGAAAAACAAATTATTTATGAATTATTCATGAATGATTCCCGAATCTTGTCACACTGTGAATTGTTATATGCTTACATGCCAATAACCGAGTTGTACACGGATAAAAACACATGGGATGGCACAGAAGATATTATGAAATTTATTAAAACCTGGCTTGTTATGGTCCACAATCTTTCTTTGTTTCATTTGCTAAGAGATATTTTCGTTTCTTTCTTCTCTATCTTTCTTCTCTATTAAAATCAGAACTGAACCCGGTCTAGGCACAAAAAACATTCCTCTCTTGTTCTCTCCTCTCTTCTCTCGAATCTCTATCTCTTTTTCATTTTTCTTTTTCAACTTTTTTTTTTTTTTTCCCAAAACCCTCTCTAATGGCGACTTCTTCTCTGGCAACCTCAGTCTCGCAATTCTACCCTCCGACAAGCGGGACCCACCACCGCAGGTCTCAACGGCGGCGCTCGTTAGTGTCTCTCCCCGCCTCAGCCGCCTTTACAGGAACTGCTCCTTGTCTGCGTTTCAATCGTTCTCAACGCTCCTCTGCACTTCTCCAGCACAGGTCAAATCTAAAATCGCAATCTTTTTCATGGGTTTTCTTTTACCAGTAGCTGACACTGAGAAGAAATACTATATTTTTATTTATTTATTTAGGTTGCTGTCAAATGCTGGTCTAAGAAACCGATCTGGTTCTATACCAGTATCAAGGCTGCATAGTTCATGGAAAGATGGTACCAGTGCAACTGGTACAGAAAGTAGCTGCCTTTCTTGTTTTAGAAGCCATGGTAGAGTCACTGCTGGGTTGTCAAATCTTAGAAGGTTCACACCTGGAGCACCCAGAGCTTTCTCTGACAAGTCGACCTTCTCTTTACATAGCAATTTTTTCGGTACTAGGCTAGCTGTAAGTGCATGCATGAACCTCTATTTGAAATTTGTTTATATGAGTTAAAAATATATTGGCAATTTATAACTTCTATCAGAATGCTCTTCTAAGATTAGTACTATCAGCCAAGTAATTGGGAATTGGATAACTAAACAACCAATGATTGTGATTCCTATATATAGATATTTTTAAACTGTTAAATTATTTTTTTCAGGGGAGGAATTCTCATCTGACACGTGCTAGTGTTGGGCCTGACGAGCCCCATGCAGCAAGCCCGGCACTGTCTGATCCATTACTTGAGAAACCAGGCCTGAACTATGTGGACCAGGACCAGGAATTAGAGAAGGCCGAGTTGGAGAGGTTGTTAAATTATCCGCTTCCATCTCACCCGAAACTGCTCAGAGGAGAATTGAAGAACGGCCTTCGCTACTTTATTCTCCCTAATAAAAATCCCGCAGATAGGTATCATTTGTACATATTGCATTTCATAGAGATTGTTTATTTATGAGTTTTTCAAGTATCCAACCTTACTTTTAGCTCTTAAATTCATGTGTTGCCAATATGTTGTTCATTATAGTCCTATCGTGTGGGTTTATTTGGTGTAGAAACTTTGAAAAATTATGACTTTTTTTTAGTTGTTGAACAAGTTTTTTTTCAATAAATGTTTCCTTGCACCTTAGGATGGTCAATTTTCTCTGAGCCTCTCTATTAATAGAGATCGAAGTGAAGTAAAATTTTAGCACTAACTCTTGTGTTAGCATGATTCTATAAAGTTATTATGTTGAGGTAAAATTATGAATTCTGAGGGGCAATTTATTCATTTTTGTTTGACTGAACCTTGATTTAACTGGTTTAGTTGTCTACAAATGTCTTAAACTATGTCGGATTTTTAATTGAAAAAATATCATGGTTGGTACAATTAAAAAAATACTCTTTCAATGTCAAAAGATCACAAGTAACCCTGCCAAAAGAAGAAAGAATCGTAGTGCATTTCCTAAATGAAGTTAGACACGTTATTTGCACTAAAACAAGGGAAAAAGTGGGATTATTTCTGTATTTCTTACATAAACTAGTAGAGGTCGAGGAAGGGTATTCATGAAATATTCCATGAGACATTTTTCTTTGCTAAGATGCTTGGTGTAATTATGCTTTAAGGTTTGAGGCACACATGGAGGTGCATGTGGGGTCAGTTGATGAAGAGGAGGATGAGCAGGGAATAGCACATATGATAGAGCATGTCACTTTCCTTGGGAGCAAGAAGAGAGAGAAGCTTCTTGGTACCGGCGCTAGGTCAAATGCTTATACCGACTTCCACCATACCGTCTTTCACATCCACTCCCCCACCTATTCCAAGGTACTAATTAATTAAACTTTCTTACCTTTTCTTTCCTTTTGTGGCAAATATGAAAATGTTACTGTTTTTTGCAAATACTTGAGAATATTGGGTATAGATTGTAGAAAATGAAATGTAATATTATTTGTTGGCAGGAATCTGGTGAATATTTGCTTCCTTCTGTTCTTGATGCCTTAAATGAGGTGCATATGACTCTCTCTCTCTCTCTTTCTCTCTCTCTATTTTGTATAGTTCTTGGGTATCTTAAACATGCCCAGGAATATTGTTCAACATGCTCATGATAGAACACTGTTTGGAATATTCGCAAAAAGACAAGGTTTTTTGGTTAAAAATGATATTGAAAAGGCTTGTTATAATTTAGAAAAGCCTTGTGTTTTGGTTAAAAACACAAGTATTATTGGTGATAACAAAATAATGTTTTGTTATAATATAGAAAAGGTTTGTCATCTGGGTGAAGACATAATCTTAGGTCTTTATCTTTCTGTAATATCTAGCTTGAATTTTTTTGGTTAAAAATATTTTATTTTGCAACTTTTTTGGCAGATTGCATTCGATCCCAAATTTCTTCCTTCTCGTGTGGAGAAGGAAAGAAAAGCTATACTATCTGAACTCCAAATGATGAACACAATTGAATACCGCATTGATTGTCAGGCAAGGACGTTCTTCTCTTTTTTGAAGTACTCATTTTTATTATCATGTCAATTAATTAAAATCAGAGAATTCCTTTAGTCACTATCCTGTGATAGTTACAACATATGGATGGATTAAGCTGGGTACCTGGCAAAAAAAATATTTCTAGATACTATATTACTCTTTAGTGATCAAAGCAACAGATGCAAATGCCAAACCGAAACGAGAGTTGTTCTGTCATAATATATACTTTTGTTATATTATAACATGATGGAGCAGAAGGATATGGTTACTAATTTACATTAGTCAAAAATGACCTCAAAATATTAAAACGAAAAGAAAGATCATCAAAGCAGTTCCAAAATTCTACACAGGTCGAATAGCACATACAAACAACTCTTTGTAATACATTTAATAAATAAAATATTGGACCAGTTATTTACTAATTTTATCAACTGGGGATACAGTTGTTGCAACATTTACATGCTGACAACAAGCTAAGTCAGCGGTTCCCAATCGGACTAGAGGAGCAGATTAAGAAGTGGGACCCGGACACAATCCAACGATTCCATGAGCGCTGGTACTACCCTGCCAATGCCACCCTATACCTTGTAGGTGACATCCCCAGCATCTCTGACGCTATTCATCAAATCGAGGCTGTTTTCGACAAGAACTCCTCTACCCCCCCTCCATCTCCTCGCTCACCCCTTCAAAATCCCATGGCTAAGCTTTTTGCTAACAACTTTATGGGTGCCAGCTTGTCGAAAGAAAGAGAGAATGCAGCAAAATCTAAATCGCTCGAAAATAGCAATGCAGTGAAGAGGGAGAGACAAGCGGTTAGGCCACCAGTAGAGCATGAGTGGTCTTTGCCTGGCTTAAATCGCATGCCTAAACTGCCTCAGATTTTCCAGCATGAGCTGATCCCGAACTTCTCTCTGAACATGTTTGCAAAGGTATTTGGTAACGTCTCATTGTTGTTTAACGGGTTAAATTTTTGAAAGTTATTAAAAAACCTTATGATCAATCCTTTGTGATTTTGGTGACAGGTTCCTATCACTAAGGGATTAACGTACAGAGACTTGAGAGAGATGTTGATGAAGAGAATTTTTGTTTCTGCTCTACATTTTCGTATCAATACCCGATACAAGGTTTTTACTTAGGAAACCATCATTACATTCACTTTATTACTTTTTTTTTAATCCAAGGTTTTTATTATTTATGAATGTATTTTTGCATGAATGGTAGAGCTCAAATCCACAATTCACCTCCATAGACCTGGACCACAGTGATTCTGGGAGAGAAGGATGTGCAGTAACCACACTTACAATAACTTCTGAACCGAAGAACTGGCGTGACGCTATAAAAGTTGCTGTTCACGAGGTTTTTCTTGTTTCTGATTGTCTCTGTATTTTGTTTGCATGTATTTTGCATTTTCATACCACGCCTTCAAAAACAAATATAGAAATTTGGGACTTTTGAGTTATGCAATTTAATTTAGGTTTGAAAGTTGATATTATTCGGACTTTGTGATTTTAGGTCCGAAGACTGAAAGAATTTGGTGTAACAAAGGGAGAGATGACCCGATACATGGATGCTTTAATTAAAGATAGTGAGCAACTGGCTTCCATGATTGAGAATATACCATCGGTAGATAATTTGGATTTTATAATGGAGAGTGATGCATTAGGTCACACTGTAATGGATCAAAGGCAGGGTTATGAGTGCTTGATTGCCGTAGCTGAAACTGTAACCCTAGACGAGGTATGTTCCTCCTGATCTCTTACTATGGACTATTTTTTTTCTCTTAATTGCAAATCCTTTTGCAATTAAAACCTAATGCTTCAACTGTTATTTGCATGGTCCCACCAGCTACCGGGATTAAAGTCGAACACAAAAAACTATTACATCATTAGTTTTTTTTTTAATTTATATGAAATTGGATGCCAACCTCCAGATCTGCTTAATAGTCCAATTTGAACCTGGGTAAAAGACACTAGTAAATCCATTGGCAGATCTGTTATTTTTTTTAAGGAAACTTACTGCTTTGATAAAAAATCCATAATAGCTTGAGAACAGGGTTTTTATTCACAATTATCTCAAAGGATATTAAATCAGTGATGAATGCTACAAAAATAGTTTTTTTTTTCCATTGTTTAACGTGCAAATGAACCTATTTTATATAATAGTGCAGCCTGCTATATTTTATCTCTGTAAACTATTTTGATAACGACCTTCCTAAGTAGAAACTGGCATCAACTAGTATCTCCTTTGTTACCTTTATCTCTTTTCAAATGAGCCACAAAAGAGAAGTGATTTGTGGATTTAAAAATAAAAAAACTGGAGGGGAAGTTATGATATTTTCCAAGTTTTACGCAAGGGCTTAAGATGTGTTTCTTGTTTTCTCGAATAGGCATACATTTAGGGAATGCAAACTATACTGACATGAGCTGTTCTGTTACAGCATTTTGTAACCTTCCTATATTTGGCTCCCTTATTTCTTATTATTAGGTCAATACAGTGGGTAAACAAATGTTGGAGTTCATTTCAGACTATGACCAGCCCTTGGCCCCACCTCCTACTGCTATTGTTGCTTGTGTCCCGAAGAAGGTCCATGTCGACGGTGTCGGAGAAACCGATTTTGTGATTACTGTGGAAGAAATCACTAATGCCATAAAAGAAGGGCTGCAGGAACCTATTTATCCCGAGCCTGAGGTACTTTTTATGAGACCGACTAAATTGAATGTATAGGAAAAATTAATTCACCAAATATTGACTGTTCATTTTTTTTTTTAATTCTTCTGTGTTCTTGGTGGTTAACATTACCTACATTATTGTAACTGTTATTTGGAGTGCGATTAAAGTTAAGTCTCTATGTTCTACAGCATTATAATTTGTTAATTTGTTTGTGGAATTCACTTATGATAGCTTGAGGTGCCGACAGAGCTTATAAGCACTGAACAGCTGGAGCAAATGAAACTTGAGCACAAACCATCCTTTGTTGCATTGAATGAGAAAGATAATTCTACAAAATTGTTTGATAAGGAGACTGGTATAGTGCAACGGAGGCTTGCTAACGGGATTTCCATCAACTACAAGGTAATTTGGTTCCTTTATTAGTCTTATGAGCAGGGTTCAAATACCTCATGTGTATCATGCCTCAATCGTGCCTCACATCCTTATTTCTGTTTTTCAAGTCTAAGCAGTCAATTTAAACTGCTTAACATGATCTCTTAATTAAATGTGCTTGGAGACCAAATTTTATATTATTTGGAACTTCTTTTACTATTTTTTTAGATAGGTACAAAAAACAGAATCTTCTGAAAAACAGAATCACTGTTTTTGGATGGTCCAGAATCTTCTGAAAAACAGTGATTTTGTACCTATCTAAAAAAATAGTAAAGAATTTCCAAAAAATATATAATTTCTCCAAGCACATTTTAATATTGACATCATGTTGAGCTGTTCGGATCGACTGTTTGGACTTTGAAAACGGAGAGAATGTGAGGCACAATTGAGGTGTGAAAGACACGAGGCATTTGATCCCTGCTCTAGTCTTATTTAGATATTAAATCTTACTCCACATAGTCTTGGGACATAATAAAAGAGGACCTATCTTGTCAGGAAATAGCAGAATCACCCCCCCACCAGCACACACACACATCTTTTAAGCATTTGCTAAGCTGTCCATTGACATATAGAAGATTTAGTCCCTACTATAAGTTGGTCTCGAGACCTGTTAATTCTTACTTGATAACAATTTAGACTCTGCCATTTTAATTAAGCTCTATGGTTTATTTCAGATATGAATGTTGAACATGTTTTGATTCATTTAATTTCCATTATCATTTTGTTACTTTACATTTGAAATCTTGGGGCATTGAAGATACAAATTGCGTTAAAAGTAAATTGAAATATCCAATAACATATTTTTCTCGTTTTCTGATGACCTAGGGGTTTACTTCCTTGTGTTCCTTGTTATTTATTTATTTTATTTTGCCAATAATAAAGGATTTTATCTTTTTTTTTTTTTTCCTTTCCAAATATACTTATACAAGTATTGTTCTTCTGCATGTAGATCACGCCTTTTGAGAAGAATGTTGGCGTCATGCGACTCATTGTCTGTGGAGGGCGGGCAACTGAAACAGCCGACTCGAAAGGATCTGTTATTGTAGGAGTACGTGCTCTAAGTGAAGGAGGTTGTGTTGGCAATTTCTCTAGAGAACAGGTATTTGCTTATGTTTCTCTTCAAGTAATTAGCAAAACCTATTTACCTTTTCAATTTCGTTGGTGCCCCTTGAAATACCTTAATTATTATCTGCTACCTCTTTATTTCTCTTACAAAAATATGTGAAATTGTATATTTACAAAGGAGGTTTGAGGCAAGAATTATGATGCTAATATATTGATGTGTTGTGACGGGTGCAGGTAGAGCTGTTCTGTGTGAACAATTTGATAAACTGCTCGCTAGAGTGCACTGAGGAGTGTATCTATATTGAATTCAGATTTTCGCTTCGTGACAATGGCATGCGTGCCGCCTTTCAACTTCTTCATATGGTTCTTGAGGTACTTATTCTGGCAAACAAAGAATCAAACTATTGAGCTCATTTAGAATTTTTATTTTATTTGGTCGTAGCTCGTGATTTTCCTCGAGAGCAAGCATTGTGCTATACCTAGTATGTAATATCTGGTGAAATGTGCTAATCTTAAAATAGAATGCGCAGTTTGCAAAATATACGAAACAACCTCTGTAGTACTCTAGAACATATGAAGTTGGAAACCTCCCTATCGAAAGTTCTAATTTTTGTGCCTAGCTTAATTAGTTTTTTTTTCAGAAAGGATTTGTTTGTGTATGTTAAAAGAAACTTAAAAAGGTATTAGGATATATGTTTATTGATTCTTTCTGGTCTATATGGTATATGCACGAATATTTTTTTTGGTATATTTGTAATGTTTTCTATATGGAATGACAGCACAATGTGTGGTTAGAGGATGCATTTGATCGAGCGAGACAGCTATATCTGTCGTTTTACCGTACCATCCCTAAGAGCTTAGAGCGGTCTACGGCCCACAAGCTCATGAAAGCCATGCTGAATGGCGACGAGCGCTTTGTGGAGCCCACACCTGAATCCCTCCAGAAGCTCACTATGGAGTCTGTCAAGGATGCTGTCATGAGTCACTTCGTTGGGGACAATATGGAGGTGCCTATCGTACCATTTTGTATAATTTAAATTATATTAACCATCTATAACACCTATATTTCTTTTGGATTTGATGCACTTAATGGCACCGAATCTGAATATTTTGTATGTGAAAACTTCTATTTCTGAATTAGACTATCACTTTATTAACATAAAGGTAGTTGAACATTTGTATTACTAGTTTATATGATATTCTTTTGTAGAGAACTATAATTACAAACTTAAATATCTCGTTTGTACATTGCACTAACATCTAAGCTATAAAATGGCAGTTGAGCGTAGCTGGAGATTTCACCGAGGAGGAGTTAGAGTCTTGCATTTTGGATTATCTGGGTACAGTTCGCGCAACTCAAAATTCAAATTTGAAAAACCTAGAACAAATTGATCCTTTTGTGTTCCGGCCTTCTCCTTCCGATTACCACTTTCAACAAGTATGTACTCATCCCCATTTCTCTCTCTCTCTCTCTCTATATATATATATATATATATATATATACACATTTGTCCCTTCTTTACATACTTTTGTCCTTACTTGACTTTCATATATCATTTAGATACGGATAAACGATACAGATGAGAGGGCCTGCGCATATGTTGCAGGCCCAGCTCCTAATCGCTGGGGATTTACACATGATGGGAAGGATCTCTTTCATGCTATTGAGGACTCTTCTTCAAATGGTATTTTTAAATTTTACATTTGTTGTCATTACTAGTAGTTATTTTATCTAGTTATTCGCTGGGGATTTACACATGCTGTGGGGGTAGCAGTGGGAATGTATTTTTGCATATTTTTCAGCAAGTTGTATTTTTTCAAGACCAGATGTTCTTTTCTAAAATTGCCTTGTGATTTGTGCTGGATAAATGGTGATTTTACCGAGTCCTAAAACTTTCTTGTCCTGTTATTATTGTTGCTGTGCATTTTTCATGCACCTTTTCTGATGGATTTATGCGTTTCAGGGGAACAATCACAGTTGCCAGATGGGAATATCCGTAACCACCCTCTTTTTTTCGGTGTCACTTTGGGTTTGCTTGGTGAGATCATCAATTCTAGGTATTAACTGGTACCCAAAACCTCTGTGTGTTTTTTTATTTTTAATTTCACTAAATTTCCCTTCTGTTTTATTAATACATGATTATTTTTCTACTGACAGGCTGTTCACAACTGTGAGGGACTCCCTCGGGTTAACATATGATGTGTCATTTGAAGTGAACCTTTTTGATAAATTAGGCCTCGGGTGGTACGTTATTTCGGTAACCTCTACTCCTGAGAAGGTTCAAAAGGCTGTTGAAGCATGCAAGGCTGTTCTCAGGGGTCTTGACCACAACAAAATTTCCCAACGTGAACTCGATCGGGTAATGCCACTTCCCTTACTAATTCACTTATGTATATTAGTAGGGTCCTTGGATGATAGTAGTATATATTATTGTAACATATTAGTAAATGGTGTTATATTGGTTGTGTTATTTTTTAGTTTGCTAGAAATGGTATCTTATTTATTTGCTGTTTCATCTCAAATAAATTTGAAAAATAAATGGGTAAACTTTGAAATTGACATAATAGTCATCGACATGCGTTCACGTGATATTACAATAGAACTGTAAACAGTAACACTATATGCTATATACCTTTCTTGATACAGGCAAAGAAGACACTATTGATGAAGCATAATCAAGACTGCAAGTCAAATAATGTGTACTGGCTTGCTTTGATGGCCCACTTGCAGGCTAAATCTGTTCCTCGAAAGGTCTAAATCCTCCGTTTCTCTACTTTATCTAGTTGTGACTTTGGATTATGCTGGATTTTATTTTTTGATCCCAAATCATAATGGTGGGCTGACTTGTCAGTTTTTGTCAGGAAATCCAAACTTAACCTGTGCTGTTACCAAAAATGATATTATAGGCAGGGGCGGAACTATAAATTTTTGACAGGGGGGTTAAAAATTAAAATGCAAAATGTGGTGAGAGGGATTTGAACACATGTCCTCTCAACCACAAACTAGAGAATTAACTACTAGACTATAAGCAAACATTTGATATTTATATAAAACATTAAAAAAAACTAAAATTCAATTAAATTTCAATATACATAAATAAAATTTTGAAATCATAGGGGTGGCTTAGTACCCCCTTGAATGTACTAAGATCCGCCCCTGATTATAGGGACATCAAAAGAAAAGTGCTAAACTGTTTCAAGTTGGGTCTGCATGACCTGCTAACCCGGGACGCAATTTGATACCTCCATAATCTATCAATTAGTGATTGTTTTATCTGACTGTATCCATTAAAATAAAAAAAAACAGGATGTATCATGTATAAGGGAGTTGAGTAGTCTGTATGAAAGGGCAACCATAGATGATGTCAACTTGGCATACAAGCATCTTGGAATCGATGAATCCTCTTTGTTTGCATGCATCGGAATCTCTGGTGCCAACGAACCTGACTTTGATATACCCGGTATGTCTTCCAACCTTTGTTTGCTTTTTTTCACTTAACACCCCAATATAATCTATTTTTTTGCAAATAGCACATAGTATGTTTTTAATGTTTGTGTCTGGTACTCAACATTGTTTGAGATATATGGCTAGAGCTCTGAATTACATTCTAACAAAGTTCACTTCGATTCACAATTTCATTCTAACAAAGGTCATGGAGATTTTTTGGTATTATGTATATAGTAGCTAATTTTGCTGTTTTTTTCATCCATAGCATAATTTTTTTTCCATCCATAGCATAATTTTTTTTCAGCAAATTTTGATCCAAGACTGTTGAAATCTGATTTATGAGAGCTGGTATTTTTTTAAAAGATAACACAAATTTTGACCGGCGTCTTGGTATAAATCAAAATTTGCTGAAAAAAATGGGGGATGGATGGAATTTTCTTTATATTTTTGGTGTTATAGATAATTTTATAATATAAAAATTACTTAACCTTTGACTTGGATAGTTGGATGGTACACAACAAATTGCCAAAAGTTGGGTAACTGTTTCATAACATAAACATTGCTAGGTTACAATTTTGAGTTGGGATTTGGTACTATGTGTCTGTAATTTTGTCTCCTCATATAGTGCTGCAATCCTTTATATACAAATTTATTTGCTTAACAATTTTGACTTTTATTTTTCAGTTGTAGAGGATGAAGTAGAGATGGAACATAATGGGACAATACCAACTGGCCGAGGTCGATCGACCATGACAAGACCTACAACTTAAATACATTATTACGAGGTTTAATTTTTTTATTGATTTTTTAGGATTTTTTTTTAGTTTTTACTGAATAAAACAAGTAATTGTGTCTAGGCAGTTTTGTATATTCTTCTTCTTTTTTCTGTTCATTGCACTGCAAAATAAAATAGATTGGCAGAGTATGATGGTACCATTGATATCTGACGTTTGTCAAAGAAGACACCCATTTAGTCTGAAAAACTTCAACCATTAAAAACACATGTAATTGTTTATTTAATGGTGGATAGTGGATAGAATCACATAGCCTGCTGTATTTTCTTATTTATTTTTCTCCCTTAATTTGAAGTTTATGTATGTTTTGTGAGAATGATACATTAAGCAGATGAAATCATCTATATAACACACTATGAGGAATGTCTTCTGTGCTAGAACAGTTAAAATTATAATTATTAAATTGAGCTATTCTAGACCAAAACATACTATAAATAAATAAATGGTGAAACTTCAGGCCACAAGAATGTTATGTTGAACAGTTCAAATTGACTGGTAGCTTTTAAAACATACTATAAAATTTGGTCTGTAAGTATATTTTCATACGGAAATTATGTTATTTTCATATGGAAATTATGTTGAATAGTTCAAATTGACTGGTAGCTTTTAAAATGAAGATATGAGTCAATAGTGTGTGCTAATATATGGTATACATAGTAACATACTCTCACTAACAAAACATTACATATACTAGTGAACTTCAGGCAATAAGTTTCGGTGTAACATTAGATAATATTAAAGCATCAAGTCATACAACCACAACATACTAATATTAATATTAGATGATATTGACACATCTCAGTCGTAAATGAAAACTCCCTTAAGTTATCAAGAAGATCCGAGCATTAAACAACATGAAAGATTGAATTTAAACAATAATTTCACCAATGACTTTAACATGGATAAGTAACTTGTTAATCAACTTATCAACAAATTCATTATTATTTTCAATTCCTAAAATTCTGATTGTCTTAAGGAACTCCCGTTGGACTAGTGCATCTTCCGGTCCTCCCTGAGTTATCTCCTCATCAACAAATTCCGTGGCACACATCTTCAATAGTAACAAAACAAGTTACATGTGTTTTATTGATAGTAGATGCTTTGACAAAGACATAATTGAGGGGGCTAATATGAACAACACCTAGTATTACATGGCCTTAACTATCTTGTAAACTTTCTAATTTAGTCCATTAATAGTACTATCTATTGACTATAAATACTTGAAGCTTGTCATTTTTTTATTCGGTAAAATTTGGATTTTTCTATCATCTAATTAATTGACTTTGTTTTAGTCTGCTTCCCTTATTTGAGGCAAGCAAAAAATAATAAGCACCGGTACTCTGGTAGAAATTCCGAGAACGGGGTGGGGGGATATTACATTGTCATTTTTGAAGGTGACCTCCTGTAGTCTAGGGAATTGATGGATGAAAAATGTTGCAAGATGATAAAAGATGTAAAAGATGTATACATTCCAATTCACCAGAAGTTCTAGGCTCTTTAGGTTGTCAAAGGTTGAGCAATTAGAAAAAACTTTCTTCTGTATCTATTTTCATCACAAAATAAAATTAAAACTATGTTCCAAAGAAAAAAAATAAATAAAAAGAACATCACATAGCTAATTATAGATTTTTGTTTCAAATATATATTTCAAAGAGAAAGTACCTTTCTTATGGGGTAATCGTAATCTAATGTAAGCTGTAAACTTTCGACATTTGAAAGGCTGTGAATAAGCTTGGGTACTATAATGACATATTCATCCTGATCATACCAACTAGGAAAAAAGATGGAGGCATGAACTAGAGATGACATGTTTAGCAATAAAGTATCCCTCATACCAAAATAATTAATATTAAAATACAGGAGATTAGGTGTGGAAATGTGCAATCTCTTTTCATAATAATGATCAAGACTATGAAGAACCAACTTTTTCAAAGTGTTGGAACAAATCTCAATGAAGTCGATATAACAATTATCAAGCAATAATTCTTCAAGCACAGGACACCCCGACAATAGCTTCGGAAAAGAGTTATTACTGATTTCAACACCATTAAGGTTAAGGGTTTTAAGACAATGAAGGTTTACTGACGTTGGTTCTATAATTACAATATCCTTTCTTTCTATAGAGAAACATAGCTCGAGATATATTAGTGATGCACTAGTGAAAATGAGATCAGTGTGTAAATTCAATGTTTCGCATAAACACAGTTTGACTGAGCACTCTTGAGGCTTCAACTTCATCACATCACCAATATAATCGGCAAGAATTTGAGAGCAAGGCCAGAAAACATCCTCACAATCCATCCAAAGTTGAAATCTGTTAACAAATGATGTCTCTCGTTTCATCAACACATTTTTCACAAGTAGATCGAATTTGGTCACAAATTCTACAACCATGTCTTCATCAAAATTCTCTAGCTCCAACAACCCAAACTCTTGAATGTCAAATTTCAGATCAGACACAGAAGCCCATGTGTTTATCCATCTTTTGGACAAGATGCATGTCTGCACAGCCTCTCTTGTTCTAAGAAAAGATAGGATATGTGTGCGAGTATCATCAGGCAACGCACTGATCCTATCAATGCCGTCATTCTCCTCACTACCACACCAATTGATATTCATCATCTTTCACCTTCACAAAAGCATGACAGTGTATGAAAATATTTATTGTGCATATGCATTATGCAACTTAAAAATTTGTGATTCCAAAAATTATAAAATTTTGACCATGCCCCAGATCTGAGATAGCATGAAGAACAAATCTCAAATTCATAAAATTCTTTCACATAACAGCTACAAGTATGAAGTACAACTTAGAAGGAGAAAAAGGAATAACACCGGTATAAAGAGAATCGAGCATAGGAGTTTACCTAGAGGAGTCGCGCAACCGAGAGAGAAAAGCAGTGCACGGGGGGTTGAGTAGAGAGAGGTGGCGAAGAGGGCGGGAGAGGGACAGAAAGAGATGCGGCTATAGCGAGAATTGAAGGAAGATGAAAATATAGTAAATCAGAACAAGTGGCACTGCAAGAAAGAAAAATGAAAAATGTACCAAACAAGTGATATATAAAGCCTAGAAGAGAAATGAAATAATTGTCTATTAATTGTTGCATAACATTTCTTTGATCCAAAATTAAAATAAGTCCAAATTTTTTACTAATTATTTGTTTCTTTTGGGGTGTCTACCACAAAAAAAAATTGTTTGAAATAACTATCATATAGATTTAATGAGTTGCAGAGGGTTAATTGTTTTTAGCTAATAATCAACCAAAAATTAAGAAAAAAATAAAGTTGAAAGTTATCAAGTATTACCTGTCGACTTAAATTCTTCATCTAATTATATACTCCGAATGCTCTTCGGCCTTATCTAACTATTTAAGAGGCGTTGGTTATTTTTAGTTGGACCAGCTTAAAACTATTTTTATATGATTAAGTTAGAATTTGTTATTTAAGTTATGGTTTAAATTATATTTTTCACTTTTTTTTTTTAATAAATTATTTAATTTGAGCTATATGCTGAAGTTGAGAGAGGAATTAGAGAGGATCCATCTGGGCTAGATAAACTAAATGGTTTAGAGTGTCAGCTGCTTAACAGGCCAGGCCGGGCCGTCTAAATGTGATCCAAATTCAGCCCGTTTATAAACCAGTTGTTTAATTAGCACAGCTGTCTTTAGTCAAAGAAGGGCCCCACCGAACACCGTGTTAGCATTGTGGGCGGCCTATTAAATAAAATATACTAGATTTTTTGTTGCACATTTACATACAAAGAGGTCTCTACACTTACTAGCCTTCAAAGAGACCTATTATATATATATATATAAAATATATTCTAGATCTTTTGTAGCACATATGAATAAAATAAATACAGACATATGAGTCCGGTTATATATTGACTATTGTTATTCAAAGTTATGATTTTTGATTTATGAAAAGCACGAAAAAGAATCTATGGAGTCCTACCTGTGTCACACAGTTACAGCCACAGAGAATCCCAAGCTCCATTAAGCCGAGACGCGCAGTCAGTAGACTTGTACAAGTCAAAGTCCAACTTCTATTTCTAAGTCTTCTTTATTTTTTTGTATTGCCTTCTTTCAATGAATACCTTTCTTCTCTCTCTCTCTCTCTCTCTCTCTCTCTCTCTCTGTGGCAACTGGGGAGTTGAGATTAGAGAACACGGTCTCTCTCTCTCTCTCTCTCTCTTCTCTTCAGTTCAATCATGGCAGCAATCAAGCGCCACCTTCTCCTCCTACCTCTTCTTCTCTTCTTCACAGTTAACCTCCAAATCAACGCACAGCAAGAATATGAAAACAACAAGCAACTAGATTGCTATGCTACTAATGCCTCAACCACACTAGGTTACGCCTGTAATGGAGCTCGCCAGTGCACTTCTTTTCTCACCTTCAGATCTTCTTCCCCTTACTACCAATCCTCTGTGGACATCTCCTTCCTCTTTAACGCCACAACTGCCAACGTGTCAGCTATTAATTTGGTGCCTGATGTGGTCCCCATCCCTGACAACGAACTCGTTTTAGTTCCCATCCCCTGCTCTTGCTCCGGCCAGTACGCTCTTTCTTCTCTCTTTAAATTTGGTTAAATATTTTAACAGAATAGTTTTGGCTTCATGCAGTGAGCGGCGCGGACTATAGAATCAAAATTCGTGCGCTGCATGAAGCCAAAATCGCTCTGTTAAAATCTTTACCCTTGAATTTGTAGTTATCTTACCAGTAGTTCTATTATATCCTGTTATGTGTTTCAGTTAAATTTATGGGTTTTTATTATGCTCTATTTGAGATGTTGAAACCCCAATAAAACAAATAAATACCTACAGAAAAACAGGTACTATTTCCAGTTTGTCAGTATCAGCACAATGCCACCTACCAGCACAGTTGTTAGCCTGGTCTCAATAAATCTTGCCATTTGAAAAAAATTAACTACTTCCATCTAACAGGTACTACCAGCACAATGCCACCTATACCCTCAAATTCAATAGTGAGACATATTTCTCGATAGCTAACAACACATACCAGGGACTCTCTACCTGTCAATCCTTGATTGCTCAAAACCCGTACGTTAGCACAAATTTATCAGTGGGCCTCAATATTCTGGTACCAGTTCGGTGTGCCTGTCCCACTGCCAATCAGACAGCGGCCGGTGTAAAGTACCTCCTCAACTATCTCATAACCTGGGGTGACGACACCTCATCCATAGCCACCCGATTCGGCATCTCTCAAGAATCTCTTTTAGATGCCAATAACCTTACCAGTTCCTCCACTATTTTCCCCTTTACTACTTTGCTGGTCCCACTTTTAACAGAGCCCACAAAAAATGAAATAGCCAGCCAGTCCCCACCACCGTCTACTTCAACCGCACCGCCACCTCTACCGCCAGCTGGCAACTCGAGCAGTAAAACATGGGTTTATGTCGGTGTTGGTGTTGGTGTAGGCGTTGTAGCTCTAGTTGGGTTATTTGTATTTTTGCTATGCTGTTTCCGGCGTAGACATAAGGAACAGTCAAAGAAATTTACTGAGGAACCAGTATCTGCTGAAGCAATGTTGCAATCGGGAGATGTGACAGATGTAAAATCAGGAGTCAGTATCTCTGGTGATATACGCACAATGATGGAGTCTCTGACATTGTACAAATTCGAAGAATTGGACAGAGCAACAGATAATTTTTCTGATGACCGTCGGATCAACGGATCGTCAGTTTACAGTGGTACGATCAATGGAGATGAAGCAGCCATTAGGAGGTTAAAGGGAGATGTGTCAAATGAGATTAATATATTAAAACAAATTAACCACTCTAGCATAGTACGCTTATCTGGATTTTGCATCCATGCTGGAAACACATACTTGGTTTACCAGTATGCCGGTAATGGGTCCCTTTCAGAATGGATCCACAGGAGAAAACTTGACCCGGTATCTGGTGGGCCGTACTGTCTTTCATGGAAACATCGCATGCAAGTAGCCTATGATGTAGCAGACGGGTTGAATTACCTCCACAACTACACAAAACCGCCATATGTGCACAAAAATTTGAACAGTCAAAACGTGTTATTGGATCGGGATTTTAGAGCCAAACTATCAAATTTCAGTCTTGCTAGAGCTGTCAATGAAGAGGTGCCCATTGGGGAATCAGGGGTGCAACCGCAACTTACCCGACATGTGGTCGGTACACAAGGTTATATGGCACCTGAGTACTTAGAACATGGTTTGATCATGACCCAATTAGATGTTTTCGCATTTGGTATTTTATTGCTAGAGTTATTATCTGGTAAAGAACCGGTTATTGACTCAGAAGAAAATGATGAAGAAGAGGATGTGAAACAGCCGCGGTTGCTATCAGAGATGATTAGCAGTGTGCTTACGGGGGAGAATGTGAGGAGCAAATTAAGTGAATTCATTGATCCATGTCTTCAGAATGACTACCCATCTGAACTGGCATTTGCAATTGCTGAACTGGCAATGCGGTGTGTGGCACGTGAACCGGGTTTGCGACCCGGAATGGGTGAGGTATTGGTTTCATTATCGGGTATATACAATTCGACCTTTGATTGGGACCCGTCGTCTGATTATGGGAAATCCAGTGGTTCTACTACGATTGATGCTAGGTAAATAAGTGTTGGGGTCCTTTTTCTGAAATTTTAGATTAATTTTTGAGATGTTGTTAATTTGTATACTTATTTATATTACATTTTTTAATACTGAGCTTAATATTTGTTAACTAAATGAAGATTACATAATCAAAATTAGAGTTGAAGCTTCAATAACTCATGCTTCTGTAATTCCTATTCAACAACTTTGAAATTATATTTACCAGAATTGTCAATTGGCATGTAAAAAAAAAAAATAATAATTACAGTGTTCTGATATCATGTGAAATTATTGATTGCACCACAGAAAATACGGGTACAACAAATAATTCCCCAAAATATCAGAATAAGTCTTGCTGATACCTAAAAAAACAAGAAATTAAATTCAATCAACCATCTCCATGATCATGCTAAGTTGTTTCCTGAGAGCCTTTGGCCCCTTTTTACCTGGCATACGCACTTTTTTCACCGCCTTCACTGACGATCTGGCCCCACTAATCATCACTGTATTTTCATTAATTCTTTGATTTAACTTTGCATTCTCATTCAATTTTATTGAATCTGGTGCCACCCGGACCCTCCTGGTACCGCTACTGGTACTGATACGCCTCCTTGAATTAGAATTAGATTGTGCCAATGCAGAGCTTGCCTTTACTGCCAAGGCTGCCATGTCGATACCAGACAGCACATTACCCAACATGGAAATAGGCAGCATGAAGTACAGTTGTCCCAGCTGAAGCAACTCAGTGGGGCCCACGGCTATTATCTCTGAATCGAAATAGATATTATCAGAGTTGCAAAGGAAATGGGTTTCGCAGGTGTTTACTAACGGGTCGGAGGCTGAGACAGAGGTCGTGAATTCTCGGAGAGACCCGTCGGCTGTGATTACTCGCACCGTCGGCTGAGACGAGTACTTGATGTTTTCACTAGAGGTCGTTAATCCCATGAAGGATTGATTCCCTGATTTTGCTTGTTTGCTAGAGAGAGAGAACAAATGTGATTGTTTGAGGAAGAAAGAAACAGAAGGAGATCAGGAATTAATTAACATACTAGTTTTGGAGCGGTGTATATATATAACAGGTAATGGGGTTAAGATTTTTCAACAGAGAAAATTTAGCTTCATGCAGCGCACTGACTGTATTCAGTACTGTTTTGATTTTGTAGTCAGTGTTGTGCATGAAGTTAAAACAACTTAGTTAAAAAATAGAATGTAAGTGGGAAACTGACGCTCGTGAGTATACTCTGCGGTACCTTCCTGATAAGAATAACTTCGATGAACGTTTAGATAGAGAGATTTGCTTTAAGATTACTGCCAACTTAAAATGAACGATAAGGATTTCATTCTACACCGAATTGTACCGTCATAATTTTAATCCCTCACGAGGCTTTGACTGGAAATTGCCGTGTAACAGCTGAGAGCCGATGCAGCAGAAACCGGATAACTTTATCCTTTCTAGCTGTTGTTTGTTACGAACAAAATGCAGATATCCATTTATTATCTCTCCTCGATTCATCCGCTTTTTTTTTCCCGAAAAGCGACGTACATTTTAGTCAACCGTTGATTGATCTCGGTGGAATTATATGGAAGCTTCCTTCATTTATTTATACCTTTATCTGCACGCTTCATGCCTTGCCCGATAAGCAAATTTACCTACATAGACCATGTATCCCTGTTTTCTGGAAGCACTAAATTAATCCGACCGCGTCTGATATAAATACATAACTGCTAATAGAAGATTCTTTCTTTTCTTATCATTTTAATTATTTACATATGTCAACGATGCGTATAATTTTTTTAATAATGTTTTTATCTACTTAGTTTAACTGCCAATTCTAACTGTGTGCGATAACGGTATCCAATCGTGCATATTTTCTAAATAGCTATTTTTATTTTTGAATCACGATCTCATTTCTTTTCTCTCTTTTGTTTATATTTTTCAAGCCATCTTTGAACATCATTTTTGCTCGTATCTCGCTGTTCTCCGATCAGCTTTTCTCTGATCATCGTTTTTTCTCGTATCTCGCCATTTTCTGATCAGCCCGTCTAATAGTTATTGCTTTTGTAGTATATTTCAATCCGATTGAAGATTATTGCATCTTTCTTGCAGATTATTTTATACGTTTGATTGGACAAAGTAAGAAATAAGTTCTCAGAATTTAATTAATTATATTAAAATCTGTCGAAATAAAAAAAAAAAAGTTATGAAGGAATAAGTCATGTTCAAATTATATTTAGCTTATAGTTATCCATTTTATCAAATATCTTATTAGTAAAATCGAACATAATGGAAACCATTAGTAACATATATGCTTCTAATAATAGTATATATATTGAGTTCTGAAAATAATATTGTCATTTTCAACTGTATTATAATGTGTGGTTGTCATTTTTTATATAAGTGTTTGCTTTGAACTCTCGTTGAAGCTATGAAAACATTGTAAAATTCCATATATATGTATCAGAAATTAATTTCAGGGTAAATGAGATGAGAAGGGTTAAAATATACTATCATTTTGTGCTTCAATATGCTCCACATCTTTTATCTCCATTTTTGTCCAAATAGTCGATCTGAATCGCTCAACATGATCTTCATAATAAAATATGCTTGAATTGGAGACCAAATTTTATATTTATAGAATTTTTTTACTATTCTTTACATAGGTGCAATATCACTTTATTAGATAGTCCAAAATCTCCTTAAAACATTGATTTTGTATTTATCTAAAAAAATAGTAAACAAATTCTAAAAAATATAAAATTTAGTCTCTAAGCATATTTTATTATAAAGATCATATTGAATGGTTTGAATGGACTATTCGGACTTTGAAAATGAAGATAAAGGAGATAGAGCATATTGGAGCTAAAAAAAAATAGTGCATTTGAACCTTCTCCAAATGAGATATACAAAATATTGATTCTCTAAACGAATTCTACCATATCAAGTATCTAATTGGATCTAAATTCAAAATTAGTTCTGTATATATAAGGTGGTTAAAATCTATATGAGGAGGGCTCAAATTATGGTTTGGAAATTCGGCAAAGTCTGAGTTGACTCTCCTGAGTCAATTCGGTATCGGTTTTGTTCGTTCCAAGTTTCATCTGAGTCTCGTGCCTATGTAATTTTTTTTTATTAAAATCCAGTTGAACAGTGCCCGAGTCAGGCTGAGTCAAGTCAGAGTCTGTTCGAGTCAGGTTGAGTTGATAAGCATATATTATATACACATTCGAACTAGTTTTTATCATATAATAACACCAAATATCTTGTATTTTGAATATAAAGTTAATAAAATACACCTAGAATCAAGTTACTGCAGTTCGTTGTCTTTATGATGCAGGAAAAGATGAAAAATGAAGGAAAATTCCCTCAATGCGGACGCATTATCATCCAGTGCGGACGCACTCAGTACTTAGCCAAATTTCCACCACCGCAGAAGTCCAGATGAAAAGTCCGAGCGTAATGCGTCCGCACTCACCATCCAATGCGGGTCGGCCATCCGCACTCATTATATCAGAAAAAGTCCGAGCGTAATGCGTCCGCACTCATAACCCAATGCGTCTGATCCACCCGCACTCAATACTTGGCAGCTTTCAGAACAACACAGGAGTTCACCAGTGCGGGTCATACATCCGCATTCATATACAGTGCGGACGCACTCAGATCATTACGCAGAATGTTAAATAAGGAAAGTTTGAGTCGGTGCGGCCGAGTCCACCCGCACTCTCCACCAGTGCGGACGCAGTGAACCCGCAGATAACCAGAATTTCACATTTTTGGCATGGGTTCTATTTTTAGCACATCATGGACACGTTTTCTACAACCAATTCTGATCATGGCATCCTGGAAACAGCACCCACTAACCCACTACTCCTATATTCAAGCTAGGCATGGTCTCTTGCTATAAAAGGGGAGTTCATTCCTATTGAGAGGGCATTCAATTATCAAGCTCTACATCAATAATTCTCATCTCTCTCATCATCCATGGGTGCTCTTTCCATCTAAAAATTCTGTAGCAATTCTCTAAGTTCCAAGTGTTTTTCAAGGAAGGAGAAGGAGAAGATTCAAAGGAGATTCCGGCAAGTATTGAGGTTTTTGATTCAACAAAGGGTGTAATTATTTCTTTAATTCATTTCTCTTTATTTTGCCAAACTTTGTAATGGATCACTCCAAGAGGGAGTAGTTCTCTCTCTAGGGGTTTAGGTCAATGCATGAACTTGTTTAATTCTATTCTATTTGGTTTTTTGTTTTTATTATGATTGTTTGATTTGATTGTTAATTTTTGGTGATTTATTCTTTGTGGTTCGCATGATTTGTACCATAATTGTAGTTATCCCGCTTTAGGTCTTTTAGACTCCAAAGTAGCTTAGGATCATATATGATAGTATAAATTGTGTCACAAAGCC
The DNA here is from genome assembly GCA_964058825.1 of Carex arenaria. Classification (NCBI taxonomy): domain Eukaryota; kingdom Viridiplantae; phylum Streptophyta; class Magnoliopsida; order Poales; family Cyperaceae; genus Carex; species Carex arenaria. The sequence goes on from CAXKVW010000433.1 coordinate 87,288, forward strand.
ATTAGGATTTAGGTTAGAGAAACACCATCTTTTAATCTAAACCGGAACTACACAAATTAAAGTTAGGTATTTGGTGATGGATCCAAAAGTGAAATCAAACCCTAATTAGGACATCTAGAATTGAATTGGATATCGGTATGAAGAACCTAAGGGTGAAATACCGATATCTAAGGATATGATAGACTAACAAGAGCTTCATAACCTAGATAGCTAGGGTGATAGACCGATCGGTGAAGTCCGAATTATCTAGGCACGTTATTAATTCACGAAAGTGACCCTTTTTAATATATTAGGTTAGAAACCTCATCAAATCAAGCATGAATTTAAATAAACCAAATAGATAGGATTAAATAAGGGATTGTAGACCGAAAGCCCCTAGAATTCTCCAATCTTTGTTAAACCCTAACTTAGCTTTACTCTTTCTTAGTTTTTATTGTTTAAACCTTCAACTCTTTGGGTATTGAACCCGCCAACCTTAGGATTATTAGTAAACAAACATTAAAATAAATTTTGAAACAAACCAAAATTCTGAAATTATTCTTTAGAGCAAAAATTGAAGTCTCCCCTTATCCCTTGGATCGATACCTTTTATACTATATTGATAGGTTGTGCGCTTGCAATCGACCAATCTTTGAGTATTTAGGTTTATAAATTTAAAAGAAAATTGAGTACAAAATATAGCCAAAACCCTATACACAAAATACTCATCAAGCTTTTTGGCGCCGTTGCCGGGGATAAAGGCTAGAATTTAGTTTTTACTTTAAAGATTTATTTTCAGAACTTTACTTTTCATTTTATTTTGTTTGAATACTCATCTTTGTTTCTTCTTTATCTTCTTTGCAGCGCTTCATGCCACCAAAGACGAGAACTAAGAAGAGCAATACCAAGATCTCCTCTACTTCTCGACCAAACACACGGTCTAAGAGAGTTGAAACGGAAGCCACATCCACTCCTCAACCTCCACAAATCAACCCAAGTGAAAATTCCGAAATTGAAGAAGTGCCCTACATGGAAGAATACGACGAGCAAGAGGGGCATGGTGACAACAACGGTCACAACAACGAACACAACAACATACCGGATCCAAACGCAATGCCTCAATACGGACCGCAAAACCAAGCTCATAACGGGAACAACAACGGGAACAACCATGCAAACCACCATAACCGACACAATCCCTTGTTCAACGGCTATCAACAAAACAATGTCCATCATTTTGGTTTTATCCCACAAGGGGGAAATGTTCCTAACCTCAAACCTTCTTTAATTAATTTATTAGGTCAAAGTCAGTTTGGGGGGGCGTTAAACGAAGATCCTCATGCACATTTAGCGGTGTTTGAGGAACATTGTGGGACATTTGCCCAAGAGGGACCGGAACTAGACAACCTCAAACTGAAATGTTTTCACCTTTCCCTTAGAGATAGCGCTAGAACATGGCTTAGGACCGTAAACCGACAAAACATTGGGTCATGGGATGATTTAGAAAAATTATTCTTAGGAAAATACTTCCCCCCATCAAAAACACAACATTTTAGGTCCAAAATTACTACTTTCAAACAATGGGAAGGGGAATCACTAACCGAGGCATGGGATAGGTGGGCGAAGCTTCAACGCTTGTGCCCCAACCATGGCCTCGACAATTGGTTGTTGTTTCAGTTTTTCTTTGGCGGATGCACGCTTGCCACGAAAACCCAATTGAACTCAGCCGCCGGTGGGAATATGTCCAAGATGAACCCCGAACAAGCTTTGCTAATGATTGAGGATATGGCGGTTAATCAACGCGAGTGGACGGCCGAGAGGAGTGCACGGCCTACGGCAACCCAAGGAATCATGAAGGTGGATGAAGTCACCGCCTTGCAAGCCAAAATGGAAGCAATGCAACACCAAATCGTGAAATTGCAACAAGCGAAGACCGTTGCAAAGAAAGAACCTTGCGGGATATGCGGAGATGGAAGTCATGCAACCGCCGATTGCCAAGTTCCAATGGAGGGCGAAGACCCCGTAGAGCAAGTTAATAGCATGTTTTACAACCTTGGAGACAAGAGAAATGACCCCGTCTACAACAAAGGTAATTTTAATTCAAACACGTATAATCCCAACGCAAGGTGGAACCACCCTAATTTCAAATGGAGAAATGATAATGATAATACCAACCAATATCAAAACAGTGGTAACCAATACCAAAATCGACTGAATCAATACCAAAGACCTCTCCAAAACGACCAAAATTCAGAATTGAAAAAGATAATAGAAGGGTTGGTGATTCAACAAAGTGATTTTATGAATCATCAAAGAGCTGTCAATACCGATATGTCGGACCAAGCAAGGAATTTTGGTCAAAAGTTAGAATTGTTGACAACACAAGTAAGATTGATGGAAACACAAATAGCACAACAAGCATCCTCGTCATCCCGACAACAAGGCACACTACCGGGCAAACCCGATGTCAATCCGAGAGAGCAAGCTCATGCCGTGACCTTGAGGAATGGAAAGGAATACGAAGGACCAAAGATGCCCGATGGAGAAGAGCAAAACGTGACTCAATCCGAGACGATTGTCACTCCCAAGGAACCAATTGCAAATCCAACCAACTCGGATAATCTTCAAAATAAGGGTAATTCGGTCCCAAACAAAGGTAAAGCTCCCGAAATTCCTAAATATATTCCTCCTCATAGGTTTGTCCCTTTTCCCCAAAGGTTGGTGAAGCATAAACTAGACCAACAATATGCCAAATTTGTAGAACACCTTAAAAATTTGAATATCACCATACCTTTCACCGAAGCAATCACCCAAATGCCTACTTATGCCAAGTTTTTGAAATAAATCTTGTCCAATAAAAGAACAATTGAGGAAATAGGCACGGTTACCTTAAACGAAGAGTGTAGCGCTCTCTTTTCAAATAAACTACCTCCTAAACTTAAGGATCCGGGTAGCTTCGTGATCCCATGCAAAATAGGTGATACCAAGTTTGAAAGATGCCTATGCGATCTAGGAGCTAGTGTAAGTCTTATGCCAAAATCGGTCTACCAAAGGTTAAAACTGGTTGAATTAAAGACCACTAGGATGTCCTTACAATTGGCCGATAAATCGGTAAGATTTCCCGAGGGGATTGCGGAAGATGTAATAGTTATGATTGGCAAGTTCTTTGTCCCGGTAGATTTTGTAGTTGTTGAAATGGAAGAGGATACCCATACCCCTCTCCTGTTGGGGCGTGATTTCCTTATCACTGCTGGTGCAAACATAGATGTCAAGGAAGGGAAAATATCATTTGATATCGGAGGCGAAAAGGTAAATTTTCATATGTTTAACACCATCAAACATCCTTCTAATGATAATGATTCTATATGTAGAGTGGATGCTTTAGACTCCATTATAGCTACCCAGATAGAGGAGGAGATGGGGATTGAACAGCTTGACCAAGACCTCGAAGAAATCGCCTCTGAAAACGACCAATTTGGCGAAGATTTCACCCAGTGCGGATCAGGCACCCGCACTGAGGATCAGTGCGTCCGCATCCTTCAAGAAGAATCAAACAGGGCGGCCGAAATCCGACTCCAGTGCGGATCCGACCACCCGCACTCACGAGAATGCGTCCGCACTGGGCCCCTGGAAGCAGATGAGTCAAAAGTCCGAGCCGAATGCGGACGCACTGATGATCCAGTGCGGCCCACCGACCCGCATTCTGCAAATCCAGAGCAGATTTTCGCCAATCCACAGCCACCGAAGGTTGAACTCAAACCCTTACCACCTAATCTTCGCTATGAGTACCTAGGGACAGACAATACATATCCGGTGATAGTGAATGCCGAGCTCAACAAAGATGAAACCGACAAACTCCTACATGAGTTGAGATTGCACCGAAAGGCGATAGGTTACACCATCGATGACCTAACCGGGATCAGTCCATCATTGTGCATGCACTAGATCTTAATGGAGGACGATCACAAGCCGACAATTGAATCTCAAAGAAGGCTCAACCCGAATCTCAAAGAAGTTGTAAAAAAGGAGATCCTAAAACTCCTAGATGCCGGCATTATCTATCCAATCTCCGATTCAAAGTGGGTAAGTCCAGTCCATGTGGTACCAAAGAAGGGTGGTACTACGGTAATTAAAGGTGAGGGTGATAAAATGATATCAACAAGAATGGTTACGGGTTGGAGGATGTGTATCGATTATCGCAAGCTAAATAATGCAACAAGGAAGGACCACTTTCCCCTACCCTTTGTTGATCAAATGCTTGAACGACTTGCGAACCATACACATTTTTGCTACCTTGACGGGTATAGTGGATTCTTCCAAATCCCTATTCACCCGGATGACCAAGAAAAAACCACATTTACTTGCCCTTACGGAACATTCGCGTACCGTAGGATGCTGTTTGGCCTATGGGATGCCGTTTGGCCTATGGGATGCCCCCGCTACTTTCCAACGGGCTATGATGGCCATTTTTTCCGATTTACTAGAAAATTCTGTAGAGGTCTTCATGGATGACTTCTCAGTTTTTGGAACCTCATTCGATGATTGTTTATCTAATCTTACGAAAGTTTTGAAACGTTGTGAGGAGACTAATCTAGTATTAAATTGGGAGAAGTGCCACTTTATGGTACAAGAAGGGGTTGTGCTAGGGCATGTGGTATCATCTAAGGGTTTAGAAGTGGACAAAGCGAAAATAGAGGTAATTGAAAAGTTGCCTTATCCAACAAGTGTTAAGGATGTGCGGAGTTTCTTAGGCCATGCAGGATTTTATCGTCGTTTTATTAAAGATTTTTCAAAAATTTGTAAGCCTCTTACTAACCTAACAATGAAAGATGCAGATTTTATATTTGATGAACCTTGCAAGAGTGCTTTTGACAGGATCAAGAAGGAATTAATTTCGGCACCAATCCTTAGACCACCGAATTGGGACGTTCCTTTCGAAATCATGTGTGATGCAAGCGATTACGCCGTAAGAGCCGTATTGGGGCAGAAAATTGACAACAAACCGCATGTGATCTATTATGCAAGCAAAGTATTGGACGAAGCACAATTGAATTATACCACAACCGAGAAGGAGTTTTTAGCGGTAGTTTTCGCTATAAACAAATTCTGATCATACTTGGTAGGATCCAAAGTCGTGGTGTACTCCGATCATGCCGCAATCCGATACCTTCTCAACAAGAAAGATGCGAAACCTCGCCTCATACGGTGGATTCTTCTTCTACAAGAGTTTGACTTGGAGATCAAAGACAAGAAGGGAACCGAAAATTCCGTAGCAGATCACTTATCTCGCATCACCACCAAAGGTAAGGAAGATGACTTGCCGATTGATGACTCCTTCATTGATGAGCAACTATATTTGGTAAAAAGTCTAGAAGCTCCATGGTACGCTGATTTTGTCAATTTTTTAGCTTGTGATATAATGCCTCCAAATCTAACCTATCAACAAAGAAAGAAATTTTTTTCAGATGTTAAGCATTATTATTGGGATGAACCTTTCTTGTTCAAACTTGGGGTTGATGGGATACATCGACGATGTATACCACAAGAAGAAACCATGGAAGTGCTCCGATGTTGCCATTCATCCGCATACGGAGGGCATGCTTCTACCAACAAGACCGCGGCAAGGGTCCTTCAAGCAGGATTTTATTGGCCGACATTATTTGCGGATGCAAGAAGTTATGTGCTTCGATGCGACAAATGCCAACGAACCGGCAACATCTCGAGAAGGCACGAGATGCCCCTTAAAGGAATACTTGAAGTCGAGATATTTGATGTATGGGGCATCGACTTCATGGGACCCTTCCCAAGTTCATTCAATAACAAGTACATCCTTGTGGCCGTAGACTACGTTTCTAAATGGGTTGAGGCCGTTCCTAGCCCAACCGCCGACTCCGCTGTGGTAAGAAAACTTTTTCAAAAGGTTATTTTTCCTAGGTTTGGAGTCCCTCGGGTGGTAATTAGTGACGGAGGCTCCCATTTCATAAATCGGCAATTTGACAACCTCTTGCAAAAATACGGTGTCAAGCACAAGGTGGCCACGCCCTATCATCCGCAAACAAGTGGGCAAGTTGAAGTCTCAAACCGAGAAATAAAATCCATTCTACAAAAGGTTGTCAACACCACACGTAAAGATTGGTCCATCAAACTTGACGAAGTTCTTTGGGCCTACCGAACCGCATTCAAGACGCCAATAGGTATGACTCCTTTTAAACTTGTATATGGAAAACCTTGTCATTTACCGGTGGAACTTGAGCACAAAGCCTATTGGGCAATAAAGGCGCTAAATTTGGATATGCAGGCTGCCGGTGAGAAGAGAATCCTAGACCTTCACGAGTTAGATGAATTACGCCTCAATGCGTATGAAAATGCCAAGTTATATAAGGAGAAAACAAAGAGGTGGCACGACAAACACATAATTAGGCGTGATTTTAAAGAAGGAGACAATGTTCTGTTGTTCAATTCACGCCTACGCCTCTTTCCGGGTAAGTTAAAATCACGATGGAGTGGACCATACAAGGTAAAGAAGGTATTTACTTATGGAGCAATTGAAATTTGGAGCGAACGAACCGGAGCATTTAAGGTAAATGGACAACGCCTCAAACATTTTAATATGGAAAATCCTAACATTGAGGAAGAAAGCATTTACCTAGATGACCCACCAACTCAATCATAATCGTGAGTCATGTCGAGCTCACGACGTGAAATTGAGCGCTTCTTGGGAGGCAACCTAAGGTTTTATATTTTCTTTACTTTTCTGCACTTTACTTTTATTTTTAAAATTTTTTAATTTTAATTTTCAAGAAAAATTCAAAAAAAAAATTCTCCCAGTGCGTCCGCATTACCTCTCAGTACGTCCGCACTCAGGTAAATTAGCAAATATTTTGAAATTTTTACGAAATTTGAAATTTTTAGAAAATTTTTTTTGCGGTGCGGACGGGCCACCCGCACTCACCATGAGTGCGTCCGCACTGGGGTCGTCTCTTTAAACCGACCCCTCCCATTCTCCTATTCATTCGCGCCTTTCCATTTTAAAACCTTCCAAAACCGTTTCTCTCCACTCGAAACGCGAAAACTGCCCAAATCCAACCATTTCTCTTCCATTTCTTCCCTCCCCACTGCCTTTTTCTCTCCCTTTTCTCTTTTCTCCCCCAAAACCGAAGTTCCCAACACCCAAAGAGGGAAAAGCACTTTTTCTAGGAAAAACTCGGATTTCTTCAAATTTTCTCGAAATTCTTGCGATCTTCAACGAGGTTTGATCTCTCCTTACTCTTAATTTCTTTATTTACTAGATAGATCTGTCAAATGGTACCAAGATTCGGGAAAATCAACCAAAATCAACCAAAATCGGTGAAAACGGTTCAAATCGTCTCTGCGTGCGGACCAGGGACCCGCACTTAACTGTAGTGCGTCCGCATCTGTCCTGAAAATTAAACTGTAAAATCCGAAAAACTGTCAAGTACTCAGTGCGGCCATACCACCCGCACTGAGATCCAGTGCGTCCGCACTACGTTCGGTTAAAACAAAACTATGGCAGAATTTTTGACCAAGTACTCAGTGCGGCCAGACCACCCGCACTGAGACCCAGTGCGTCCGCATTACGTTCGGTTAAAACACATTTTGCTTGAATTAAGACCAGTGCGGCCCAGGCCACCCGCACTTACACACAGTGCGTCCGCACTGGACCCCAAAACATCAAAATTTTGCAAATTTTAATTCTTTTTATTTATGTAGACTAAGATGTTTAAGGGAGGAAAACGCTTGAGGTCTGGGAAGAACAAGGGGCAACACAGTAACCAAGCACTTCACTACCCTCCGGCCAAAGCTTTGAATGAAGATCAAGAGATACGGAAGAATCTCTTGGAGAGCAATAGGAAGATTGAGCCCTCCCGATGGATCTGTCAGCACACGCTCCACACTTTGGGACTCCATGACACGGTGAAAATGCTTACCGAGCGGATTGGGCTATGGGAGTTCCTATGTGACGAGGTGCAAACCTACAAAGGCCTCACTGTCGAATTCCTTTCCTCCTATGAATTCGATCGATCCACGAGGATGATGAGCTTCAACCTTGGAGGGTATTATCATGAGCTCCATACCACCGCACTTATGGTTAGCTTAGGTTTGTCGGTCGAACATGTCGAAAACATGTGCACCACCCTTCGTTTCTACAATGACATGTCCGAGGCAGATTTTCGCAACCTCACTTGCCATATGGGCATACTAGGAGATCAAAGGGTGAAGAATGTCCTCCATCCGGCAATCCGCTATCTCCAAAGGGTACTTTCTTATACTCTCTTTGCCCGAGGTGAGACCGCATCGGTCTTCAACTTCGGGGATATGACTTATGTTTGTAGCATGCTCCGGAGAAATAATGGTGAGATGACCTACATGCCACACATCGGCTACCACTTGGCCAAGCATCTCCGAAACATAGCCCATAGCAAACAATCCGGAGGTGTAGTTCGGATTGGAGGAATCATCACAAAAATTGCTCGATACTTACAAATTCCAACCGGAAATGATACTATTGAGGGATTTACTTTGGTGGACATTGCCGGATTGGAGAGGGCAAGGCTCATCAAATTCGATGACATAGAGGAAGCTTATATCAACTTAGGACCGGGTGACATTCGACACCAGTTACCTCTCCAAACTCCGCTTGATCCATTGAACTACGCTACATGGAAAATAGTTGATGAGCCACTCAAGCCACTGCCACCACCACCACCTCCTGTCATTCCACCACCCGCACCAGCACAACCGGATGCCGATGCCCCTCAACCACAAGGATACCCAACCGGATGCCGATGCCCCTCAAACCGTGCATAATTCTCTCGCCGACTTGCGCATTCATGTTGACCACCGCATGGATACCATTGAGCACCGTTTGGATGAGGTCGAAACCGAGGCGGGCGCGGCAAATTTCTATGCTAAATTGGGGGTCCAACAGAACAATCCTCACTATGAAGATGATCCTCCAACACCTCCATACCAAAGAAGAGCCGCCATGAGAATAGAGCAAGAAATGGCTCGAGCACGCGAGGAAGCGGCTAAACTTGCAGCCAAGAATGCGGGAGAACCACAAGGCGAAGACAACAATGAAGGAGCGGAGGGTGAAGAGGAGGAGGGTGAGGAACACGCCGACGACGTCATGAATCAAGATGACGAGTGATACCGTGCACTACCACCACCTTTCGCTAGTAGTATCTCATGTTTCTTCTCTTTCTTTTTAGTTTATATTTCAGCATTGAGGACACTGCTTTATTTAAGCTTGGGGGATAGGAGAAGAAATTGTATCTGCATGCATATTTATTTTTCCGTTTTTATTTTAGGATTTATGACCTTGTTTTTTACTTGACCTTGAGTAGGATTTGTGGTTTTGAACTTAATTGCTTGAAATTGCGAATTTGTCAAGATGTTTTACGAGGTTATGAAAAATAGAGTCTTGCATAATTGAACTTAAATGTTTGAAAATGCATAAAGTATAAAATCATGTTTTAAATCGTTTTAAAAGTTGGCAAAATAAGGATTTTGATAAATTTGAGTGATTGCCGAAAATTAGAAATTTTAATGCAAATTTAAACAAGTTTTGGCAATACCCTTGAAGGAATTTGAGATAACCACATAATTTGGCGAAAAACTTTGTGGAAATAAAGATTTATGAAAATGGAGGCTTAGGAATTTAAAATTCTTTTCAAAATTTCGTCTTATAATTGGAAAAACAAATTGAGAAAAATCGGGATATCCATAGGTATGATTTAATGCTTAAGGATGTGTGTATTCATGATATTTTGCAAAAATATTAAAATTTTGTTTTAAATTGAAAAATATTTATAAAGAAAATAAGATTCCACTCGCTTATGTTACGGCGACATGACGTACTTATAGCGATGAATCATTGACACTTTGCTCCGCTAGTTTGCCCGATAAAGTGGCCGGGTTTGCACTAAACATGTGAATTCGTGTCATGGAAGGGTTGAACCATGAGCATGCAAATGCACTTTTGAATTAAAACGGTTGGGTATTGGTTAGCTACCTATAATTAGCCGGTTTTGTCCTAAGGAGAAAGAATTATAGTGTCACAAATTATGAGAAACAAAAGAGAAAGTGAATTTTGCATATATCAACACATGAGGTCTACGATTTTTCTAACCCAATCTTGGTCCAAGCTTGGGGGATTTTTTTTAGAAATTCCAAAAATTAGACCACAATTTTTGTAAAAGAATTTGAATTTCCAAAATCTACAATTTCTAAATCTTTAAGGAAATGAAAGTTAGAGTAAGCAAATTGTGAGGTGAAACATAATTTACCAAGGGTTAGGCTTTAAATTTTGTAGAAAGAGTACATTAAATTTTCTAAATTTTGGCAAGATCATGCAAATTTTTCGAAATATTTGAGAAATGTATACTTGATATGATGTTATAATTGGAGAACGAATTGTGTTCCAAGTTTAGATGCTGCTTGAGGACAAGCAAGGTTCAAGCTTGGGGGATTTTGATAAGCATATATTATATACACATTCGAACTAGTTTTTATCATATAATAACACCAAATATCTTGTATTTTGAATATAAAGTTAATAAAATACACCTAGAATCAAGTTACTGCAGTTCGTTGTCTTTATGATGCAGGAAAAGATGAAAAATGAAGGAAAATCCCCTCAATGCGGACGCATTATCATCCAGTGCGGACGCACTCAGTACTTAGCCAAATTTCCACCACCGCAGAAGTCCAGATGAAAAGTCCGAGCGTAATGCGTCCGCACTCACCATCCAATGCGGGTCGGCCATCCGCACTCATTATATCAGAAAAAGTCCGAGCGTAATGCGTCCGCACTCATAACCCAATGCGTCTGATCCACCCGCACTCAATACTTGGCAGCTTTCAGAACAACACAGGAGTTCACCAGTGCGGGTCATACATCCGCATTCATATACAGTGCGGACGCACTCAGATCATTACGCAGAATGTTAAATAAGGAAAGTTTGAGTCGGTGCGGCCGAGTCCACCCGCACTCTCCACCAGTGCGGACGCAGTGAACCCGCAGATAACCAGAATTTCACATTTTTGGCATGGGTTCTATTTTTAGCACATCATGGACACGTTTTCTACAACCAATTCTGATCATGGCATCCTGGAAACAGCACCCACTAACCCACTACTCCTATATTCAAGCTAGGCATGGTCTCTTGCTATAAAAGAGGAGTTCATTCCTATTGAGAGGGCATTCAATTATCAAGCTCTACATCAATAATTCACATCTCTCTCATCATCCATGGGTGCTCTTTCCATCTAAAAATTCTGTAGCAATTCTCTAAGTTCCAAGTGTTTTTCAAGGAAGGAGAAGGAGAAGATTCAAAGGAGATTCCGGCAAGTATTGAGGTTTTTGATTCAACAAAGGGTGTAATTATTTCTTTAATTCATTTCTCTTTATTTTGCCAAATTTTGTAATGGATCTCTCCAAGAGGGAGTAGTTCTCTCTCTAGGGGTTTAGGTCAATGCATGAACTTGTTTAATTCTATTCTATTTGGTTTTTTGTTTTTATTATGATTGTTTGATTTGATTGTTAATTTTTGGTGATTTATTCTTTGTGGTTCGCATGATTTGTACCATAATTGTAGTTATCCCGCTTTAGGTCTTTTAGACTCCAAAGTAGCTTAGGATCATATATGATAGTATAAATTGTGTCACAAAGCCATTAGGATTTAGGTTAGAGAAACACCATCTTTTAATCTAAACCGGAACTACACAAATTAAAGTTAGGTATTTGGTGATGGACCCAAAAGTGAAATCAAACCCTAATTAGGACATCTAGAATTGAATTGGATATCGGTATGAAGAACCTAAGGGTGAAATACCGATATCTAAGGATATGATAGACTAACAAGAGCTTCATAACCTAGATAGCTAGGGTGATAGACCGATCGGTGAAGTCCGAATTATCTAGGCACGTTATTAATTCACGAAAGTGACCCTTTTTAATATATTAGGTTAGAAACCTCATCAAATCAAGCATGAATTTAAATAAACCAAATAGATAGGATTAAATAAGGGATTGTAGACCGAAAGCCCCTAGAATTCTCCAATCTTTGTTAAACCCTAACTTAGCTTTACTCTTTCTTAGTTTTTATTGTTTAAACCTTCAACTCTTTGGGTATTGAACCCGCCAACCTTAGGATTATTAGTAAACAAACATTAAAACAAATTTTGAAACAAACCAAAATTCTGAAATTATTCTTTAGAGCAAAAATTGAAGTCTCCCCTTATCCCTTGGATCGATACCTTTTATACTATATTGATAGGTTGTGCGCTTGCAATCGACCAATATTTGAGTATTTAGGTTTATAAATTTAAAAGAAAATTGAGTACAAAATATAGCCAAAACCCTATACACAAAATACTCATCATGAGTCAAGCTTGAATCAAGCTGAGTATTTCGATTATTTTACGATTTCTTTTTTAGCAGTTGTTGATCTATGACATCAAATCATAAAAAGATAAAAATCAAATTATACAAACATAATTTGAACAAAACAAAACCTTAACACACAGACAAGATAATCAAGTACTAAATTTTGTGCTACTAATGTAATTTTGCTTTTTTATGCATAAATTATTGCTAACTTGCATAAAAAGTGTTTTAGTCATAATACTTATATTATATTATATAATTAATAAATTATTTGAGTACAATCTTTTACCTTAACATAGTTTTCTTGTACATTATTTTTTTATCAAATTTTTTTCTATATTTTGGCTACAAAACAAATTTCTATCAAAAAAAAAATCTGAGTTTCCAATCCGATTTGTTCAATTCCAGCCGATTCATCTGATTCTGATTCCATGGTCAAGTATCCGTTTCCGATTCCAATTCCGAGTTCCAAAACCATGGCTCAAATGCCCCATTGCTTTATGTCCCAACATCTTTATCTTTAATTTCAAAGTTTAAACATATGATTTGAACTACTCAACATGATATCCACATTAAAATATGATTGGAGATCAAATTTTATATTTTTTTAAACAAAAATAATAATAATAATAATTACAGTGTTCTGAAATCAGGCGAAATTATTGATTGCACCACAGAAAAATACTGGTACAACAAATAGTTCCCCAAAATATCAGAATAAGTCTTGCTGATACCTAAAAAAAACAAGAAATTAAATTCATTCAACCATCTCCATGATCATACTAAGTTGTTTCCTGAGAGCCTTCGGCCCCTTTTTACCCGGCATGCGCACCTTCTTCACCGCCTTCACTGACGATCTGGTCCCACTAACTATCACTGTATTTTCATTAATTCTTTGATTCAACTTTGCATTCTCATTCAATTGAATTGAATCCGGTGCCACCCGGACCCTCCTGGTACTGGTAGTACTGGTACTGATACGTCTCCTTAAATTAGAATTAGAGTTAGACTTTGTCAATGCAGAGCTTGCCTTCACTGCCAAGGCTGCCATGTCGATACCAGACAGCACATTACCCAACATGGAAATAGGCAGCATGAAGTACAATTGTCCCGGCTGAAGCAACTCGGTGGGGCCCACAGCTGTTATCTCCGAATCGAAATAGAGATTATCAGAGTTGCAGAGGAAATGGGTTTCCCCGTCATTTACTAACGGGTCGGATGCTGAGACAGAGGAGGTGAATTCTCGGAGAGACCCGTCGGGTGTGATTACTCGCACCGTCGGCTGAGACGAGCACTTGATGTTTTCCCTTGAGGTCGTTAAATCCCATGAACGATTGATTCCTTGATTTTGCTAGTTTGCTCTAGAGAGAAGAAGAAGAAGAAATGTGATTGTTTGAGCAAGAAGAAAGACAATGAGGAATTAATTAACACACTAGTTTTGGAGCGGTGTATATATAACTGATAGTGGGGTTAAGATTTTTTAACAGAGTAAATATAACTTCATGCAGTGCACTAACTGTATTCAGTGCTGTTTTTATTTTGTAGTCAGTGTTCTGCATGAAGTTAAACCAACTCTATTAAAAGATAGAAAGGAAGTGGGAAACCTGGGGCTGGTGCTTCTGATGCGCGTGAGTACACTCTGCGGTACCTTACTGTGAAGAATAACTTCGATGAACGTTTAGATAGAGATATTTGCTTTAAGATTAGTGCCAACTTAAAATGAACGATAAAGATTTTATTCTACACATCATTGTACCGTCGTAATTTTAATCCCTCACAAGTAGAGATGAGTAAATTGCTCATAACTCATGACTCGCTTATAACTTGCTCATTAACTTAATGAGCCGAGTATGAACATATTCCAACTCGTTCATAACTCGCTTATTAAGGAACTGTCACATCTAATCATTCTATATTTAATCTCAATTTCTTAAATTAAAATTAAAATTGAATAAATAAAAAAATTTCTAACCTAAACTTACGCTTCAGTCCAAAAATTAAAATTGATAAATGACACCCTAGTGCTACACTACTCCAGCCTAAATTAAAATTGATAAATTTACTTATAATATTTTTATGTTAAATTATGTAATGTTTAATTACATTGAATTATGATAATTTGTTAAATTCTATAAATAAAAATTAGTTTTTGATTTTTTAGCTTGTTCATAATTTGTGACTCGCTCAGTTGCTCATAACTCGCTCACTAACAATCCGTTTATTATCAGCTCGCTCATCAACAGTTCGCTCATTAATAAACTTGCTTATACTCGCTTATTAATCATGCCTAAATTGACGAGGCTTTGACTTGGAATTGCCGTGTAACAGCTGATGCAGCAGAAACCGGATAACTTTATGCTTTCTAGCTGTTGTTTGTTACGAACATACTGCAGATATCCATTTAATTTATTCTCTCCTCGATCGGTTGATCCGCTTTTTGCCCGAAAAGCGAACGTACATTTAGTCAACCGTTGATTGATCTCGGTAGAATTATATGGAAGCTTCCTTCATTTATTTATACCTTTATCTACACGCTTCATGCCTTGCCCGAGAAGCAAATTTACCTTCCAGTCGAAAATTGGTCTATAGTGCATGTATCCCTGTTTTCTCGAAGCACTAAATTAATCCGACCGCGTCTCATTTTAAATACATAGCCGTTAATGGAAGATTCTTACTTTTCCTATCATTTTAATTATTTGAGTCACTCTATGGTACTATGCATATCACGGGTTGATCCGTAATATGATTCAATATATATTTTTTTAAATCTTAATGGTCGATCCGAACCGTTAAATATCATTTCCATGTGAATATGTACTTGCTGATCAAATTTTATATTTTTTGGAATTTTTTTACTATTTTTTAAGGTAGGTTGAAAATCTCTTGATCTGAAAATTCTGGACCATCTAAAAACAGCGATTTTCTACCTACCTTAAAAAATAGTAAAAAAATTCTAAAAAATATAAAATTTGGTCTGCAAGTACATATTCATATGAAAATCATATTCAACGGTTCGGATCGATCATTAAGATTTTCGAAAAGAAAATATTGAACCGTATTACGGACTAAATCATGATATGCATATTACCATAGACTCACTCTAATTATTTACATATGTCAACGATGCGTATAATTTTTGAATAATGTTTTGATTGGCAGAGTCAGACTTTTTGAATATGAGAATTAAACTTGAATATCAGTCAATTATATAAAATTTTCATAGTATAAATCAGAATCAATTTACACTATTTGTAACATTTTGCTTTAAACTATATAAAAATTCATGTGTAAATACCAAATTTTTGACATAAATGAGGATTAAACGACTCTCATAAACAAGATAATTTGAACAAAACAAAATCTTAACACATAAACAAGATAATCAAGTACTAAATTTTGTGCTACTAATGTAATTTTGCTTTTTTTATGAATAAATTATTGCTAGCTTGCATAAAAGTGTTTTAGTCATAATGCTTATATTATATAATTAATGAATTATTTAAGGATAATCTTTTACCTTAACATAGTTTTTTTGTACATTATTTTTTTATCTATTTTTTTCCTATATTTTGGCTACAAAACAAATTTTTGTCAAAAAAAATCTGAGTTTCCAATCTGATTTTTCCAATTCCAGCCGATTCATCCGATTCTGATTCCATAGTCAAGTATCCGTTTTCGATTCCAATTCCGAGTTTCAAAATAACCATGGCTCAAATGCCTCATTGCTTTATGTCCCAACATCTTTATCTTTAATTTCAAAGTTTAAACATACAATTTGAACTACTCAACATGATATACACGTTAAAATATGATTGGAGATCAAATTTTATATTTTTTAAACAAAAATAATAATAATAATAATTACAGTGTTCTGAAATCAGGCGAAATTATTGACTGCACCACAGAAAAATACTGGTACAACAAATAGTTCCCCAAAATATCAGAATAAGTCTTGCTGATACCTAAAAAAAACAAGAAATTAAATTCATTCAACCATCTCCATGATCATGCTAAGTTGTTTCCTGAGAGCCTTCGGCCCCTTTTTACCCGGCATGCGCACCTTCTTCACCGCCTTCACTGACGATCTGGTCCCACTAACTATCACTGTATTTTCATTAATTCTTTGATTCAACTTTGCATTCTCATTCAATTGAATTGAATCCGGTGCCACCCGGACCCTCCTGGTACTGGTACTGGTACGCCTCCTTGAATTAGAATTAGACTTTGCTAATGCAGAGCTGGCCTTCACTGCCAAGGCCGCCATGTCGATACCAGACAGCACATTACCTAACATGGAAATAGGCAGCATTAAGTACAGTTGTCCCGGCTGGAGCAACTCAGTGGGGCCCACAGCAGTTATCTCGGAATCGAAATAGAGATTATCAGAGTTGCAGAGGAAATGGGTTTCCCCGGCATTTACTAACAGGTCGGTTGCTGAGACAGAGGTGGTGAATTCTCGGAGAGACCCGTCAGGTGTGATTACTCGCACCGTCGGCTGAGACGAGCACTTGATGTTTTCCCTGGAGGTCGTTAATCCCATGAACAATTGATTCCTTGATTTTGCTTGTTTGCTATAGAGAGAGAGAGAGAGAGAGGAACAAATGTGATTGTTTAAGGAAGAAGAAAGAAACAGAGAGAGAAGGAATTAATTAACACTAGTTTTGGAGCGGTGTATATATAACAGATAGTGGGGTTAAGATTGTTTAACAGAGCAAGTTTAGCTTTATGCAGCGCGTTAACTTTTTTCAGTCCTGTTTTTATTCTGTAGTCAGTGTTCTGCATGAAGTTAAAATAACTCTGTTAAAAGATAGAAAGGAAGTGGGAAACCTGGGGCTGGTGCTTCTGACGCGCGGTGAGTTTACTCTGCGGTACCTTACTATGAAAAAAACTTCGATGAACGTTCAGATAGAGATATTAGCTTTAAGATTAGTTCCAAGTTAAAACGAACGATAAGGATTTCATTCTACACAGTATGGTACCGTGTTGAATGTGAATCGCTTATGAAGTTATGAGGCATTAATTGACTGGAAATTGCCGTGTAACAGCTGATGCAGCAGAAACCGGATAACTTTATCCTTTCTAGCTGTTGTTTGTTACGCAGATCTCCATTTATCATCTCTCCTCGGTTTATCCGCTTTTTTAAACGAAAAGCGGACCTACATTTCAGTCAACCGTTGATTGATCTCAGTGGAATCATATGGAAGTTTCCTTCTTTTATTTCAACCTATATCTACACGCCTTGGCCAAGAAGCTAGCAAATTTACCTTCCAGTCAAATGGATCCCTGTTTTTCTGGAAGCACTTAATTAATCCGAGCGCGTCTGATATTAATACATAGCTGTGAATGCAATATTCTTTCTTTTTCCTATCATTTTAATTTTTTAGATCGATACGCGTACGTATATAATTTTTCATTCAAAATGGGAGTCGATCAATTTCCTTTGAACTCTCGTTGAAGTTATGAAAACATTGTAAAAGTTCCATATGTATCATAAATATTAATTCTCTAATTTAATTCTACCTGATCAAGTATCTAACTGCATCTGAATTCAAAATTAGTTCTTTATACATGTAAGGTGGTTAAAATCTATGAGGAGGGATTCACTTATACTCATTTTTAGTGAAATTGGATTACAACTTATATTTTTAAAATTCAAACAGTCGATCCAAACAATTTAACATGATATATATATTAAAATGTGCTTGCTGATCAAATTTTATACTTTTTTTATAAAATATGTACATAAATTCAATAGTCTGCAAACAATAATTTTGTAAAATAGTAAAACAATTAAAAAAAATACAAAATTTAATCTGCAAGTATATTTTAATGTATCCATCATGTTGAACGGTTTGAATCGATTTTTCAAACTTTGAAAATTTTGAAAATGTAGAGTATAATTCGGTATCAAAAAAATCTCTCCACAAAATCTATATTCTACAGCTTCACAGCTTCTGTGAAGATTTAAAAAAAAAAAAATCTATATTCTACATATATATAATCCGAAAGTAAATCTTCCCTTTTATCCTCACAATCTGGAATTAGTCTATATGTTGCAATGACATTCTTGACTAATCCCTTGCATATCTAGATATTTTTATTCCATCCAATAAATATTATGAGTCAACTCTGGCAACCATAATCAAATTAATTAATTGTTGAATGCCAATATGCCATATAATGATATATAGCAATGAACCACTAATTCCAAAATCAATCAACAGAAAAACAATGGATCAGGTTAGAATTATATATATTCACAGACAACATCCAAAAATTAACTGAAATTGCTGATTGTATCATATAAACCCAACAACATAGTGTTTCTGGTACAAGAAATATTCCTGATAAATCTACAACTCATATTTTAGCACCACCATGAATAAAGCACTCAACACATTAACCCCTTTCGTCAATGGTGCTAAGTCTCTTTCTGACAACCCGTGGCCTCCTCCTGGTCAGACTACGAGAGACTGACAGCCGGGACCCACTAGTCCGCAAGGTGTCCGCAAGGTTCCACCTGACACTTGTAGCCTTCTGATCCCCTAACCGGTTCTCATTTCTTCGGATGCGAAGGTGCCAATGCGAGTTCACCTTCGATCACTGCCAAGGCTGCCATGTTAACAGCCGACAATATACACCCCAACATGGATTCAGGCAGCATGAAGTACAGCTGTCCCGGTTGGAGTGGCTCGTCGGGGCCCACGGCTGCCAGGAAAATTCATTCAACCACCTCCATGATCTTGCTAAGTTGTCTCCTCAGAGCCTTCGGAGCCTTTTTACCAGGCATACGCACCTTCTTCACCGCCTTCACTGATGATCTGGTCCCACTAACCGTCACTCTATTTTCATTCATTCTTTGATTCAACTTTGCATTCTCATTCAATTGAATTGAATCCGGTGCCACCCGGACCCTCCTGGTACCGCTACTGGTACCACTACTGATACTGGTACGCCTCCCTGAATTAGAATTAGACTGTGCCAATGCAGAGCTTGCCTTCACAGCCAAGGCCGCCATGTCGATACCAGACAACACATTACCCAACATGGAAATAGGCAGCATGTAGTACATGTGTCCCGGCTGAAGCAACTCGGTGGGGCCCACTGCGGTTATCTCTGAATCGAAATAGAGATTATCAGAGTTGCAGAGGAAATGGGTTTCGCCGGCATTTACTAACGGGTCGGATGCTGAGACAGAGGTGGTGAATTCTCGGAGAGACCCATCGGGTGTGATTACTCGCACCGTTGGCTGAGACGAGCACTTGGTGTTTTCATTGGAGGTCGTTAATCCCATGATCGATTGATTCCTTGATTTTTCTTGTTTTCTATAAAGAGAGAAGAAATGTGATTTTTTGAGGAAGAAGAAAGAAACAGAGGGAGATGAGGAATTAATTAACACTCTAGTTATGGAGCGGTGTATATATAATAGATAATGGGGTTAAGATTTTTAACAGAGTAAATTTAGCTTCATGCAGCGCGCTAACTGCATTCAGTCCTGTTTTGATTTTGCAGTCAGTGTTCTGCATGAAGTTAAAACAACTCTGTTAAAAGATAGAAAGGAAGTGGGAAACCTGGGGTTGTGGCTTCTGACGGGGTTGTTTATTCTCTGCGGTACCTTACTGTCAAATAACATCAATGCACGTTCAGACTATAGAGATTTTCTTGATGATTTGTGCCGTGTTAAAAATGAACGATTTAGATTTTATCCTAAACAGTAGAGTACTGTACTAAATGTGAACCCTTATGAGGATTTGACGAGGGATTGCCGTGTAACAGCTGATGCAGCAGAAAGAGAATAACCTTGATTCCTTTCTAGATGTTGTCTGTTAGTTCTCTACCCGTCTAGAAATACTGGAGGTCTCCATTTATTATCTGTCCTCGGTTTATGAGCTTTTTGCGCGAAAAGCGCGCATCTTTTTTCGGTCATCCGTTGATTACAAATGGAGAGGTTGTTTAAGAGTAAAAAAAATTGACCTCGTTGGTATGAAACGAAAGCTTGCTTTATTTCGACCTTTATCAATATGCCTTGTAGGCTTTTGGCCTGGAAGCAAATTTACCTTCTAGTGCATTGTATCGCTGTTTTTCTGCAATATTCTTTCTTTTTTCATGTCTTCAGCCTGATATTTCTATACCACATGGAGTAAGTTACATTTCGACAATTATCAAGTGTACTTGGGCTGAGGTTAAAGTACCACTGTTTTCCGCTCATGATAAAATATCTTTGAAATGAGAGTCTTCTATCATTCATTATATATTTTCTTAGTCTTTCGGAGGGTTAAGACTGACAAATATGTTATATTGCTGTTTTTCTGGAAGATTATTTATTTTTCTATAATTTTAAAACCTGCTATTAACAATGTTATAAAAAATAACTGTTTAGTTTGAGCAAAGGAAATGGATGATCTGTTTTTTGTGACTGGAATTTTTTGTTCCTAAAATTACTAACACGTAAATTTAGAGTGAATTTTAATATTTAAATATTGAATATAATTTTATTTCGGATTCACTTCAGACTCAATAGTTTTAATATTTAAATACTAAATATAATTTTAGCCAAAAAGTAAATTTATCTTCCAGTTGTGGGTTGATCACTAGAGACTTGAAATCTCTCTAGTGCATTGTATTGCTGTTTTTTCTAGAAGATTCTTTCTTTTCCTATAATTTTAAAGCCAGTTATTAGTAATGTTGTATAAAATGACCGTTTAGTCTGAGGAAGGAATCGGATCATCTATTTTATGTGTGAACATAAACTTTATTGTCTCTAAAGTCACAAACAGGTGAATTTGAAGTGTATTTTAATATTTAAATATTGTATATAGTTTTGTTCCGGGCTCATTTTGAACTTATGTGTCAGTAATTTTAATTAGGAATATTAATTTTCTACTCACAGGGAAGCAAGAGATTTGGTTCTGTTCTAGAAATCAGTCAATCAGATTGTTTTCTTAATAATGTCTTTTCCAACTGTATTATGTGTGATTGTCATTTTTTTAATTATATGAATTGTTTACTCTGAACTGTATGAGGCTATAAAAGAAACTCTGTAAAAACTCCATGTATCAGAAATTAATTTCAGGGTGTGTGTGTGTATATATATACATGTCTATACACACACACACACACACACACACACACACACACATATATATAAAGATTATACAAAATAAATTTGTTGTCGCTCTTTTAGAGCCAAGGTGGAGCCTAAGATCAAAATTCATATGTTAACTAAATGTGTATAATGTTGACAGGTATAAAGCATCAATTATATATATATAATAATTATCAAATTAACCCCATGATTAAATTAATAACTTGACATGTGCAAAAATATTTATCCTAAACAATTATTTGTTGACAAGTTTTAATTACCTCTTCTCTTTTAAAAGATATGATCTAATTAATTCAATATTGTAATTTAGACGTTTAAAATGCTTTGAAGTAGTGTTAATTTTAGAAGGTATATGAATTTTCCACCATATAACATATTTATCAGCCTTAAGTCCTTAACCCTCCGAAAGACTAAGAAAAAATATATAAATGAACAGTGAAATTATTAGAAAGTATTAGAAGACTCTCATTTTCAAGATATTTTATCATGAGCCTGAGCGAAAGCACTGGTGCTAATCAAAGCGTAACACCTCAGCCCATTATAATGCAAGTACACTTGATTATTGTCTTTGAAATATAACTACCCTCCCATGTGGTATACAAATATCAGACTGAAGACATAAAGAAAAAAGTTGAGGGCAACAAGTTGCTAAGTTATAGTGATCTATCCAAATATCATTCCAAAAAGAAACTTGTCTATTTATCAGCCTTTAACCCCCTCCGAAAGACTAAAAAATATATATAATGAATGAACAGTGAAAGTATTAGAAAGTATTAGAAGCAGGGACGGGGCCAAACCTTCGAACTATGGAGGTCAAATACACAATGAGAATTAATCATATATATATTTTTTTTTATAAAGAATGGGACTCAATTTTACAATTCTATTAAATTTTAGTCTAAATTACATAAAAGACCATATATAAATATAAATTTTAAAAAAAAAATGGAAATCAATTAACTCCCATTCATTTCACTTAGGTCCGCCACTAATTAGAAGACTTTTATTTCCAAGATATTTTTTCATGAGCCTGAGCGAAAGCAATGGTGCTAATCAAAGCGTAACACCTCAGTCCATTATATTGCAAGTACACTTGATAATTGCCTTCAAAATGTAACTACCCTCCCATGTGATATTGAAATATCAGGCTGAAGACATATCCTCGGTGGTATGAAAGCTTGCTGTTTTTCTAACTTTATCTATATGGCTTTTGGCCAAGAAGCAAATTTACCTTCTAGTGCATTGTATGCTGTTTTTTTTGGAAGATTCTTTCTTTTTCTATAATTTTTTTTTTTTTTGAGGTAGAAACAGAGGAGTCAAGTTCCAACATCTTTTTCTACAATTTTAAAATCAGATATCAACAATGTTGTAAAAAATAACTATTTAGTCTGAAGAACAAGATCGGATCATCTATTTCTGTGGTAGGAATTTTCTGTTTCTAGAATCACTAACATATTTATAAGTGGATTTTAATATTTAAATATTAAGTATAATTTTACTTTTAATTCATCTCTATCAGTGATTTTAATATTTAAATACTGAATATAATTTTGACTAAGAATCAAATTTATCTTCAAGTTGTGGGTTGACCGGAGACCTGAAGTCTCTCAAGTGCATTGTATTGCTGTTTTTCTGGAAGATTCTTTTTTTCCTATAATTTTAAAGCCAGTTATTAGTAATCTAATGTGTTAGTGATTAAATTAATTATCAAATTAACTCCATGATTAAATTAATAACTTGACATGTTCAAAAATATTTATCCTAAACAATTAGTTGTTGACAAGTTTTAATTACCTCTTCTCTTTTAAAAGATATGATCTAATTAATTTAATATTGTAATTTAGACCTTTAAAATGCTTTGAAGTGTTTATAATAAATTTATTGGACATTGACACAGTTATATAACAAATATGATATTCCAATTCCTGTTTGCCAATTCTCTAATAATGCTGACAAAAATAACCTCCGAATGTGCAAAAGACTTTAATATGTTTATGGATATTACTGTCATTATGAAAACTTAACTACAAAACTCTTTAAGATTCGTGTCAGATTAAAATAAATGGCGCCGATCTCATTCTACCAGGTCAGTTATCTGAGTGGATCTGAATTCAATAATATAGCTAAGTGGGTATATATATATATAGAGAGAGAGAGAGAGAGAGGGGTTGGCTAATATCAAAACGTTTGCACCACAGTTCCGGTTCAATCAAGTCATTTTTCGATTTTCAAAGTTCAAATGATCGATCCAAATCGTTAGATGTGATTCCTATATTAAAATGTGCTTGAAGACCAAATTTTACATTTTTTTTGAATTTTTTTATTATTTATTAAGCCACTTTGAAAATTGCTGATCCAATGGTGGCTTAACTAAACAATAAAATCATAAGCCACTATTGGATCAGCGATTTTCAAAGTGACTTAATAAATAGTAAAAAAAAAATAAAAAAAAATGTAAGATTTGGTCTCCAAGAAGATTTTA
Source organism: Carex arenaria (assembly GCA_964058825.1). NCBI lineage: Eukaryota > Viridiplantae > Streptophyta > Magnoliopsida > Poales > Cyperaceae > Carex > Carex arenaria. The sequence continues at coordinate 111,267 of CAXKVW010000433.1, forward strand.
ATATAAAGATCACATCTAATGATTTGGATTGATTTTTTAAACTTTGAAAATTGAAAAAAAAAAACTTGTTTGCACGAGAGCCGTGGTACAAACATTTTGATATTAGCCAACTCCTCTCTCTCTCTCTACACACACACACGAGAAATAGTTCTGCATTTAACCCAAAACTAAATATTCTTCTTGGCCTGACAATCTGTAATAAGTTTGTATGTGGTAATATAATTCTTGACCAATTAATCTCTTATTATCTAGATATTTTTATTCCATCCATAAACTAGTTATTTCTCCACCAATTAATAAATATTATGAGTCAAGTCTCTGGTACATTAAGTTTCCTAGCTTTATGCAGTTTGGGTCCGATTTTGGCGACCATAATTAATTAAAGTCAGGCTAATGTCAAGCAAAATGTGAAGTAAAATTGTCAAATTTGACGTTTCTGATCTCCTATTCAACAATATGAAGTCAAATTGTCAAGAAACATACAAAACAAAAAAATCCACAAAAAAAAAAGGGTTTCATGAATCAGGTTAGAATTATATTTACAGACAACCTCCAAAATTAACTGAAATTACTGATTGTACCAAAGATCCAACATTATGGGATTTCTGGTACAAGAAATAATTTCTGAAAAATCTGAAACTCATTTTTTAGCACCACCATGAATAAAGCACTTGACACATTAACCCGTTTCTTCGATGGTGCTCAGTCGCTTCCTGACAACCCGAGGCCTCCTGTTGCTTGTCGATCCCCTCCTGGCAGGCCTACGAGCCACTGACAGTCGGGACCCGCTAACTCTCAGGGTATCCTCATTTATCCTCTGGTTCATTTTTTCATTCTCTTCCTGTGATGCAAAACTAGGGCCCACTACTTGTAACCTTTTGATCACCTTACCGTTTCGTTTCTTCGGGTTCGAAGGTGCCAATGCTGAGCTTGCCTTAACTGCCAATGCTGCCATGTCAGCAGACGACAGTATACATCCAAGCATGGATTCAGGTAGCATGAAGTACAGCTGTCCCGGTTGAAGAATCTCGTCGGGACCCACAGCTGCTACCTCAGAATTAAAATACAGCATGTCAGAGTTGCACAGGAAATAGTTTTCTCCGCGGGCAGTTACTAACGGGTCGGATGCAAAAATGGGTGTAGCGAATTCTTGAACGGATCCCTCGGGTGTAATCACAGTCACCGTGACCTTCGGCTGGTTGGCTGAAGAGGGTTTGTTCTTGTTGTTATGATCAAAAGAGAACCTCAATCCCATATGGAGTGATTGATTGTTTGATTGAGAAAGGAAAGAAGGATATAATCAATTAGGGTTTTGATTGATCGTTGACAAAGAATATAGAGAGAGAATGGTGTGCTAGATAGGTATATAAGGGAGCGGTTTTCATGGTGTAGGGACTAAAAAAGGAAAAATTTAGGAGGAAACTAACAGAATCTAAACCAGCGGCTTTGAAAAGGGTTTATTTAGTTTGTTTGTGGTGTTTATGTTCTGATGCACTGTTCCTATCTGTGTTTCAAACAAAATAATAATATTCTTCTTCTCCAGTCATGATAGGTAGAGACGTCTATAATTCTAATTTTCAAAGGACGGAACTAAAAAATTTAAATTGAGGTGTTAAAACGTAAAATGTCGCAGTGAGACTTGAACTGAAGTTTCTACGACGTATACAAAATGGAATTTTAAATACTAAAGTACCAAAATATATTTGTGTTTTAAGCAAATAAAATTCAATTAAATTTCAATATAAATTTATAATAGAGGTGATCGATTAAGTACTCCTTGCTGTAGATGTAACCCTTGCTAATTTTGACTCGTATATATTGGTATTTAGTTGATCTACAATTTTTAAAATAATTAATAATATAGGAATGCATAACTAAATTTTTTATGAATATTGATCTCGCATACGTAGAATCACTATATGTGAAAATCAAAATGTCGATTATATTGCAAAATGTTATTTAAATTTTGTTTTTTTTTTCAGTAGGTAAACCAAAGAAAATTTATGAATATTTATGAGCAAAAATATTATTTATAAAATAATATGAATTTCTATATATATGAATGTTTTTGTTAAAGTTCATTCAACTATATATTCTTATGAAATGTAAACATGCTTTGTCTCATATAAGTTGGTTAGGTCAATGGAGGTATTCTTAAATTAATAAATGGAGATGATTATGTAGCGTAAAAATGGCGCGTACAGTTGTCTTCAGTACAAAACCAACTTAAAAAAGGTTTTCTTTTATTTGCGTTTGACCACAGCAACCTTTCAAAAAGCATTGACTCTCCATTTAAGCAATTAAAATAAATACATTAATAAATAATATCTTCTCCATTATAATAAAATGGGGATTCTTCAGTTGGCCTAATAAGGACAAAAAATAAATATCATGATATAGTCAAATTTAATTAATAAGTACTATCATATAAAATAACATATCAATTTTCTCACCTATTACTGTTAGATGCAAAATGACATATTGTAATGGGATTTTGAGTATTTTTTATTTTATCATAAAAAAGATGAATTTATCAGCTTGTATTATTTAAAAAAAAATGAACAACCATCATAAGAGTTATCTAAATTTAAAGTGCATTGGTAACAAAAAGAAAAAGATGGTATTAGTATTAGTGGGCGGCGCTTTCTGTTCTCCCATTGTTTGTTTGGTGATGTTGAACACAGAATTTAATTAACAAAACCAAGGAGAAGTTGGGTTGCAAATTAACAAGTAAATGGTAGTCAAGTGTTATACAATGAATTTAGCCAACTTTAGGACACCAACTTTGGAAACATAATGGCAGACAAGAATCAGTTGGTCCCAAACAAAAAAAATTCAATACGTACCATTTGATTTCATAATTACAATTTGATTCCAATTCCTTTTACTTTATGCTCTTTTATATTATTTTGTAGTTTCCCTCCTTTCTAATTATGGAAAGATAAAAAAAGGAAAAAATAATATTTATTTATTATTATGAAATAGTTATTATCTATCAATTAATTTTATGCATTATTATGTGTTTCTATATCTATATTTTAAAAGGTTAAATTAAGATGAGGAGGGATTCACTTATACCATTTTTGGGTGACACAAAATTATACCCTACATTTTCGAAGTTTTCAAAGTCCAAACAGTCAATCCAAACTACTCAACATGATCTCCTTATTAAAACGTGCTTGGAGACAAAATTTAACATTTTTTTTGAATTTTTTATTATTAATTAAGTATTTTACAAAATCGTTGTTTTCAGGCCAATTGAATTTGTACCCATCTTAATAAATAGTAAAATAATTTAAAAAAATATAAAATTTGATCTGCAAGCACATTTTAATATATCCATCATGTTGAATGGTTTGGATTGACTGTTTAAACTTTTAAAATATAGGGTGTAATCCGGTGTCACTAAAAAATGATGTAAGTTGATCTCTCCTCAATTAAGATATATGAGAGAATTAATATTTAAGAAAATTGGCAAGTTCAGCTATGAATCAAATGTAGACTATTTATTTTCTAATTTATGAACAGACAAGATAAAATGTTCTGTAAGTTTAACATCAATGGTTGTGATAATTAATTGATATGCACAAAATTATTTGCATTATAAATTCATGTTTCATAGCATAACAACCCTAATTAATTTTATATAACTTATCCTAATAAACAATATGCAACTTGAATTTTCCTGAAATAATTATTTTAGAATTATTTGAAAAAGTAAATTACCATTTATTATAAGTGACTGAATTCTAATTAAATTACTCATAAAGAAAAGTTGATGATAAGCACCTATAGACATTATCATTTTAAAACTATTTGAAAAATTAATGATGATTTTTTTAATTGCTGTGTCCAGCCAATGTTCATTGGTTGAAGGGTGATTTTTTTTATTTGTATGACATTTTCATTTCCATGTGCAATTTGGCTTAATTAGAAAATGTTTTGGTCAACCGATAACAAGGCCAACACATTCCAACGTGTAAATTTCTAAGATTACCAACAAAATTTTTCTCATGTCTCATTATTCACAACATTACAAGCATTAAAGCCACATGCATGTCATGAATTAGGGATCAACCAACAAAACAAAAATGAAAATAATTATGACAAGTTGAATTAATTAACTAAACTATCTGTCAATATAAGACTTTTTTATTTTTTTGCTTTACATAGCATCTTAATTAGCATGACTTTTTTCAGTAAATTATGTATGAATATTTATTTAATCAAATATTTAAAAAGATATATGATATTAAGAAGATAATTGATACAATGAACATAATATATATGATATTAAGAAGATAATTTGAACATGACTTATTCCTTCATAACTTTTTTATCCCGATTCATTTTAATATAGTTTATCAAGGTTAATTCTAAATAGTGATTATCGCATTATTGCTTTTAAGTTCTACAAAAGCTATATATAGCGGAGCCGGAGCTATTGTGCACCTATAATATTTAAAACTCTGATAAAAGAAAAGGAGTTGATAGCGCCATAGCTTTTAAGGTCCGAAATAGCTATTGCGCAGCTATAGCTATTTAAAAAGAAATATGATATTAAGAAGATAATTGATACAATGAATATAATATATATGATATTAAGAAGATAATTTGAACATGACTTATTCCTTCATAATTTTTTTATCCCGATTCATTTTAATATAGTTTATCAAGGTTAATTCTAAATAGTGATTATCGCATTATTGCTTTTAAGTTCTACAAAAGCTATATATAGCTGAGCTGGAGCTATTGTGCACCTATAATATTTAAAACTCTGATAAAAGAAAAGGAGTTGATAGCGCCATAGCTTTTAAGGTCTGAAATAGCTATTGCGCAGCTATAGCTATTTAATTAGAATCTTGTAATTGATTAAAGCATGACAAATTATTTCTTAATGATTCAATCGAACTTATGTACACACTTTGATATATATATTTTACCATGGTAATTGCCTAGCTAGGATCGAAAGGGCCGGGTATATAAGAAATAACCTCTATTATTTATAATAAACTCACCTCAAACTTATATATTTATAATATCAGTTTAAATAAAGAGGCAAGCTAATGATTAGAAAAATTTATCTATTCGTCATCCACTTCATGATTCACTAATTAATTAAATTAATTTTTTTTATCAATTACAAATAAATAAATTATGTACTAACTATTTTTATTAATTGTCTAGCAAAGGGGTATATAAGAAATAACCTCTATTATTTAAAATTTCCTATATTCAAATTATAGGATCATATCATATATATTATAAAAATTACCGTTCAAGATAAGATATATACAACTATATATATGTCTAACAAAAATTCAGTCAAACATATTATCTAACTTGAATAGTATGATAATGTATCTATTCTATTTCTGTACAACAAAAATTGATTATATAAGATTAGAGGAAATTCTAGCGTTCTTCTAATTATTTGTTTTTGTATGTTCATTTGATATATTGTTTAAATTAGAAAAGTAAAATGATAGACACGTTATTATTGTTTATTATTATAAATAGTAATCTAAAAAAATAGTACAAAATTTCTAAGAAGTAATATAAAATTTGGTCTCTTAGAATATTTGAAATATTTTGTTACTATTTGTTCAAAAATAGTAATTTTGTACATATTTTAGAAAATATTAAAAACTTTTCAAAAATTATAAAATTTCATCTCCAAACATATTTTATTATAAATATCAAGTTAAACAATTCAGAACAATAGTTGAACTTTAGAAATACAAATATAAAATATGATACATAATGAGGTTTGGATCCGATTATGCTGCGATTTTTTTATCTATGAACATTATCTTAAAATCTGTGCTTTTTCCAAATTCAATAGTTGAATTATTTCAAAATTTGTTCAAATAAAAATCAGCTATTTTAAAATACGTGCACATAAATTATTGGACGATCAGATTTGAAAAAGTAAAGATTTTAGTACTGTTCATCTTCTAGGATCACAGCAGATGTGAATCCGGTTTGAAAAACATAAGATATCGTCAACAAGTAAAATACTCGCAGCATTTAATGTCGGATTAAAAGAGACGATTTACATCTCTTTCAACAGGTAAACCTCTTAAAGTTATAATCCTCTTAATGCTTCTTGTCCAAGGCATGTATAACAAAGGAAGCTTCCACCGAGACCCATTCTTTCGCTTCTTAAACAACCTACCTCTCCATTTTCTCCATTAATTAGTAGGACGCTTTGCGTGCAAATAGTGGATCAACCGAGGAGAAATGATAAATGGAGATATCCAGTATATTATAGACGGAGAGACAAGTAACAACAAGACAACAAACAGCTAGAAAGTAGAAAGTTATCTTATCCGGTTTCCTGCATCAGCTGTTACACGGCAATTTCAGTCAAAGCCAGAATCCTATTTCCATTCTGTCCTTTCTTACCAGTTACCAGTACTATTTATTATATATACACCGCTCCAAAGTTACCGCGTTAATTCATCATCTCCCTCTCTTTCTTTCTTCTTTCTCAAACAATCACATTTCTTCTCTCTCCTCTATAGCAAACAAGCAAAATCAAGGAATCAATCGTTCATGGGATTAACAACCTCCAGTGAAAACATCAAGTGCTCGTCTCAGCCGACGGTGCGAGTAATCACACCCGATGGGTTTCTCCGAGAATTCACCACCTCTGTCTCAGTATCCGACCCGTTAGTAAACAACAGCGAAACCCATTTCCTCTGCAACTCTGATAATCTCTATTTCGATTCGGAGATAACCGCTGTGGGCCCCACCGAGTTGCTTCAGCCGGGACAGCTGTACTTCATGCTGCCTATTTCCATGTTGGGTAATGTGTTGTCTGGTATCGACATGGCTGCCTTGGCAGTGAAGGCAAGCTCTGTATTGGCACAGTCTAATTCTAATTCTAATTTACGGAGGCGTACCAGTACCAGGAGGGTCCGGGTGACACCGGATTCAATTCAATTGAATGAGAATTCAAAGTTGAATCAAAGAATTAATGAAAATACAGTGATGGTTAGTGGGATCAGATCATCAGTGAAGGCGGTGAAGAAGGCGCGTATGCCGGGTAAAAAGGGGCCGAGGGCTCTGAGGAGACAACTTAGTATGATCATGGAGGTGGTTGAATGAATTTAATTTCTTGTTTTTTTAGGTGTCAGCAAGATTTATTCTGATATTTTGGAGAACTATTTGTTGTACCAGTATTTTTCTGTGGTGCAACCAATAATTCGCCTGATTTCAGAAACACTGTAATTATTATTTTTCTTTTTTTTACATGTCAATTGACAATTCTGGTAAATATAATTTCAAAGATAAGTTTAACATCAATGGTTGTGATTAATTGATATGTACGAAATTATTTGCATTATAAATTTTTGTTTCATTGCACAACAACCCTAATTCATTTTATAACTTGTCCGAATAAACAATATGCAAATTGAGATTGCCTGAAATAATTATTTTAGAATTATTTGAAATAGTAAAATACCATTTAATAGTGACTGACTTCTAATTAAATTACTCATAAAGAAAAGTTAGTTCATGATAAGCACCTATAGACATTATCATTTTAAAACTATTTGAAAAATTAATGATGATTTTTTATAATTGCTGTGTCCAGCCAAAGTTCATTGGTTGAAGGGTGATTTTTTTTTTTTTTATTTCTATGACATTTTCAATTCCATGTGCAGCTTGTCCTAATTAAAAATGTTTTGGTCAACGGATAACAAGGGCAACACATTCCAACGTGTAATTTTCTAAGATGACCAACAAAAAATTTCTCATGTCTCATTATGCACAACAATACAAGCATTAAAGCCACATGCATGTCATGAATTAGGGTCTCCCAACAAAACAAAAATGAAATAATTATGACAAGTCGCGTTACTAAATTAATTAACTATCTGTCAATATAAACCTTTTTTTACTTTACATAGTACCTTAGCATGACTTTTTTCAGTAAATTATGTATTATCCCGATTCATTCTCGAATTCAGATCCGCTGAAATTCAAAATGCATGAACAGTAACCCTGAAATTCCTGAAATTCACGATCCAGCCGTCCAAATTTTTCTGTGCACGCATCTCAAAGTAGCTAATTTTTCTATGCACGCATCTCAAAACAATTCAATGGCTGGATTATGGATTTCAGGAATTTCAGGAACACTGTTCATAACCAAGAATTTCAGCAGATTCGGATCCTTCATTCTCCGGAGCACCTAGTTGTTCCCTTCTAATAATCCTCTATTTTGTTTTTCAATAAATAACTATTTGAGTTACTACTAACTAATTGGGAAACCACTTAATATTTGAAGACTGTCTAATATTTAAAATATTTTACAACTGTCATGCAGACGTATTCATTTTAAGATATCAAGTATTTTAAAAAAATAAACACATCACTCACCCATCTTTTACATGTTTTTAGAAGTGGTTTGTTTTTTCTCTCTTCAATCTAACTAATAATTCTGACGATCTGTAAATAATTTTGTAAATCTAAAACCATGAACGTCTTCTTTATAATTTTTTCTTTCAAATGAGATCCATGATAATATACTTTCGGACTGTTCGTTGCACAAGTATTCATACATCGTCATGCATTTATTCATACCTCATCGAGCAAGTATTGATTCGTAAGATCTGCCTAGCTATCCCGCTAATCAATCTCCCGATTTGTTCCCCATCTTAAATAATGGTAAAAATGTGTTAACTGCGGATAATAAGTAGGGGACCACAAAGCGTCAGCCCAAATTTATTAGTATTTACTTTTAACAATAAAAATATTCACATCTGCCATGAAAAGTTGTACTTTTTGAATGAAAATATTCACCTATATTATTTAAGTAAATATTAATTAAGGGTCTGCACATTAAGAACGTACATAAGTGCGAGGACCGCTAATGTCCATTGAAAGTGTAAATTTTATTAGTATTCACATTTAACAAGAAAAATATTAACATCTCCTATGTAAAGTTATACTTTTTTGAATGAAAGTATTCACCTATGTTATTTAAGAAAACATTAATAAAGAGTCTGCATATTAAGATAGTACATAAGTGGGGGAGGGGGGCTCTTTGAAAACGACATGGAGAGGGACCATGCGAAGTATTAATTCTTATGTCATTTTGAATATTTAGTAATATGTGTAGGACAACATAGAGTTAATATGTGTAGTATTCATTATTATATAGTGAAATATTCAGTTTAACATGCAGGGGCAGACCCATTTGCATTGGGTGGGGGGGGGGGGGGGGGGGGGTGGGTAGCCCCCCTTGGATTTTGTGTTTTAGTGAAAGTCAGAACGTTTCAATCGACTTTGTCACTCTCTGGAAATTTTTTGGCCTTCTACTGGATGTTTATTTGCAGTTCGAATTAAATTTAGGATTAAAATTAAAATAAATTTCTTCAATTATGATTAATAATTAGAATTATAGATTAAAATATTAGAAATTACAAGTCAGGACATTAAAAAATATAATATAAAATATTATTTTTTATTAAATACTTAATTAGATAATGAATTTGAATTCAATTAGCCTATTTAAACCTGATTCGATATTTAAATCCTAAGTCAGCCCCTGTCAAGTGTCAACGAGTAAAACACTCGCAGCATTTAATGTCGGATTAAAAGTGACGATTTAAATCTCTTTCAACAGGTAAAGCTCTTAATTATAATCCTCTAAATGCTTCTTGTCCAAGGCATGTGTAACAAAGGAAAGGAAGCTTCCACCGAGGTCAATTCTTTCGCTAATTCTTAAACAACCTACCTCTCCATTTCCTCCATTAATTAGGAGGACGCTTTGCGTGCAAAAAGCGGATCAACCGAGGAGAAATGCTAAATGGAGATCTCCATTTGCTCCATCAACCGAGGAGACTCAAGTAACAACAAGACAACAAACAGCTAGAAAGTAGAAAGTTATCTTATCCGGTTTCCTGCATCAGCTGTTACACGGCAATTCCAGTCAAAGCCAGAAATCCAGAATCCCCAGCCCCGGGTTTACTATTTCCATTCTATCATTTCTTACCAGTTACCAGTACTATTTATTATATATACACCACTCCAAAACTACCGTGTTAATTCATCATCTCCCTCTCTTTCTTTCTTCTTTCTCAAACAATCGCATTTATTCTCTCTCTATAGCAAACAAGCAAAATCAAGGAATCAATCGTTCATGGGATTAACGACCTCCAGTGAAAACATCAAGTGCTCGTCTCAGCTGACGGTGCGAGTAATCACACCCGACGGGTTTCTCCGAGAATTCACCACCTCTGTCTCAGCATCTGACCTGTTAGTAAACACCGGAGAGAGCGAAACCCATTTCCTCTGCAACTCTGATAATCTCTATTTCGATTCGGAGATAACCGCTGTGGGCCCCACCGAGTTGCTTCAGCCGGGACAGCTGTACTTCATGCTGCCTATTTCCATGTTGGGTAATGTGCTGTCTGGTATCGACATGGCGGCCTTGGCAGTGAAGGCAAGCTCTGCATTGGCACAGTCTAATTCTAATTCTAATTTAAGGTGGCGTACCAGTACCAGTACTACCAGTAACAGGAGGGTCCGTGTGGCACCGGATTCAATTCAATTGAATGAGAATGCAAAGTTGAATCAAAGAATTAATGAAAATACAGTGATGGTTAGTGGGACCAGATCGTCAGTGAAGGCGGTGAAGAAGGCGCGTATGCCGGGTAAAAAGGGGCCGAGGGCTCTGAGTAGACAACTTAGTATGATCATGGAGGTGGTGGAATGAATTTAATTTCTTTCTTTTTAGGTATCAGCAAGACTTATTCTGATATTTTGGAGAACTATTTGTTGTACCAGTATTTTTCTGTGGTGCAACCAATAATTTCGCCTGATTTCAGAAACACTGTAATTATTATTTTTCTTTTTTTCTACATGTCAATTGACAACTCTGGTAAATATAATTTCAAAGTTGTTGAATAGGAATTACAGGATCGTGAGTTATTGAAAGTTCAATTCTAATTCTGGTAAAAATGTCCTTACTAAATAAAGTATATTATCCCGTTTTATTTTATTATATCTATAAAATAATAACAAGTCCGTTGCAAAAACATGGATCCACACCGTTGTTATTTTATATATTATAAGAGTTTTCTTTATCCTGTGAATATAAAGACTTAGAAAATTGAAGTTCAACTATGTATCAGACTTAGACTATTCATTTTTCAAAATTTGAACAAAGAAGATCATATAAGAGACTTCTGCATTGTGAAATGTTATGATAGTTCAAAATCAAATGGTTTCGATATGATATGCACAAAATTTGGACCACAAATCTAGAGAGAGACTATAGCATCTGCTAGGCTCATGAAGAGCACTTGATGATGCTAATTTTAAAATTTATTTGATTAATTTCAAACGAAAATCAAACCATTAAAACCGATCTATTTGATCTAATGGCAAAGGCGATACTCTCTGTGTGGGAGATTATAGATTCGAAATCTAGATGGGAGGATTTCTTGTGAATATTAAATAGTTGGATGACGTCCGACTTTTACTCAAAACTGATCAAACTTCAAGACTAATGTTATACATGCGAATATTTTAAAATTTTGAATTCATTTAGTACATGATGATAGAAATAATAAGATCATAATGTGTTTTCCAATTAAAACTAATAATTCAGAATCCATAAATTCAAAATAAAATAGAAAACATAATTTAAATCTTACAGTTTTGGAGTAATGATATCATTAACCGAAAGCGTAAATACTGATCTTCAATGGTTTATCTCAGACGTGATGATGGAGACTTTAGACGTTTTTCTTTTACTTCTCTCTTTTAGATGTGATGATGGACGAAGTTTTTTAGAATGAGATTCGTCCAAATAAGAAAAGAAGTACTTAATAGCTCTGAGGCAACTTTTGGGACCAATATAATCTTTTAGTACCCTCAATAAAAAAAATTCCAGAACTGCCCTTAGTTTGTACACCTTCTTGTTGCGTAAATTCTTTAACAACTAGTCGGGTCTTAAATCTTTCAATGTTACTTTTGGAGTTAGTTTTAGTTTTATAGACCTATTTACAGACTATAAGCTTAATCCCGATAGGTAACTCAACAAGATCCAAAACTTTATTAATTTCCATGGATTTCATCTCGTCATTTATGACTTCTAACCATTCAGATAATTGTCATTCATAATAGTTTGTTCGAATGAGATAGGATCATCTCCATTACCTATATTACATCACTCCTCAGTAAGGTATATGATATAATTATCAAGTATGACATATTTTCTCTCTCTTTGCTACCTACGTAAAGGTTCTTGTGGCCGTATAGGGGCTTTATCAATGTTAGAAATATTATGAACATGAGTTTATTTATTAGCTTCTTGGACAAGAGGTATATAATTTGAGAATTATTTGAAAGTTTTTTTTTTTCATCTGATTTTCTCAAAAATGTAAGTCATCTTTGATATGATTTTCAGTTCTGCATTTTCTCACACGACACTTAGAAATTTCACTTTTTTTTATTTTTTGTTTTGACCTACAAGTACAGAATTTTTCTAAAAGAGAGTTTGGGCATAAGCATAAGGATTCGATTTAGAAAATTTTCTACTTGAAAGCTTTGTCAGAATAGACGGGTACAAACCATGCACTATGTATTTTCTTGAGTAATTTTTATTATATATCTCGAGATGCAATTTTTCTTTGAAGAGAGCTATCTGGAAAATTGTAATTGATTGGTAATTAAATGCTTGATTGCACCCGTAGAGCCCTCAATTTGGTTAATTAAATGCTTAATTACATAATTAAGCTTCTGTTGGATAAAGTCTATATATGTTGGATATTTGGAAGTATATAATTGCCCATATAAGTGAATGAATGTGTTGGATATCTGGAAGTAATTTCGTGTCTCCGGCTTAATTGTACCAGTCAAAATCAAAACCGTATCAGTAAGAGTATGGTATAGTTTTACTCCAATTTGCAACATATTTAGCATGTACCGAAACAAGCTTGATTTTCTATGCAATTGAATATGCATATCTATGTGCTATCTTTTTACAATAGTTGTTAAAGTTGCGACAGGTTTCAATTAAAAAATCTAATTACTTAACATTTTAAAAAAATAAATCTAACTTATTTTTTTAACCTATTGAAAATAAATCCCAATTTTGAAAAATAAAATCTAACCTATGAAAAAATAATTCTAATTACTTAACATATTCAAAAAATAAATCTAAAATATTTTTTTAACCTATTAAAAATAAATCCAAATTTTGAAAATAAGATCTAACATATTAAAAAATAAATCTAATTACTTAACATTTTCAAAAATAAATCTAATCTATTTTTTAACCTATTAAAAATAAATCCGAATTTTGAAAATAAAATCTAACCTATTTAAAAATAATTCTAATTACTTAACATATTCAAAAAATAAATCTAACATATTTTTTAAGCTATTAAAAATAAATCCGAATTTTGAAAATAAAATCTAACCTATTCAAAAATAAATCTAATTACTTAACATATCCAAAAAATAAATCTAACATATTTATTTTACCTATTAAAAATAAATCCAACCTATTCAAAAAATATAATCTAATTATCTAACAATTACTACAAATTAAATCTAACCTAGTCAAATGATTAAATCTAACATATTTATTTCACCCATTAAAAATAAATCCAACCTATTCAAAAATATAATCATTACTACAAACTAAATCTAACCTAGTCAAATGATTAAATCTAACATACACTATAAATCTAATTTAAAATATATAAAATAAATGTACCTTCCAATCTTAGGGAAAAATCTTGCGGAATTCCAATACCTTCGTAATTCCTTTTGCGTATTTGTAGAACAAATTAAATTTACAACTATATTTTTTTCTTAACAAGAAATTTAAAATTTGAGAATAATGAAAATATTGAGATTTTGAGAGTATGAGATTGAGAGAATGAGATAATGAAAATAATAAGATTATGAGTTGTGAAAAATTGTGAAGGATTGGGGTGTATTTAAGGAGGTTTGTTTGGGGGAATTTTTTGTTTTTTTTAAAAAATAAATTGAATTTGACTATTTGAGCCGTTGGGGTGGGGGTTTGGGTCTAGGTCCGGGTAATCTGGATTTTTTTTTTTCAAAAATTGTAGTCCGGCCTGTGTTTTTGCCCTCCCGTCCTTTTCGTGGACCCGTGCCAAATCCGTGCACGAGCACGGTCTGGTCGAGCATGGATCGCGGGCGGTCCGGTCCGGATCATGCCCCCGGGGGGCAATTTCAAAACACTAGTAGCAAGTGATATTATTGAATATTTGATGGGCATTGGGTTCACATTCTTAATTGGAAAATAAGAACACATTTTGTTTTTTCAAATCTATGTTGCAACTTGCAAAAGATCATCAATTCAACATATTATAGGCTTTAAAATAAAAAAGAACAAACCAGCAACTGAATTTCTAAATTAAAAATAGTGGGCCCAGTCTGTTTCACCTGTGGGCTAGGCCTTGATCGAATTGGGCCTCTGGTCTCTGGACTGGTTGACACAATGTTATCCAGTTGGTAACAAACTCCATTTTGCAAAATCCTCATCCTCTGCTGTATTTTTATTTCATAGCATCCTGTTGCGTTTTTAATCTGGTCCGTTCGTTTTTGATCGGACAAACGAAATAATATTTTGGCACGAATTTTAAAGCAAATTAATACTGCCCCCTCCATCATCCGAGCACTCACCGGCTGAGATTAAATCTGGGCCGTCCGAAAGTGCAGCAGAGAATGCGGTTCCCATTTTGCAACTCTAATTCAAAACATTCCCAAGCAGCAGTTTTCAAACCCTGCCAATTTACGATAGTCAACTTTAAAGCAGATTTACGAGTGTAACAAGAAGTGAAAATGGTGGAGTCAAGTAAATGGAGGAGGAGGAGATGGGAGGGGGTGGTTGGAGAGGCGGCTGTTGAAAACTCTAGATTTTCTTGAATCGCCAAAGAGAGCAGAAAGGAAGCCTATGAAAGAAAGTTGAATAGTATCCGGAATAAAAAGATAGTTGTTCGTTCAGATGTCCCTTTCCCAGTAATCAAAATTAACATGGCGAAATTTGCTTTTGAACGAGATGTTTCCGTCACTGTCATTTTGCTAGAACAACAGCCTAGCTAGATTCACTTGGAGAATTTTATTACTATATCCTAATTAATTAAATCACGTGGGCCACGACCAAAAAGTCTTAAGACTTTCAAATTAGTGACTGGGGGAGTCAAATTAAGTAACCTGCTCATTTATTATTCTTTCATAATTTGCACCTAAACTAATAACTTTCTCTTGTTTCTAACTACCCCGGCCTTACTAGAAGAGGAACCATTTCACTTGTTTCTAATTCTTTAATCCAAAATTTTTACTGTATCCTTTTCTTTACCTTTTCTATTATATACGAGAAAGTATATATAGCCGGATTTTTCTTTAATACCCTCAATAAAAAAAAGTTCCAAAACTGCCCTCAGTTATTTATTTTAAAACTGCCACAAGTGCCAGGTTTTAGGTGGTTCACTTCCGAAGAGAACCACCAAGTAACCAGGCGGTTTACTGTAGCAGAGAACCGCCATAATACCTGGCGGATTGCTACAGTATTTTTAAATTTTTTTTTAAAGATGTGATTTATAGTTTGATCAGGAAATAAATGTTGAAATTAATTAATCAAAGGCTTTTCAAACTTGATGATCAATATTAAATTGATCCTTTTGATAAGTTTCTGACAAGCATTAACGATTCAAATATTTGGAAAGATTATTTTCACATAGATGAGGCCGCGTGTCTGAAGTCTGAAGCACATTAAAATTTTCGAGTTTGACAAAGTTGAATGGCTTACTGCTGTAGGAAACTTGGCGGTTGGTGCAGTTTTTTTCTTAAAAAAAAACTGAGGGCAGTTCTGGAATTTTTTTTTTATTGAGGGTACTGTAAACAAACTGTACATATATAGTCTAGAGTTTCATATCATGGGGTTTTTACTTTTTAGACTAGAGAAACGAACAAGTAGAGAACGCTTACTTATCAACACGTTATTGCTAATATAAATTGGATCAATGTAGCCAGCATCTCTTGTATCCTCCAACAATCCAATAAGTTTGGTAGCTCAGATTATTATCTTTGTCAAAAACTCTCCTAGTAGAGGAGGTTTTCTTCTAATAAAAGACAAAAATCTAATAATTAGGATATATTTAAGATGGGTAGCAAGAGGAGAAATTCTGTTTTTACCATATTGGTTTATTACTTAAAATGTGTACCATTCATGGAGAACTCAAGAGTGAGAGATGAAGAGGATGGCAAACAATTACAGGAGAGGAAGCCCAGAGGATGGAAAACCATGCCTTATATTTTAGGTCTCTCTCTTCCTCTGTCTTTTGTAATATCCAATAATTCACAATCAACTGGTAATTATATATTGATTAAATCTTGTCATGGCCAATGAACATATAGATAAAAGCTTCTACAAGTTAATGAATTATCAAATTTTACAATGTGGATGTAACATCAACATAAATCTAACTACCATATATGTATAATACGGTTTCCTTTCTTTTGCCTTAATGTAAGTCTTTGTTTCATTTTTTGTTGTTGTATTCTTTTGATCATCTGCAGCGAATGAAACAGCTGCCAAGATAGCAATATATGGCCTGACAGCAAATCTAACGGTCTATTTCTATGAGTATTTCAATATGTCGTTACTTTCTGCAACTAATTTGTCGAACATCTTCTCTGGATGTTTCAATTTCTCACCACTTGTCGGAGCAATTTTCTCGGATTCTTACCTTGGTCATTTCCGAACCATCATCTATACCTCTTTCGTAAATCTCCTGGTAAGAAAGATGACAATATTCACATTTTACCAATTTTTTAGTATATACCTTCAAATTGCCATTTTGTATCATCTAAGTACAGAACATGTAGCATTGATCTACCCATAGTTAATATTCATGCCATATTTATTCAATCTATAGGGCATGGTTCTTCTCACTCTGTCGGCTTCGGTGCCTGGTTTCAAGCCTCCGACATGTAGTACAGTGGATTTAAATCTTGGTACTTGTGCTGGAGCATCGACTTTTCAACATGCCATTCTCTACTTGTCATTAGCTTTCTTAATAGTTGGATATGGGGGCATCACCCCATGCAGTGTACCTTTTGGGGCAGATCAGTTCGACCGAACAAAGGAGCAGTACAAGAAAGACATGACGAGCTATTACAACTGGTACTATGCGATGACTTCTGCTGCTATTTTCATCGGCCTTACAGTCATTGTGTATATACAAAGCGAAGTCAGTTGGTCAATAGGATTCGGCATTCCTGCTGGTTTGATGCTTATTTCCATCATTATATTCTTTCTTGGCACTAAATTGTATATTCATGTGGCCCCCGAAGGAAGCGTATTCACTAGTATTGCTCAGGTTCTGGTTGCATCGATTTCGAAGAGAAACCTCAGGCTTCCCTACTCAGATGACATTGATCAGCAAGAGAAAGAACTATATGATCCTCCAATTAGTGCTGGGAAGTACAAACTCCGACTCACCAAACAATTCAAGTAAGCTTCCTCATAAATATTTTACTTTCAATGTAGTCCCTTAAAAAAAAGAATTATTTATTTCTGCAAGAAAGATAGTATATTGATACAATAAAAAGAAGAAAATATTACTTTTTGTGTTTCTAATATTATAAGTACATTAAATTGGATTTTGGAGATTTTCCATTTAAATCTCAAAATATGTAAGGATAGAAGAAAAACCCAGATGTCTGTGAACTAAATTTCTTTATTGTTTGTAGGTTCTTTAACAAAGCAGCTATCATCAGAGATGGAGACATAAATCAAAACGGTTCTCCTAAAAACAAGTGGGCTCTGTGCAGCATACAGCACATTGAAGAACTAAAATGCCTGATAAGGATAATACCAATATGGTTTTCAGGAGTAATCTACTTTGTCGTAGTGACACAACTATTCAACTTCTCCTACTTGCAAGGAATTTCCATGTACCACAAACTAGGGCCCCATTTCACCATCCCTCCAGCATCGATTTCTGCTATAAGCTACCTTGCTTTAACCCTATTTATCCCTCTGTACGACATAATTCTGATTCCTCTGGTAAAAAAAATCACAAATATCGAAGGTGGCATCACTGTATTACAGAGGCAAGGCATCGGAATAGTTACTGTTATCATAGCAAATGTAGTAGGAGCATTGGTGGCCAAAAAGGTACAAGATTCCCCCCTGTCTAGTGAAGGGACATCGTCTTTGTCAGTGTTTTGGCTTACACCACAACTCGTCATGCTCGGGGTTTCTCAGGCATTTACTGATGTGGGAGAAATTGAGTTTTACAACAAGGGATTCCCGGAGCACATGTCCGCTCTAGCTACAGCGGTCTTTTATGCGAGTATGGCGGTGGCCAACTACTTATGCACACTCATGGACAACATTGTAAATAGCGTGACGAGTAAGAACAGGAAACAGGCTTGGTTGAATGACAACGACATTCTACTCGGAAGACTCGACCTCTTCTACTATGTGGTAGCCATCCTTGGAGTCTTTAATCTGCTCTACTTTCTCATTTGTGCTTATTTCTATCAATACAAGGATATGAAGATTCAAAGAGAGTTCATTGATTCCGATTATAATGAGATCAACGGCTCCGTTATCGGTACTGACAATATATTATCCAAGAGCAACAGCACCACTAGAAGTTGATCCTTCAACTTAGTTTGACACAATAAAAACTTTTTTGATCAAGAGAGAGAATAACTTAATTAATTTCTTCTATGTGGTTTACCATGTTAATTTATGCAAACTTATTTTTTTCTTTAAATATTTCTATTTTTTTTTCGATGTCATTCACTTACTGAATGCTACATCCACTATTTATTTATTTATTTATTTAATAAAAGAAAGGATCCATCCCCTTTTTCATAAAACCGATTTCGAACCAGCGAACCATCCAAATTTTTTTTTTATTAATTTGTTCATTTGCTTATTCATTCCTTTCACCCTTTGTTTGTTTGTTTTTTGATACGATAGAAAAACTTAATTTACAGTTCAACATTCAAAAGCAGTTCTTACATCTAGACCTACAAATTCAAAAGCAAAAACAAATAGATAATAGACTAGTTACTACAATTAGCTAGTCATAAAATTACAACTTAATATCTACTACAAGACACAAAGAACACCAAATGGGTCTTCTACATTTTTTATTTTGTGAAGAAAAATGGGGTCTTGCCCACATTTGTACTGAATTTAAATAGGTTCTGTTACACAAGGGTGGTAACCCCCAATACAAAAAAGAGAAAATATTGCTCAAAACATTTGAGCCCAAAATATCAGAGTTCTAAATAGCAATTATGGCGTAAAGCAATAGCACCACTCTTGTGTTGCTATTAGCGCTCTATAGCTTTTAAGGTCCGAAAACGCTATAGCGTGCATGGTTCTTAAAATTGTCCGATATTGAGTCAACTCGGTATCGGACGTGTCCGATCCGAGTTTCACTCGAGTCTCGCACCCATACAGTGTTTTCAGCAAAACTCGTAGGAACAATGTTTGACTTGGCTGAGTTAGCTGATTTTCTGGCCGAGTATAGCATTTTTTCAATTAAAATAAAGTCTTTTGTAACAGTTGTTTGATATTCTTATTTATTATCTTGCTATGTTGACAAATTACGAATGATTTCTATTTGCCTTTTGCACGTTTAGGCACATGTTAGGCATTGCTTATAGATACTACAAGAATAATTTCTTAGGCACTGCTTTGAGGATATTGCAACATATTTGACTCAATGTGAAATTTGTAAACAATGCATGTGACTAAAGTTCTTCAAAGAAGAGTGAGACAGCATATTTGGCTTTATATGAAATTTGTAGTTAATGCATGTGACTAACCAGTATATTATTGTGTTGCTATAGTTTGTTTTTTCTTTTCTTTTTTTGATTTGACTAAAGCAAAAGTAACTTTCATATGGTATAAATTGGAGACCAAACTTCATAGAACCCAAATTTGTAGAGACATCTAAGCAGCATCTAACTAGCCGGAATTATTTGAAGTTGCGAAGTTAATATTCAAGATCAATTCAGGTGCTCAATGTTTATTTTAAATATTAATTTTTATTTTAAATAAGTTCAAGTCAGTAGTTAACTCATATTTTGTTCTCTGTAATTTAATCACTCATTAAGAATAGTAGAAAAATTAAGTTAATGTTAAATTTTAGTTAATTTTTGTTTGTTTTATGTTATTTTCTTAGTATAAATTTAATGTTAGAATAGTATATATTTTTTGTTAGTTAAAATTTAGTTAATATCTTGTTACTTAATTTAGATATGGCTGATAGAGAGAAACGACGTGGAGATCAAAAGATGTTGGTTGGGAGCATTTCTCAGCAATTGATGCTAGTAAAAAAAAGTACTATGTAAATGGTGTCATAGAACAATTGCAGGTGGAATTTCTAGAGGTAAAGAACATATATTTGGGTGGGATAAATTAAGATGAATGCTAGCTTATATTCTAAAGTTCCATTAGAAATTTGCAACCAATTTAATCAACAAATTCGAGGAAAAATTAGAAAAACAAGGGCACGAGAAGAATTAATAGTAGATGGGTTGACAAGAGTCTCCGAAAATTTGTCAAATGAGGATGTGTCGGATCAGGAACTTCATTGGGCACTAAAAGAAAGTAGAGTGTCCCAAAGG
This sequence comes from Carex arenaria, assembly GCA_964058825.1. NCBI lineage: Eukaryota > Viridiplantae > Streptophyta > Magnoliopsida > Poales > Cyperaceae > Carex > Carex arenaria. The sequence goes on from CAXKVW010000433.1 coordinate 131,919, forward strand.
GTTGAACAATTTCAACGTAGGGGCGAAGGCTCTTCTAGAGCAACAATAGAGTTAGGGTGCTCTGCTTCTATGGGTGCGCCTGAAGGGTTTGGTCGTAATACGAGACCGTTCAACATAGGGATCAGACCGTGTGATAGGCAATCTAGACTCGATAATTATTTATAGTCAACACAAACAAGTCGACAAGCAAAAATTTCTAATGTTGTGCTAAGGGGTATAAAAGATGCAAAAAAAATGTGTTAGGTCGAGTGTGGACAAAGTTCTTTGTTCATGATACTATCCTTGCACATGTAGCTGTCTACTTCAAAAAGGCCATTCAAGCAACACAGGAATGTGAAATTGGTGCCTGTGTATCAAATTCATATGAAATTTATAATAAATATCTACCAATGCAGGTTGAAGAAATTCAAAACCACATAAAAACATTCATAGCCACTAGGATGATTTTGGTTATACCATAATGTGTGATGGATGGACCACCAATAATAAAAGAAATATTATTAATTTTTTGGTTTATTGTACCGAAGGAACGGTATTTTTGAAATCTGTTGATGCGATGAATAATTACAAAAGTGCAAATTACATTTGCGGTTTGATTGAAGTGATTGAAGAAGTTGGTGCCACACGTGTTGTCCAAGTGGTGACCGACAATGGTGCCAATTTTAATAAGGTAGGAAGCATTCTCTGGAGAATTACAACCACATATTTTGGACACCATGTGCCGCCCACAAATTTCCATTGATGATTATATATAAAATTTGTAAAATTTTGTGCCTTTTGAACAACATCGATCTTTTATTTCATCAACGTTACCAATATCGTCTAACATGAGATCAATATAGTGGACGACACATGTTGTCCAAAATATGTGACTCTAATTCTCCATGAGAATGCTTCCTACCTTCTTAAAATTGACACTATTGTCGGACACCACTTAGACAACACGAGCGACACCAACTTCTTCAATCAAACCGCAAATATAATTTGCACTTTTGTAATTATTTGTCGCATCAACAGATTTAAAAAATACCATTCATTCTGTACAATAAACCAAAAAATTAATAATATTTCTTTTATTATTGGTGGTCCATCCATCACACATTATGGTACAACCAAAATCTTCCGTGGCTATGAAAGATTTTCATGTGGTTTTGAATTTTCTCAACCTCCATTGGTAGATATTTATTATAAATTTCATATGAATTTGGTACACGGGCACCAATTCCACATTCCTGCATTGCTTCAATGGCCTTTTTGAAGTAGACACTATCTGCTATATGTTCAGGGATACTATCGTGAATGCTCAACCTAACACTATTTTTGCATCTTTTATATCCCTTAGCACAACATTAGAAATTTAGTTAGAGATGTACTCGCCACAGATATTGCCATACGTAATACGTAATGCCAATAATTGAGAAAAATTGCACTAAATTTTTGTTACCATATCTCTCTCCAGCTTTAATTGGCGCATAAAGAGATTAATTTCCAATTTTGTTAGATATCATATCTCATTTCCGAATTGTCTAACTCTTATTCATTTTTGGAAGGGAACAAAAAATACATGTTATTGATTTTTTTTCTAGCAGATTTTCACATTTAATTTAATTCAATTTTGACGCAAAGACTGAGTAGGAAATTTTTCTATTTTCTTTGCAAAGAATGTTGTTGAATTAATGCAGTCAATAATTTGTTATTGTTCTTTTTATTGTTATTTATTATTTATTTTTATGTTCAATCTTAATGTTAAATCTTATAATATGTCCTAAATGGTACTATTGTTATAATAAGGACATAACTATCGTCAATGGGTTAATTTTATTATATATTGTTAGAGATCGATGTCTAACCATTTATACACATTAATTGGAAAATAATAATAATCATCATATAGTAACCAAGATTGAAACTTTTATTTATTTACAATATATATATATATATAACACCTCTGCTTGGAACTATTTCATAATTTATTATATATATACATACCTGTCAAACATTATACAGAATTAGCATATAAATTTTAATCATGGGCTCCACCTTGGTACTAAAAGAGCGACTACAAATTTATTTTGTATATCTTATTTACCCTAAAATTAATTTCTGATCATACTTATGGAACTTTTACATTGTTTTCATAGCTTCAACGACAGTTCAAAGCAAACACTCATATCATAAAAATTATATTTTTATTTTACAAATAGGAGGAATGCAAAAATAATTACGCATGATCGAGTCAATATTTGTGTCGCATATTAATGGTACACATTTTGACAGAGCAATTTTTAATTCATGTAGAGTATGATATACACATGCATGCCAATTTTCATTTTATTATCTATGTTTTGTACGAATTAAAAACTGCTCCGTCAAAATGTGTACCCCATATTAGAATAGATATACAAAATAATATATTTTTTTCTTTCCACTAGGCACACAATTTTTTACCTAAAATGACAAAGGAGTCATAAGTTGAAAATTCTCTCTTCTTCAGTCCTTTTATTTTGTCATTTCTGTTGCTTTCAGTGAATAAAGAAATGAAAATGGAGGAAGAAAGTTGTCCAGCCAAAGTTCATTGCTTGTCCTAATTAATAATTAAACAATATGCAATTTGAGTTTTCCTGAAAAATTATGTTAGAATTATTTGAAATAGTAAACCACTTCGAATTAGAAGAAAAGTTCATGGCGAGCACTTATATACTTCTTTTAGAACTATTTGAAAATTGAAAGGCATCTTGCAAATAGTTGCTGTCCAGCCAAAGTTCATTGCTTGAAGGGTCAATTTTTTTGTATTTTTTTTATTTCTATGACATGGGTTTGAAACTATAGATATTAAATTTCATAACATTCCCAAATTCCATGTGCAACTTGACTAATATATTTAAAATGTTTTGGTCAAAGGATAACGGTCATGTCATTATCAGCTAATAATCTTTCCTTAGGAACAACGGTCATGAAGGATCTCTCAACAAAACAAAAATGAAATAACAATGAGAAGTCGCATTTAATAAACTATCAGTCAATATATATAACCAAAAATGTGGTCAAGAAAAAATTGAAAGAACTTTTTATAAATTCAAATCTTCTTTAGGCATATGCGAAAATTAACCCTCAATAGTACTCAACATTTGACGTTTTTTTTCTCTTTCTTGTATAACAATTTTTAATTCTCTTATTAATTATTATTATAAACACACAACTTCCAATTTTCCTTGTTTAAATATAATTTTTTTTTTGAAATTTTCACTTTAAAGAGGAACATGGGTCATTGAGCCTAAAAGAACAGTCTTATTTCAGCCCAAAATGAGAACTGCCTAAATTCTCTTGTCGGGCCGTGTTTGTTTAAAATCCATCACCCGGTTCAGTTTTCAATTGGGTCGTTCTCTAAATGACATCATGTTTTGAAAATATGGTTCAGTGTAATCCGTATTGTCATGAATAGTAAAGGGGCCCTTGCAATCCACCTCGAGCCGAATTAGTCAGAATCCTAATCAGACTACCGGTTTTTTTTTTAATAACCAAAAAATAATATAAAATATTATTAATAACCAGCTTTTAAAAAAAATTTCACACCTAACCAAACCGCCCCCCGTGGGGCGGTCTACTATTCTGACCAAATCGCCTCCCCGAGGAGCGGTCTACCCTTAGACCAAACCGCCCCGGCCCCGGAGAGGCGGTTTGGTACGTTAGGTGTAATTTTTTTTTTAAAAGCTAGTTATTAATAATATTTTATATTATTTTTTGGTTATTAAAAAAAAACCGGACCAAAGTAAATTAAGAGAATCTACGTCTTTGAAAATTATTAAAATATTTTTTTGGCATGCAAGTAGTAATTTTGAAAGCTAAAACAACCTGGACTGAAATGCAACCTGGGTAATATATATTATGTTACTCACGGTCTCACCCTACTTCTCTCTCCGCTTTGCAAATAATAACATGAATAATTATTTCCATCCCCTCACTTTCATTCCCCCACCATCCCCCACCATCCGCTTTGAAAATCGCTGATCTAACGGTGGCTTAACCAAACAGTAAAAACAGAAGCCACTGTTGAATCAGCGATTTTAAAACCGACTTAATAAATAGTAAAAATATCCAAAAAAATATAAAATTTGTTCTCCAATCACATTTTAATATATATATCACATTTAACGGTTTGGATCAATCATTTGAACTTTAAAAATTGAAAAACTAATTGATTGCACCACGACTATGGAACAAACGTTTTAATATTAGCCAACTCCTCTCTCTCTATATATAGTGTATCTCATACATTTCAGAAAGATTGCTTCTATGGATATTTACTTTTGTTCAAGATTGCTGTTTCATGCTAAATATTATCTTCATGTGCAAATAATTAATAATGATGTCATGTTAGCATATATAAAGTTGTTACGAGGAGTTAATGTCCTCCTAATGCTTATTTCAAAGAGAAAACAAGTTTAATTAGATGCGGGTTTGATAGGTTCTGGTCATCTTAATTTTTCATACCCAATTCGTATTTTTCTTTTGCAAATTAATGCAGCCAAATCTAAAATCTCGTTTAATTAGTCAACCAGGCCAATAGACCATATCTCAATTGATCGACAATTGTCAGTAAATACAAAGAAATAATATATCAATTGAAGACAAACAACTTAATTGTCAGAAAAGAAAGATTAAAGAAAATATCAATTGAAGACAAGCAACTTAATTGTCAGTAAATAAACTAGTAATATACTACGTACCATAGGTCATGTGACCTCCTGTGACCAATAAAACAAACATCAATTATTACTCACAAGTCACGTAACGTAATGGTCTTATGAGAATTTTTTAAATTAAATTTTCCAAGTATGATGCATGCGCAGACAAAAGGTTGACAAAAGGTTGCTTTATTTACACAATATACACTAATCATTATATATTATCCATAATTGCAAGGAAAAGGGTATTTAATAAATTAAAGAGGAGGGCTCAAATGCTCCGTCCGTCCATTGCTTCATGAATTTGCTTCAATAGTAACTCAATATTTTTATCTTTAATTTTAAAATTCAAACAGACGATTTGAACAGCTCATCATGATATTTACGTTAAAATATAATTGGAGGTCAAATTTTATACTTTTGTGGAAATTTTTTTGCTATTTTTTAAGATAGATACAAAATCACTGTTTTTAAAATTGTGGATCATCTAAAAACAATTATTTTGTACCTATCTTAAAAATTAGAAAAAGAATTTCAAAAAATATAAAATTTGGTTTCCAAACATATTTAATTACCATGGATATCATGTTGAGTGGTTTGGATCGTCTGTTTGAACTTTAAAATCGAAGATAAATATGTTGGGATAAGATTGGAGCATGAAGCATTATTGGGGCATTTGAACCCTCGATCCTCATAATAAAATTCCAAGTTCAAGTCATACGTAGAGCTGATGCATTTTTTTTGTTACAATATATACAGAAGTTTATTCAAGCAGGTATTATATAAAATTAACAGCAAATGGCCAGTGGGCCACCACACATGATAGTAATGTTTTTGGAATAATGGAATTCTTCCTATAAAAATCATCAATGCATGTTCTCTAATTAACAATCCAACAAAATATTGAGCAATATTGCTTTTGGTTTATTTTTTATTTTCAAGCACCATGTTTTTTTGTAAACTTTTCTCGTTATGGCCAATAGCCATCGGTCTAATGCTGTGCTGTTTGTTCTCCATCCCCTGTGGGGCCAAGATTCATCACCGTACATTTGTTGTAAGTGATTTCTCTCCTATTACAATTCACATTGTGTGGTATAATTGTTATTTTTTAAAATTCACTAGTTCTAGTTTGAGAAATAAAATAAAACCTTCAAAAGACACGAAAAATATAACTTTAATTGAGAGCTAGGTTTCTCATTATATAGCCATCGGATTGAAATTTATTCGATGTCCAATGTAAGCAGTCCGATGCGTGTTGAGATTCATACGAGAGATTCGTACAAGAAGATTTAAATATGTAGCAATTATTTACTTGAATTTCGATATAAATCAGACATCAAGTGAACTTTGGTCCAGTGGTAGATTATAGGTGCAATAATTCAATTTAATTCAGCAATTGTTTATATCTGAAAACATAATCTAAGTGTAAATTAAATTCAGGATAAATAACTGCGAGTCGGAGTAATAGCGCCGACTGAAAGCCCCCTTATTATTCTTTGTCTCTCTGTGTGTTTGTGTGAGTTTTGATAATAATATATGAACCGCAAATCTGAACTGCTCCATATATTTATAACCAAACACACCTATTCAGTTGCACCAGTTCACTCACACCATTTCGTTCGCACCATTTCATTAACTGGTGGTATTCCTCCACCTCTACCATAGCTAGAAGAGTCTCCATTGCCATGGTCATATCTCTTCCCTCCTCCTCATCTTTCACCTGATCTGGTATGTCCTTAACATAAGAGAGAAGGATGAGGCACAACTTAGAGTAAGAGTCATCATTATTAAATTTACAAAACTGAAGCTAAAGTAATAGTTCTAGTAGCAGACCTTAGCTGGTAATTAATGGAGTTGTATTAAAACAGACTTGGTTTCTTACTCACCATACAGTCCAAAGAGCAACTCCTTTAATTAATTCTAGTAAAAGTCTATCTTTTAAGTGAAATGGCTGCATCAATGAACCATAAATCCTCTATAGTTTCACATGAATAAAAGTATCCATTAAAAGCAACAACCCAATTCCAAATTTTTTTGATATAAGTATATTGAACAAAAATATGATTTGTACTTTATGGCTGACTACAAAAGACAAAGTCTGTACATCCTAGCTTGTCAGCATCTCTTACTTAAATTAACCCTTGTTAACACTCTGTTTTTTCTAATTAACCACAGGAAGATATTAACCTTTAAAAGAAATTTAGCCTGCCATATAGTATCATAATCCTTATTTAGTATATATGCCCCCATACTCTAACCACCTCTAGAAAAAATGTACATAAAAGTCATGCTTATGATTAAGAGTAAAATGTGGAATTTAGACCATAGGTCATTCCATTGTTGCAAATAAAAGACCCTAGCTATAGAGACTAATCTATCTATAGTAATAAAAAATAAATGTGGATAATGTTGTTATAAAGGCAGTTCATCATACCACCTAAGTAAAAAATAATAGTTTGACCATTGCCTATCTCCTTATTTAAACCTAAGTTAATTATTGCATGATCCTTTAAATTTGATTTCCAAAAAGGAGAACAAACAGTAGGTGTAAGTCTGTTATCATATTTACTTTTTTTTTGAGGAAAGGTTGGAGGTCAAGCCATCCAACTATTTAATACCCCTGTTATTACAACAAAGAATTTCCCTGTTACCATATTTACTTAAAATAAGAGATTTTTATTTACCATGAACATTATTATTATTTTAAAAATTTAATCCATCACTTAACTAGTAAAGCTTGATTCATTAATTTGAGATACAATATACAAAGTCCACCCTGATCCTTACTTTTACACATAGTAGCCCAAGATACTAAAGAATATTTTCTTCTAGTGGACTTACCCCTATGCCATAAGAATTTCTTTCTAATTTGATCAATTATATGTCTTATTTTATCCACCATCATTTCTTAATGGGCCATTCTTTCTAAATAGATTCAAGAAACTACCTATACCCGGCTCTGCAATAAGACAAAGAACATTCTAACTGTCAATGGATTATATCCGGGACCTACTATCTCTGTTCGCAAAGGCGATATAGTCTATGTCAAGGTCATCAACAGAGGGAACAAGAACATCACCATCCACTGGTACTACACACACATAACAGTACATGTTATTTGCACTATTAATTAAGGAATTATTACAAGCCAGGCAAGACTAACATGCATTCATCTAATTTCTATAGGCATGGCGTAAACCAGCCGAGGGACCCATGGTCAGATGGACCGGAATACATTACTCAGTGCCCTATCCAGCAAAGAGCCAACTTCACACAACGGATCCAATTTACGGAAGAAGAAGGCACACTCTGGTGGCACGCACATAGCGAATTTGATCGTGCTACTGTTCACGGTGCTATTGTTATTTACCCAAAGCTCGGAACCACCTTCCCCTTCCGCAAACCCCATAAAGAATTCACGTTGATTCTAGGAGAGTGGTGGAACAAAAACATAACAGATGTGTACCAAACAGCAGTGGAGTATGGCGGTCAATTTGATCTGTCTGATGCCAACACCATCAACGGACAGCCCGGTGACTTCATGCCATGCTCATCAAATGGTAATTTATTGTTCCCAATATATGAAGTAGGTAATGGCTTAATGCTTCATAAGATGGAGATTCTCTTTGACAATGTGTGTAACTTATTCAATTCAAGCAAAATTAGCAACCAAATTTATTATATTTTTTCAAATATAATGTGGTCTAAGTACATAATTTTTTCATTTTTATTTTCTTGCAGACACTTTTAAGGTACAAGTTGAACAAGACAAAATGTACCTCCTCCGTGTAATAAATGCAGCCATGGAAAATGCATTCCTTTTTGGGGTTTCTGGCCACAATGTAACGGTGGTCGGAACTGATGCCAGCTATACGAAGCCTTACGTGAATGAATTTATCATGATCACCCCGGGCCAAACGATGGACCTCCTCTTACGGGCCAATAAATTCCAAAACTCATCTTCCCCATCCTGTTATTACATCATCTCGGCTCTATATTTTGACGGAAGTTCTAGAGCCTCTAGAGATTTCAATATGAGTGTAGCTATTCTAGAATACAAAACTAATCATCTCAAGCCATCAATAAGACCGGTTTTCACCCCCTTACCAAAGCACAACGACACTAATGCATCAGCTATGTTCATTAACGGTCTTCGCTCGCTGGCCAACCCAGATGACCCAGCTGTTATAACTGAAACTGTCGATGTCAAAATGTATATCACGATTTCTTCGAATGAACAATTGTGCCCAAACAGTTCATGTTTTGGTCCAAACGGTACTAGGCTTGTTGTCAGTATGAACAATGCTAGTTTTCAAAACCCAAAAATTGATGTGCTAGATGCATATTATAGTTCTATTGCCGGTGTGTACACCACTGACTTCCCTGACCAACCACCTCTCTTCTTCAATTTTATTGATGCACAATATCAAGAGAATGCAAAATTTGTTGATAAATCAACAAAAGTGAAAGTGCTTGAGTATAACACGACTGTGGAGATTGTGTTTCAGGGCACTGACTTATTAGACGCACAGGTTACCCATCCAATACACTTGCACGGCCACAGCTTCTATGTCATTGGAAGCGGAACCGGCAACTTCGACAACACAACAGATCCTCTGAGTTACAACTTGGTTGATCCTCCATATCAAAACACTTTGGGTGTGCCGAAGAGAGGTTGGGCAACTATCCGCTTTAGGGCAGCTAATCCAGGTGAGTTTATTCTTTTTCCTTTATTGATTTTAAATATCAAATTTAGTGAATTTTTTTTATTGATTTAATTTTGACAACCAAATGTGTTACACAACAACAATGAGGACGATCTATTCATCAATATTTTATTAAATAGTTGATCTGGACTAATTAAGTAGATCAGCAAAATTAATCAAATAGTAGATTAGTTTTTGTTGCAAATTGTTGTTTTAGAGTGTTTTTCAGATACTAATCCCTAACATATTTTTGTTTTGCAATTAAATTAGGAGTTTGGTTCATGCACTGTCATTATGAAACACACACAATCTGGGGAATGAATACTGTGTTTATAACAAAGAATGGTAATAGTACAGAGGCAAAAATGCTGCCTCCCCCTGCCGACAAGCCTCCCTGCTGATTTTACTCAAGCATTATATTTTTTTTTTCAAAGTGAGTTTGCACTAGTTAATTTATTGTATATTAATAAAACAAGTGGAGGGATCGACTTACACTATTTTTTAGTGACACTAGAATACACCCTACATTTTCAAAGTTTTCAAAGTCCAAACAGTCGATCGAAACCATTCAACATGATGGGTGTATTGTAGATCAACTTTTACATTTTTTCAATTTTTTTATTATTTATTAAGTATTTTACAAAATCTTTACTTTTAGACCATTGAGTTTTGTACCCATCTTAATAAATAGTAAAAAAAATTCAAAAAAAATGCAAAATTTGATCCGCAAGCACATTTTAATATATCAATCATGTTGAATGGTTTCGAGTGACTATTTAGATTTTGAAATTTTTGAAAATGTAGAGTCTAATCCGATGGAACCAAAAAAGGATGTAAGTGGATCCCTCCTCATAAAACAAAAACTTGTGAAATATCTTTTCCTCGTTATAATTATGGTTGGATCTTAATTTGTTACACATTTGTAAATGGATAAACAGCTGAATAAAGATAAGAGTATATGATAACAAGAGCATAGTATAAGCTGGATTGGAGAACAGGGGGATGCAAAAAGTAAAGGAGGTGTTAAGAGTTGATTTTAGTTGTACTCCCAATTACTTGTGGAATTAATTTTAGTTGATTTACTTCAATGGTATACAAGATCCATTGATGAATTGTTGTGTGCCAAGTGAAAAATGTTAGTGAGGCAGGACAAAGAATTACACCTCATCTAAGGGTTAAACCCTTAAACTTTGAGAAAAGAGAAACAATTCCTCATCTTAATTCTAAGGACCATCCTATGCCAAAGTTGGCTCATAAAATATAAAAAAGTACAGAACATAATACCTGATTTCATGTATGTTTCCATGGAATAAATCAATCTTTTCAAAGATCGCGAACCGTCTCTATGAGCGCGAGACTAGACTCTAATGGATAGAAGTCCTTATTGTCATTTTGTCATATGGTCGTAGAAATTGGCCCTTGATATATCATCTCTAATTTCATAATAGAAGAATAAGGGAAGGCGCACATATCTGTATTTTCTATAGAGAATAACTTATTTTCAAAATTTGTGTTGGGACCAATCCTTGTGTAGGGTAACTCTGAATATGGGTCCCTAGATTTAGATGTCCAATTTTAGACATCTATATGTAGACATTAAAAATTAGGCATCTAGATTTAAATGCGGACCTATTTCACATTTAGTGCTTCTTCTTAATTGCAAATCTCACAATTATGAATTACCTATATTGCTCTGCACATTTATAAACCACACCCTAATGAATACATTGCTTGACAAATATCTTAATTCCATATTAGATCACTTAATTAGGACAATCATATATGACAGTATACAATTCATAAATATATTACATATATACTTAACGTTGGATTATGATCCAACAATCTCCCACTTGAGCAATATGTCATACTCTTTTAATTATGCATTGTTAATCTTATGCGCGCACAAACTTTTATGTTCACCTTAGGTATTCCGAAACCAATTATGTTCATCAATTACATTAGTAAATGACTAAGGTGGCTTTTGTCACATTTATTTTCATCGTAACTAAACCATCAATGATCACATTACTAATATAACCAAATAACATGAATCATTATGAGGATGTGCAGCATAGAAATTACACGCCATTATGTTCTTATCGTGCTTATTTCTAACTTGGTCTCCAACTTAAAATCTTGAAACTAAATTTTATAAACTTGTTGTGAAATGTATATCCAAATAAGCCATTTGAAAATCACATATTCAAAACTTAAAAATGAATTTTATAAACTTGTTGTAAAATGCATATACATATAAACCTTTTGCAAATTACATATCTCAAGTTTAAATCATATTCAAATAGAGACATAATGTAAACATAATACCCTTTTGTGTAACATGCATATTCGTACAAACTTGATGCAAGTTCACATATCCAAATTGTAGTAATAGACTCCCACTAAAACTTGGTATCCCTAATTGACACAGTCCAGCCATGAAGATTGACTAGGACATTAGCTAGTTCAACTAAACATCACTCAAGAGGAGCAAAGCTTAACCCAACAGAGGATAAGATGAGATAAAACTCAACTCAAACATATGAGGAGATAAATTCGTAATATTTTATAAGCTCCTTTACAAAATAAGCATGGCTTCTTTTATAGCCTTACAATGTTCCCCAAAAGTCACCTAAACATTAATACAACTTTAACTACTTTTTATCCTCCCAAAATACTCTTAATTTTCTTCCTAGAAACTCTAAAAAGACTCTCCTAGAATCCCCAAAACTCAGCTAGATAAATCTGCAGACAAATACTCTTTGAACATATTTAAAACATATTCAAAACTCACACTTAATTAACTAATGTCACATAGTCCAAAACTGACAACTTATCTTAACACGCCCTTTTAACCATGATGCGTTACTATTCTGGAAAATATCAAAATATCAAAGTTGTAGAATATTTTGCAAGCTTCCACATAACTTTGAATCACCTTAATCTGAGTTTGTATTAGCCTGAAATGACCAAAATACTGAAGCGTATCAAACAGTTGCGGATTTGTCATTTAGTGGCTATTCTGGACACTAAAATAGCTACTGCTGGATTAAATTATCTTTTCTTTGTGCACCTGGATATTTTCTAGGATAGTTGAAATGTCCCATATGACATGCAACTAAATGATAAGGCCTATATACATCATGAGTATAAGAACGGTGCAATCTGGGCGGTGTCATTCTTTCCCGGTTGAAAAGAACTCGTCCTCGAGTTCGGCTCATCATATTCATATCCTTGTAGACCTCTTTCAAACAGTACAATTTTTGAACATGTACTGTTATAGCACATTGGCATTGAATCAGATCAAGATTTTGGGAACAAAATGCATGTGCAGCACCACGCTTCCGCAGCACCACTCTTGAAATAAGCAAACGAGAATCAACTTCCATCTTCAATGGGTCAAATTTGGTGCCTTTGTCCACCATGGTGAGCTCTGCAAATGTCATAGTTGTGAGCTCAAAATTCAACAACTTGGCATGAAGTTTTTGTTGTGTTTGCACCAAAAAAATTTGTCGAAAATGCCTTGCTATATGCATGTGCAGAACACACGAGAGTGTTATTGACACCAAACCTTGCATTTGTTGTTTCACTTCCTAGTTTCAGAAAATAATCTTTGTACCCACACCTTGAAAATTCAAATTTCTTGTTGAACACAGTTTACACTACTACAAAAAAACACTTCCTACACTGTAGGTTATACACGGATTTCCTCTGTTTTATAAAAATTCGTGTAGGAAAGAGGATTTTTAAAAATCTGTAAGAATTCTACACAGATATTAACCTAAAAATCCGTGTACAATTCTCTAGGAAAAAATCCGTGTGGAAATGGTGGGCATCCTACACAGATATTTCACTAAATATTCGTGTGGAATAATGTGGGAGCTACACGGATATTTAATGAAATATTCGTGTAGGATTCCTATTTGTACACGGTTTTTAAAAATAAATAGCCGTGTGTATAAATTAATAGAGCTACACGGATTTATAGTTACAAATCCGTGTAGGAAAGGTGATTTAGGATTTTAATGCCTCTTCCAGCGCCGTTTTGATCACTCTCTCTCCTCTAGATTGGTTGGAATCTGATTTGTGCTGCGCTGGGATCTGTGATAGCTGATTTTTTGGCGATTTTCTCCTCTTTCTCTTGGTCAAGTTAGTAATTGTTCTTCTTTTTTCTTTAATTTTCTGAGATTGCTGATTTTCTCTTATTTTTTGTTTTAGGGTTAATTTGATTAATTGATGCATGCATGGTTTTTTTAAATTTGTTAATTAGAATAATTAATTAGTGTATTGTTGTCCAATAACCAACATATTAATATGCTTATAGGTCCATGCCCGTTCAAAATTAATCCAATAGGGATTAATTTTGGATAGTCCCCGGTTTGGGACTGCTATTTGAATATTGTGTCTCATTTAGGATGTGAACACATGTTAACGGGATTTAATTAGTATTTGAGAAAAGTTCGACAGTATTTCTCCTTATTACTCCTACGAGTATGTGGTTTGTACGCATACTTGGGGAGTTAAGGGAAAATGCTGCCGAATTTTTCTCAAATACTAATTAAATCCCGCTAACATGTGTTCACATATAAGGCACAATATTCAAAGAGTAGGTTAGGATTGTAAACCGGCCATTTGTAAGCCAAGAATTAATTCGGCACAAGTTATACATATGTCGACCATGCACCATGATTAATTAATTGAAATCATTTTTTTAATTTAATTTACAGATGGATCGAAGTTGGATGTATGAATTACGACGAGATAGTAAATAATATTTGGTTTGCGTTTAAGAGTTTTTACAATTTGTGGAGAGTTATAGAGTGGAGAAAATAGATGCCAACATTTTGTATCCTTGTAGGGATTGTAAAAATTGTATAGGATTTGGGGACTCAGAAGTAATTAGAGCTCATTTGATTTGTCGGAGATTTAAGGAAAGATATACATGTTGGTTCATGCATGGTGAGAAAATTGGAGAAAGTAGTGGTACCAATAAAAATTGTGAAGATAATGATGAGAATGTAGAAATTTTTGATAATTATGAACTTGATTGCAACAATGATAATGATTATGAGAATCTCAAAATTTTTGATAATTTTGATAATGTTGGATTCGAATGCAGTGACGATGACAAGATTACAGTGAATATTGATGAAAATGTAGAACACGAGTACGATGACAATGTAGAGGACCTGTTGCGTGATGTGGGAGATAAAATTGGTGAAAAATATTATGATAAATTTGAGTATTTGAAGGATGAATCCAAAAAGCCGTTGTATCCTGGGTGTACCAAATTTACGAAACTGTCAGCTGTGCTGAAGTTATTAAACTTAAAAGCAGACCATGGTTGGAGCGATAAGAGTTTCACATCCTTATTATAGCTCTTACGAGAGATGCTCCCGGATAACAACGAGTTACCCTGTACAATTTATCAGGCGAAAAAGTTGATCTGTCCAGTGGGTTTGAAGATCGAAAGAATACAAACATGTCCGAATGACTGTGTATTATATCGTAAAGAGTACGAGGCCATGCATGCCTGTCCTAAATGCGGTGTTTCACGGTATAAACGTAAGGGCGATGACACTGATGAATTTAACGATGAAGAAAAAAGAGCGGGCCTCCGGCAAAGGTGCTGTGGTACTTGTCGATAATTCCGAGATTCAAACGGTTATTTGCAAATCCCAAAGATGCCAAATTGTTGCGATGGCATGAAGAAGAGCGCAAAAAGGACGGGAAACTAAGACACCCGGCTGATTCTCCCCAATGGAGGAACATCGATAGACACTTCAAAGAATTTGGTTCCGACTCGAGAAATCTTAGGATTGTGGTGAGCACAAACGGAATGAGTCTGTTTGGAAGCATGAGCAGTCAGCACAGTACTTGGCCAGTTCTGTTATCTATCTACAATCTGCCTCCATGGTTGTGCATGAAATGCAAGTATATAATGATGTCATTACTAATCCAAGAACCTAGACAAACTAGAAATGACATAGATGTATATCTCGCACCATTAATTGAGGACCTCCAAAAATTATGGAAGGATGGCGTCCCGATGTGGGATGCATACAGTAAAGAGGTCTTTAAATTGCGAGCCATGGTATTTTGCACCGTAAATAATTTCTCCGCATACGGGAATTTGTCGGATTATAGTACTAAGGGGGCAAAAGCGTGCCCTATCTGTGAAGATGACACGCAGGTGCTGAGGTTGAAGCATTCTAAAAAGAATGTTTTCATGGGCCATCGTAGGTTTCTCCCTGTGAATCACCCATACCGTAAGCAGAAGAAGGTATTCAACGGGAAAAATGAGCTCGGAGTGGCACATCGTCCATTGGACGGGAAGACTGTCTTTAAGCGGGTTGAAAGCCTTGATATTGTCTTTGGAAAATGTGCCAAAGCACCACCGAAAAATATTTGGAAAAAGAAGTCCATATTTTGGGACCTACCGTACTGGGAATTTTTAGAAGTGAGACACTGCCTCGATGTCATGCATGTTGAAAAAAATGTGTGCGACAATTTGATTGGCACATTACTGAACAGCCCAACCAAGACTAAAGACGGTATTAAAGCTCGAAAAGACCTGGTGGAAATGGGAATACGACAAAAGCTTGCACCGCAGGATAGAGGGAAGCGCGCATACCTACCCCCAGGAATGTGCACAATGTCGAAGATCGAGAAAGAAAGCTTTTGTAAATGCCTTCACAGTATTAAAGTCCCATCAGGATATTCTTCGAACATTAAGAAGCTGGTGTCAATGAAGAACCTGAAATTGATTGATATGAAATCCCACGATTGTCATGATTTAATGACACATATGATTCCTGTTGCAATTCGGGGTATTTTACCAAAGGCCGTTCGGCAAATCATTACGAAGCTTTGTTTTTTCTTCAATGCAATTAATTCGAAGGTGATAGACCCGCTTAAATTGGATGCTTTGCAAAAAGAGGTCGTCGCTACTCTTT
Source organism: Carex arenaria (assembly GCA_964058825.1). Classification (NCBI taxonomy): domain Eukaryota; kingdom Viridiplantae; phylum Streptophyta; class Magnoliopsida; order Poales; family Cyperaceae; genus Carex; species Carex arenaria. The sequence goes on from CAXKVW010000433.1 coordinate 148,266, forward strand.
GCCATCTTGAGATGTATTTTTCACCTTCTTGTTTTGATGTTATGGTTCACCTTGTTGTTCACCTTGTGAGAGAAATTAAGATTTGTGGTTCTGTTTTTCTGCGGTATATGTATCCATTCGAGAGATACATGGGCATTTTGAAAAAATACGTAAGGAACCGACATCGGCCCGAAGGTAGCATTGTCGAAGGATATTCCACAGAAGAGGTGGTCGAGTTTTGCATGAACTACCTGACCGGTGTGTGTCCTATTGGTGTTCCACAATCTCGATACGAGGGATGGCTCCAAGGAGTAGGGACAATCAATTTGAAAGCCATAGTTGCTGACCAAGATGAAATACAAAAGGCACATTTTATTGTACTACAGCACATTGCAAATGTCGCTCCCTATATAGACGAGCACATGACAATCCTTCGTCAAGGGAACTACACGAGAAGTCAGAAGTGACTTAATAACGAGCACAATCGTTCTTTTGTAGGATGACTGAAAGAAAGAGTGAAATCACACCCTGTAAATGAAATTGTTAGGCTGCTTGGCCGAGTACCCCAAACTGTGGTCAGAACATTTCAAGGATACGAGATTAACGGATATACATTTTACACTAAATTACAAAGTGATAAGAGCGCGACGCAAAATAGCAGGGTGACGTTGGTGGCGGCCGCTCAAGAATTCAGTAGATTCGGGGATGTCCGGCCAGTAATAGCATCAAAGTCGTATTACAGTGTTATTGAAGAAATCTGGGAGCTCATTTACAGCCCTCGCCTAAGCATTCCCTTGTTTCGGTGTCGATGGGTCGAAGACCGGGGTGTTAAGGTTGATAACAACGGGTTCACACTCGTTGATTTCAACAAAGTCGGGTATGTTGACTATCCGTTCATACTTGCTAAGCAAGCCACACAGGTCTTCTATGTCACTGACCCGAGTGATTGTAGGTGGAGCATCGTGCTATCGGGGAAAAAGAAGGATTGTTGGGGTCAAAGACGTCGTCGACGAAAAAGAGTACGACCAGTTCGAAGAGATACCTTCATTTTGTGCGGACATGCCAACTGAGGCACCAACAATTGAAGAACAAGACAAAGCAAACTATATGAGATCCGACCACAACGAAGGATTATGGGCCGATTTTCAAAAAATGAAATAAAAAAGAGAAAAAGAAAGAAAAAAGCCAAAGTGTAATATTTATTTTTTAAACTTGAGACCTTTGATATTTTTTTTGATGTAATATTTTTTAATGTAATATATTTTTGTAATATTGTTTAAACTTGAGAACTTTAATATATTGGATAATTAGATTTAATTTTCAATAAGTTGGTTTTTATTTTTGAAATTCGTTTTTTGAATTTTTTTGATATGTTATTATATAAGTTAAATAGGTTAAATACCTATTTAACTAAGTTATTATATATATTTTATATTATTTTAAATATTTTATTAGTTTAATAAATATAGGTTAAATAAATCTTTTTTATTTTTGAAATTCGTTTTTTGAATTTTTTTTTATATGTTAGATAATTACATTTAATTTTTTAATATTGTTACATTTAATTTTGAAATATAGATTATATAAAAATACATATTATACAGATTATTAATATTAGGTTTTATTTATTTCAATTTCAATGCAAAAATTTCATATACATTTTAAAATTCAGAAATGATATATATAAAAACCGTATATATAAAAAATTCATATATTTTACAATTCAGACTATATAACATTTCATGAGATTCCTACACGGTTTTTTTTATTAAAAATCCGTGTAGGAAACCATAGAGAGCTACATGGTTTTTTAATACAAAACCGTGTAGGAATCCGATATAATGGTATTTGCACACGGTTTTTGTAGAAATCCATGTAGAAAGCCTTGAATTATTAACAAATACGATCTCTCCTAAAATTTTCTAAGTCCCAACTCTTCCCTCTCCTCCTCTAATTTTTGAAAAATTTTCTAAGTCGGCCCTGAGAAATCTTCACCTCTACTGGTCCAACGCCGCCTGTTCTGGTGATCTTCTTCCTCCCTTGGTAATACACTTCTCTTCTCTCTTGCTCTCTTGTTTTTCCTTTTGCTCATTTGAGAACTCTCTTGGTGATTCTAGGATTTTGGGTAGTGCTTGGAACCCGAAATTGCTGCCTCTCTCTCTCTCTCCATTGCTGCCATTGCTGCCATTTCGGGTTTATTTAAGGTAATCATCAAACTGGACCAAATTGAACCAAATAGAACCAAATTCGGGTTTAGGTTAAATTAGTGTAAATTGATTAGTGTAATTAGTGTAATTGATTACTGTGAAATTGATTGGACCAAAAATTATAATATTTTTTTTGGAGAGTTTGATTGTGAAATTAGTGTATAAATTGATTGTGAAATTGTAATTAGAGTAAAAATACAGATTTTAAAAAATATAGAGTTTATTTTAAAAATTGTAGAGTTTGATTTTGAAAAAACATAGATTTTAAAAATTAATTAGATTATAAAAAAAATATAGATTATATAAAAATATAGATTTGAAAAAATATAGATTTGAAATTGTAATTAGTGTATGTAGTGTATTTTTTTTGTACCAAAATGCAAAGGTAACTAATAGGATTTTTGTAGAGTAATATAAAGTTTGGTAATTTATTGTACCAAAATTATTGTACCAAAATTGATTTAAAAGTTTGATTTAAAATTAATAGAGTAATTTAAAAGTTTGGTAATTTATAGAGTAATATAAAGTTTGATTTAAAATTAAATTTGGTAATTTAAAAATAAATTTGGTTATTTAAAATTGATTTGGAATGTTAATATTAACTTTCTAATTTTTGTTTGTAGAATCATGTCACATTCGGGTGATCATTTCAGCAATCCTGAAGATGAGGACATGCAAGGTACATCTCAGTCAGCCTTGTCACAAAGAAGAAAGCGAGGTCCGACCAAGTGCAAATCCACAGCAGAGGCGAAGCAATTTTTCATCGAGTTCACCGACGATGGCAATCCAACGGGGGCAAACTATTTGCCGTACTCAAATTGGGTGAGCAATCTCGCGAAGGAGAAGGTCGACATCAGGGTAGAGAGCTGGAAGAGAGTAAACTAAAGAAGATAAGGAAGAATGGTGGCAAATGATTAAGGTAATATGATTATATTTAAATATTTCAATTTGATTGTTGTTAATTAGAGTGAGACACGGATAATTATTTGATGTCAATCAGGCTTAATGGAACATCAAGAATGACAAACCGAAGTCGAAGACCTTGAAGATAATGAATGAGGGGTGGAAGCAACAGAAGAGCACTCTCGTGACGGAATGGATGAAGAAAGGAAGGAGTCTGGTCGGGTACTATGAAAAGGTGACCCAAGAGATCTGGGATGAGTTCGTTGCTATGAAACAAACACCCGAGTTCATGGTAACTAAATTTATAAAGTTTTAACTATTTTTTTCTCGATCGGTTGTTATATTTGAACTAACAGTTTGATTTGCTTTTATTCTTGAAGGAAAAAAGCGAAAGGGGCAGGAGGACTGTTGCCATGAACAAGTACCCGCACCATTTAGGGTCAGGCGGGTAAGTCGGCGGAATGGAAGTCCGTACTGGAGTCAAACAAAGATTCCGACTCACTTGTGGTAAAGATCACCAATCCCCGGGGCACGAATTGGCTCATGGCAAGGTCTGAGATTACCGCCGACGGGAAGATCCGACTGCTTCAAGAGTTGCAGCCCGTGGCTCATAAAATGGTAAGACATTTTTGTTATAACCCTGAGTTATTCAAAAAAAATTATAGCTCACTCACTTTAATTATTCTTTTGTTGCATTCAATTTTTTATTAACAGTTGCAAGTGGAGGAGGAGGTCACGTCTGGTGTCCGGACCTGTTCGAGGGAGAATGACTCGTTGACTCAAACGCTTGACAATCCGGAGTACCCGGGTTGGGTAAGGGGTGTAGTCTTCTACAAGGGTTTCAAGGATGTTTTCTGTTCAGAGAAACCCAAGCGAAGATCGAGCGCCAAAGTCACCGATGAAGAGAGAGATGCGCGGCTCAGCCGAGAAATCCAACAAGAGTACGAGGCGAGGATGGCGGAGATGGAAGCAAGGATTGTAAGCCACGTGACATCTCATCAGTTTACACACCCATCCGAGCAAGGACCCCCCATTTCGCCGGGAATTCGGCGCAGCAGTCAAGCATCTGGGAATTGGGAGGACGAGTTTGATAATATGAAGGTAATACCTACTATTCATAGTCTAAAAGCAATTACTATTGGTTCGTAAGCTTAGTATGAAATATTTAAGCTTAATAATAATTGCAGGTGGCCACCAAATGCGACTTGGTCATTTGGAGCGGTACGGTGCCTATTACCGTTGGCAAGGATCTCGTAATTCCAAATCAGTCAATTGTGCACAATGCTCTGGTCGGGCGCGGCTATGTATGCGTGCAGGTCGACTCTGTGGAAGAACAATGGCTTAAGCTCGCTCTTCTTGTCCCGACCGAGGAACTGTTTGTTATGGATGACACCCGTAAGTCATTTATCCAGTGGCCTAAGAATCAGATCATTCTGGATAAGGTAATATCTAAATTATCAATATCTCTTGTTACATTAAAACTGATCTTTTTAAATGCTTGAAAATAAATTTTTAAATTTGATGCATGTGTAGGATGCCCATTTGTCACCGGTACGGGGGTACAGCGGGATGGTCGGCGTGACCGATGCCCTGGTAGAGACTGATGCTGGAGTCCAGGCTAAGGCGCCAGGACCTGCAGACCGCCGTCTGGTCAGCCCAGAAGAATACGAGAATTTGCCGCTCGATTGTCAGCGTCTCCGCGACTGCTTGATGCTGGCACCCGAAGGCAAGAAAGACGTCTTCATCTCGATCCCACCCAGGATGTTCCTACACGACGGCTGACATCTCGTGATTAATTTCGAAGACTTCAAGGATTTCCTATATGCCAAGGGCCGCGGTAGATGGCTCGATTGCTCATTCCTCACAATTTTCACCATGTAGCACTCAAATATATATTCAAAATGTAATAATCTTTCAGGAAGCTGCTCCGAACCTACGAAGCATGGACGCCCGATGATAAGGTAAACAAGACTGTAATTCTGGACCCCGGCAAACTCAATGCCACTGTGCTAATAGGTCAGCCTGACCAGTGTGTCGATTACATGTGCTATGTGATGCACCGTTGCCAAATGGATGACAAGACATTTATTCTCGTGCCATACCACTACGGGTACGATTCTAACTTTCAAATTTTCTTTATATTTTTAATTAAATAATTATAAAAAAAATTAAATGTGATTATAATTGTGTTTAAATTTCTATAGCACACACTGGTGTTTGTTCGTCATCATTCCGGCTGCAAATAGGGCTTTTATCATGGATTCTGCAAGGCCAAAAGGAATCAAACCAGAAGATTGCAGAGACATATGTCCCTTTATAGAACAGTAAGTAATATCTTTTCATTAGGTTTGATTTTTTTTCTAATTGTAATTAAATTGTCGATCGAAATTGCTAAATACAGTCACGTAATTTTGTAAGGGCTTGGAGCAAATATGTTAAAGAAGGAGGAGTGCAAGCAAAAGGAAGAGGGGTCGCGAAAGATAAATTCAGAATTGAGTGGTTACCGGTGAGCTTATTATACAATAATTTTTTAACTTAAATTTTATAGTTTAAAAAATTATTTTCATTCTAACATAGGCTGATAAATGTAAATTTTAGTGCGCGCGACAGAAGGACAGTTGGGAGTGCGCTTATTACACAATGACTTTCATAATTAGTTGGATTGAAAGAGATCAATTTAAATTTCCAAAAGAGGTATGTAATTCACATTAAATTTCAGTTTAAAAATATCAATAATTCGATCCGGTTCTCGTTACTAACTCAAATTATAATTGTAGTTTTCTCGGAGCCAAGCCGCTTACTCAACCAAGCAAGTCAACGAAGTGAGAGGGATGTGGTCAAGGTGGTTTGTTTTCCAATTTTGTACTCCACAATAAGGATTTGTATAAATTAATTTGTGTAATTATTAATTTTGAATTGTTATGTTGTTTTGGCAATTTCTATCTGTTTTGGTGTTATGTTTTGGGTTAAAAAACATTCTGATTTTATATATAATTGCTAGCAAAAGTGGAGGCTAGCCAAAAACAGAAAAAATACAAAAAAAAAAAATTCATACACGGATGTTTAAACAAATCCGTGTAGGATTTGTTAAAAATAAAAAAATTATTTAGGATCTTCCTACATGGATTTGTACTAAAAATCCATGTAGCTAGGGTATGGAGCTACACGGTTTTCAGTAAAAACCTGTGTAGGAAACTTTTTCATACACAGTTTTTTGTACAAAATACCGTGTAGCTCTGAGGCTTTCCACACGGCTCTTGAGTAAAAAATCCGTGTAGGATTAGTGTAATCGTACACGGATAATTATCCGTGTGTAAATGGTGGACTTTCCTACACCCCAGTATTGCACACTATTCCAAATCCGTGTACAAACTGTTTTTTTGTAGTAGTGTTAAGAGAACAAAATTCTTTGTTGCTGCTGGGTTTTTGCTCTTTCATTTGCTTTCCAACTTTCAAAATAGATTTTGGTAAGAAAGAATGCGAGGGAAAAGGGTTAAGAGATCCTATAGTAAAATATTTCTTACAAACTTTTTTCTTGAGGTTTTTGAAATGGTTGTTTCTCTGCTGGAGGTGAGGTGAAGGAGAAACATTGTTGCTGGAGATGTTGAAAAGGCGGTGGTGACAAGAAAAGTCAGTGTAGTTCGCAGATTCGTGCCTCATTCGGCAATCGTGATTCACAAGTTTGGCTTCTCGAGGATACATGCCTCATTCGACGGTCTTGGTTTCGATCGGCAGCCTCTAATAGCGAAATATGTCATAGGAGTTGTTGGACGTGCTGTCTCAACTCATTCATCTCAACATCTCATCAGTCTTGGTCTTTAAACTCAGGCTGGTTGCATGTTGCACAACGCACCATCTTCAACCTCGAGCTCTGATACCAAATGACATGGTATGGCCATAGAGATTGACAAGGACACTAGCTTGTTCAACTAAACATCACTCAAGAGGAGCAAAGCTCAACCCAACAGAGGATAAGAGAAGATAAAACTCAACTCAAGCATAATAAAATTTGTAATACTTCATAAGCTCCTTTACAAAATAAGCACCTAATTAGTAATACAAATAGTAATATTTCATAAACTCGGTTCTGGACACTAATAGCCACTACTGGATTACATTCTCTTTTCTCTATGCACCTGGATATTCTCTAGGCCAGTTGAAGTGTCACATATGACATGTAACTAAATGATAAGGCCTATATACCTCATGAGTATAAGAACGGTGCAATCTGGGCGGTGTCACTAATGGAAATTATACCCATATGAGCAACATGCTTGTGAAACTGTTTGGGTGTCAATACTTATGTCAGTGGATATGCTAACATGGAGTATATTCCTATACATAACCAACTAATATCATGATTTACTTTAGTTCAGTATTGCTTCATATTCCAAATAATATCATGATTTACTGTTTTGCATGCCATACGTTATAAGAACTTTTATTGATATAATTTCTTTGGGATAAACTTAGAATAATTTGGAGGTCTATTCCTCAGTATTTCAAATATAGGTCATATCATCACCAAAATCTCATCTCTTAATTTTTAATCATAAAGTTTTTAGATTCTTGAAACATAATTATATCAATATTGGCAAGTAAAATGTTATCCACATATAAAACCAGAAACACAAGGTTACTCCTACATAACTTAAAGTATATACATTAATCTAATAAATATATCTAAAAATCAAACAAGATAATCTCATTATGAAATTTCCAATACCAATGTTGAGACACTTGCTTTAGTTATGATGATTTCAAATTATATAACGAAAATCACTATTTTTTTTATCTGCAAAATGGTGAAAAACAAATCTGAAGTAGCAATTTTTTCGATTTATTTACCGCAAACGTGCTTTTAGTTGAAGTAGTTCTTCTTGCTTAGGTAGTAGTCATTGCTTGGCAATACGTATTGGTATGTAGCTCCACTCTCTTCTCTTTGCTTGAAGTTCGATGCTGGTATTCTTTCTTTATTTAAGCTTAAGATTGTATCTCTAATTATGTATGCACAGTGTCAGCATCATATATACTAGTAAGGAGGAAATGTCTCATATTTGTACAAGGGAAGGACTTTCTTGTGTCTAATGTATCGATGGTGATGCCGTGAAGCTTAAGATGGTTATTTTTCTCTTGTTCAAGTATAGCTTAGCGAACAAGTATAGCTTAGCCAAGAAAACATAAATGGATATACCCGGTATTTGACTTAGTTACAATTAATACCTACTGTATGCATGTGACTAGCTAATTCCTACCAGACCGTGTTGATTTTTATATAGTTAAAGTCGTAAGTGAAAATTTCAAAGGTTTAATTTTCCAAATAATTAAAATAGTATGTGGCGTCTAGAATGTTTATTGTTAATTAAATAGGTTATTATGATCATGTATATATACAGTAAATTCAACTTATTATTATTGATCAATAGACAGTAATTTAGCAACAATAGGTCTAATGAACTATTTTGATATTAATCATTAATTTGCTCATATTAAAGTATAATAACTTGACTATTTTGGTTAAATTTTCAGATTATTTATTTGCTATTTTATTAATTGGAATCCAATTTTATTACTCTTATACCAAGTAATTAGGCATACAAATATTTTTTTAGAAAAGAAAAATAAAATTACATGTAAATATATAGTAACGGACTTCTTGGTAATAAAAATAAACATAAGGTCATCAACAAATAAATTTGTAAGGTTTTTGTTTAAAAATTACATTAAATAAAATAATAAAAAAATATAGAACACATTAATCTAAATCATTGCCTCATGATCTACTCTTATATATAATTTAATTATAACTAAAAAAAAGATAGTTAATTATAACCAAGAAATCTGAAAGCCCATTTAAATGCTTTTGTAATCTCTTCTGTTGTTGAAATTTATTTTATTAATCATCTTTATTATTCCCTTAATGATCCAAAAAATTGAAAACAAATAAAAATTTCATGAAGAATGATTTCTACGAAAGATATTTAAACAAGAAAATTGAAACATAAATTTGAAACACTAAAAATTTCCGTTTCAACAATTCGGATTGTAATTTCTACTTGATTAACCTTGAATGCTTCATATATATTTGATATTTAAACTTATTTGTAATGAAAATTTTGAATATATATAAAACTGAAAAATTGTGTTATTTCAATTAATATATTATGTGTGAAATTTCTATATATATAATTCATTCCTTACTGTTAAGAAAAAATAGAAAATAAAATGGACAATATGCGCAAACTTTCTTATTTGATCATATTTCTTAATTTTGTTGAACTCTCTAAGACATCTTATATATATAGTCTATATCATTTGAGATATCACATTTCTCTGTTTGATATTCCGGGAAATTATAATTGAAATAAAATATGTTCCACAAGCAACCACCGATGTGTGCAAGAGAATATATCTCTTTCACACACAGGTTTTTTTTCTCCACATCTCCAATCTCTCTTTTTTTTAATCCCATCTATACTACAAGTTTAAATGACAAATAACATTTCTTAAATGATGTAAATTAAATAAATAAATAAAATCAAAACATGGTCAATAATTTATCAACAAATCCAAAAATTATTTAAATGACATTAAAAAAATGAAAATAAATCATAACCAATTATAAAATCGTATAGCCAGTAAGTATGGTGAGTACATATTTAAATAAATTTAGACTTCTAAGCTTAAAATTATATAAAAAAAATACATATAATTAAAAATGATAAACTAAATATTGATCAGAAGACTGATATTCAATCCGAAATTTCATCTTTTAATTTCAACCGTTGATTCTATACATACTTAATATAAGAATGGAGATAGAAAAACTACATTGAAAATTTCAATGGTGAGATGCTACTATAGGTCATTGGACCTCCGTAACCAATAAAATTAACAAACATTAATTACTCACAAGTCACAAGAAATGGTCTGATGAGCATTTGTTAAATTAAATTTTCTAAGTATATGATATCGGCACCGACAAAAGGTTGCTTTTTTTAAGGTTGACATAGTTTAGTCCGTATCCTTGTTTACACAACTTTACACATACACTAATTAAAGGTTGAAAAATGGTTGACAAATTAACGGTTGCTTTTTTGAAGGTTGACAAAAGGTGACTGCCGTGCGAATCTACATAAGGTTGCTCAATTTACACAACTTTACACTAATCATTATTATCCATATTTGCAAGGAAAAGGGCATATAAAAAGCCAAGTTCAAGTGATCATACATACAGCTGATGCATTTTATTTATTACAATATTTAACAAAAATATCATCAATAAAGCAAATAGGGATTTTGAAACCTTTATATCAATAGAGCAAATTGGGACTTTGATCCATACTTTTCCTCAAAATAAAGTTGCTTCCCATATTCAAAAATAGGGGCTTGAATCCTATTTTTCTTCTTCAAAAAAATAAAATAAAATAAAATCTTCCTATAAAAACCATCAATGCATGTTCTCCAAATCTCACTAAACCAAATAATTTATGACTATTGCTCTAACAAAATATTGAGCATTGCTTTTGGTTTATATTTAATTTTCAACCATCATGTTTCTTAGTAAGCTTTTCTCGTTTTGGCCAATAACCGTCGGTCTAATGCTATGTTGTTTGTTCTCCATCCGTTGTGAGGCCAAGATTCATCACCGTACCTTTGTTGTAAGTATTGTTTCTGCTATAACAATAGTCTGGTATAATTGTTATTTTATTTTATTTTGTTAAATTCACGAGTTATAGTTTGAATATTGAAGAAATAAAATAAAATTTTGAAAAAACAATAGGGCATGAAAAATAAACTTTTATTGAGTGCTAGATTTTCCAATATATATATAGATATCAGTTCGAAATTTATTCGATGTCCAATGTAATCAGTATGAATTCGCTTCAGACCCGGATACAAATAAATGAATTTGTATAATATCGCGGATCGGATCCGAATAATTTGCTATCTGAATCTGCAGTGCCGCCATTATATATCGTACTTATTTTCCTCAAGTTCAATTATGTCTCTAACTTAATACAACATTTCAATTCGAATTCACAATCGCTGCATCTCTGACCATCACAAGAATAACATGATTCAGACGAGATTTTGGCAAAAATTCGATTTTTTGGATGTAACTTGATATATCTATATATGTATTTACTTTTTGGGTTTTTCCCTTAAACAGATTCAAGAAGCTACCTATACTCGGCTCTGCAATAATACAAAGAGCATTCTAACTGTCAATGGATCATATCCGGGACCCACTATTTCCGCTCGCAAAGGCGACACAATCTATGTCAAGGTCATCAACAGAGGGAACAAGAACATCACCATCCACTGGTATACAGAAATAATCTGTTACATGCACTATTATTTATGGAATTATTACAACTTTACAAGCCATGCAAGACTAACATGTATTAATCTAATTTCTATAGGCATGGCGTATTCCAGCCGAGGGACCCGTGGTCAGATGGACCAGAATACATTACTCAATGCCCTATCCAACCAGGAGCCAACTACACACAACGGATCCAACTTACAGTAGAAGAAGGCACACTTTGGTGGCACGCACATAGCGAATTTGAACGTGCCACTGTTCACGGTGCTATTGTTATTTACCCGAAGCTTGGAACCACCTTCCCCTTCCGCAAACCCCATAAAGAATTCACGCTGATTCTAGGAGAGTGGTCGAACAGAACATAACAGATGTGTACCAAACTGCACTTGACAATGGCGGTCAGTTCGATCTTTCTGATGCCAACACCATCAATGGACAGCCTGGTGACTTCATGCCATGCTCATGAAATGGTAATTAATTGTTCTCGATACATAAAGTTTTTATTTATAATGCAAATTGTTAATGTTTCATAAGATGGAGATTATCTTTGACAATGTTTATTACTTTATCAATTTAACCAATCTAATTAAATTATTATTTTTCAAATATAATGTGATCTAACTACATATATCTTTCATTTTAATTTTTGTTACAGAAACTTTTAAGGTACAAGTCGAACAAGGCAAAATGTACCTACTTCGTGTAATAAATGCAGCCATGGAAAATAGTTTCCTTTTTAGGGTTTCCGGCCACAATGTAACGGTAGTTGGAACCGACGCCAGCTATACGAAGCCGTACATGAATGAATTTATAATGATCACCCCGGGCCAAACCATGGACCTACTCTTGCAGGCGAATCAATTGCAAAACTCATCGTCCCCCTTCCGCTATTACATAATTGCAGATCTATACTTTGATGGAAGTCCTAACGCCACTAGAGATAACAGAATGACTGCAGCTATTTTAGAATACAAATCTAGTCATTCCGTGCCATCAACAAGTCCGGTTTTCACCCCCTCACCCAAATCCAACGACACTAATGCATCATTTGCGTTCACTAGGGGTCTTCGTTCGCTGGCCAACCTAGCTGACCCAGCTGTCTTAACCCAAACTGTCGATGTCAAAATGTATATCACGTTATCTACAAATGAACAATTGTGCCCTAACAGCTCATGTTATGGTCCAAATGGTACTAGGTTTGCTGCCAGTATGAACAATGCTAGTTTCTTAGCCCCAACCAAAATTAATATGCTTGATGCATACTACAATTCTGTTGACGGTGTGTACACCACTGACTTTCCGGACCAACCATCGATCCTGTTCAATTTTGCTGATGCGACCGATCAAGGGAACCTCAAATTGGTTGATAAATCGACAAAAGTGAAAGTGCTCGAGTATAACTCCACCGTGGAGATTGTGTTTCAGGGAACCAACTTAGTAGACGGAGAGGTTACCCATCCAATACACTTGCACGGCCACAGCGTCTATGCCATTGGAAGAGGAACCGGCAACTTCGACAACACGACAGATCCTCTGAGTTACAACTTGGTTGATCCACCATTTGAGAACACTGTGGGTGTGCCGAGGAACGGTTGGGCAACTATCCGCTTTAGGGCAGCTAATCCGGGTTAGTTTATTCTTTTTTCCTTTCTTTTAAATATCAAATTTATTGAATCTCTTTTATTGATTTAATTTTAAAAATCAAAGATGTTACACAACTACAAAGAGAACGGCTCGTTTGGAAATATTTGATTAGATAGTTCAACCGGACTAATTAAGTACCTCAGAAAAATTAATTAAATAGTAGATTTGTTACTGTTACAAATTGTTGTTTTCGGTGTTTTCGTACACTAAACCTAAACATATATTTTTGTTTTGTAATTCAATTAGGTGTTTGGTACATGCACTGTCACTATGAACAACACACAATCTGGGGAATGGATGTTGTCTTTATAACAAAGAATGGTAATAGTACTGAGGCAACAATGCTGCCTCCCCCTGCCGACAAGCCTCCTTGTTGATTTTACTCAAGCATTGTATTATTTTATTGTATCTTCGTAGAGAAAATATTATGGTTGGTTGGATTTAATTTGTTACATTTGTAAATGGATATTGAATTATATTTGTTACAATTGTAAATTGATATTGGATTGTAAACTTCAATCAATAATAAATAAGATGGGTGGTTCTTTTACTAAAATATTGTACGAGATCCATTTGGTGAATTATTTCTAGGCCCAAAAAAGAACTCGAGTAATTGGGCCGAGATAATGAATCACCTTCTAGAATAGATATTTGACCAACAAGTCCTTCAGAGTTTTGAGCGTACCACAAAATTCTCAATTGACCAAATTCAGAAAAGAAGATATGTTTGTGTGTGCGCAAAACTCAAGGAAATGAATTATTTATCTTCATATATAAATTGATAAATGTTGGAATATTAAATATTTATCCAACACATGTTACTTTTTAAATTTTGTATTAAAAGATAAAATAGAAACTTATAAATTTAAAATGAGTCTTAATAAAAAGAAAGTATATGTTTTGGGATGTTGTTCATCCAACAGAGAAAATGTATCACATTATTACCAATAATGTTACTGTGGAATTATACTTCATACTCTCGCCTCTATGTAAAACTTCAAATTATAATAAGTAATTGATTGCTTGCAGTGACACATCCATTTGCATATATAAAAGTAGATCATTACTTGTGATAATTTATTTAAATAATATGTTTCCTTTATTTGACATTCCAATTCTTTTACAATAAGAAAAATCAATCGGACATTAAAATATGTTATTATGTATGAGAAGTTTTTTTCTTCTTATACAACGCTTTGGCACGATATAGTGTGTAGTGTGTGTATGTGTATGTGTATATATCACTATAAGAATGGGAGAGCATCCGTGAGGGTACACCGACATAATCCATCGCGGATAATGTCCCCATTATTGTAGTGTGTGTTGTGTGTGTGTGTGTGTATGTGTGTGTGTGTGTGTGTATACGTTAACGGTGTACAGAATACTGTTATCCATTTTGTTAACAAAAAAAAAATGTATCTGTACCCATATTCGATAAGTTTACGAAAATAAAATCTTATCCGTACCTATCATATCGAATAAAATACAGATCGAGTAAACGGATAAAAGGGTGTCACTGACATCCCTAATTCTTTAGCCAAAAGAGCTCATCACTCTATCTATCTTGTTCTACCTTTAAGGAGATCCAAACATACAACTTGACAATTCAATTTCGCAAGAATAATGAAATTGAGATATTAGTAACATCGATTTGTTTTTCTTCGGCATTCCAAGCTCATCAAGATGTTGCAGATGTAGTTGCGGTAAATTGTAAGAGCTGATTAGCAATGTAAAGGTGTTAGATAGAAAATAATTTGTAGTGATATTTAGAATTAATCATAATTAATTTTATAATAAATAAGTCTCGTGTTATTGTAATTATATATACTCTCATAATCAATACAAGATTCTCTCTATCACAAAATCTATTATAGTCATTCACTGATATTTTTGGTGATGGTGATATCAATATTTAACACATTAATTATTCTAGCCCGGCAACAAATAATATTTAAAAGAAAAAAAAGGAAACGGGAAAAAATATTAAAATAGGAGAATCAGTGGAAGTCAGGTGATTTAAAAGAAAATAAGGAAACGGGAAAAAATGTAACACATACAATAAGGTGTGGGCCAGGGCATTCAAGAAGAAAGAAAGAAAATATCAATTGAAGACAAGCAATCTATTTATCAATAAATAGGAAACGACATTATTTCAATGGTGTGGTTGGTACTACTATAATCTATAGGTCATGTGACCAATAAAGCAAACATTAATTACTCACAGGTCACAAGTAATGGTCTTATTAGGTGCATTTATTTTAATTAGCTTTTGTAAGTATGATGCATGGCAGACAAAAGGTTGCTTTATTGACACACTTTACAATAATATTTATTACCTATATTTGCAAGCAAAAAGGTATATAAAAGTCCAAGTTCACGTCATACGTACAGCTGATGCATATTATTTATTACAATATATATAAAAAATTCTTCACCGAAAGTAATGTTTTTGGAATAAAGAAAAAGGTATATAAAAATCCACACTTGATAGTAATGTTTTTGGATGATGGAAAGAAAAGGATTCTAATTTTCTTTCCTATAAACCATCACCGAATGTTCTCTAAATTAAGATCACTAAACCAAATTAATTATAACTACTGCTCTAATAGTCTCCTCGGATCGAGGAAGCAGGAAACAACCCAACAAAATATTGAGCAATATTTCTTTTAGTTTATTTATAATTTTCAAGCACCATATTTATTAGTAAGCTTTTATTGTTATGGCTAATAACTTTTCTCGTTGTGAATTAATAAGTTGAAAAATAAATTCTAAAAAATATCCAAATTAGTACCATTTTACCTACTCTTGATCAAAATCGAAACAAAGTTTAAATGTCATAACTTTTTACACGTGCATAAATAATATAGCATGATGGAGTTATTTATCATGTAATGCATGATGGAGGCACAAAAAATAGAGATATTTCAACCCTCCTCTTTAAAAATAGACTTTTTGTATTAATGAACTTTATCATGTAATTAATATAGCATGTTTGAACTCTTTCCGATCATGAAACTAGTGTGAACTCTGATGAGATTAAAATCAGGAAAGGGCTTTGGATTTAATTATTATATCCTATGAGGACCTATCAGAAAGGGCAAAATAGTAATTGTACAAGTTTACCGAATAGCAGGTCGCCACATTACTATACCTATGCTTCGGGAAATTTTATAATATACCTTGTTAAACTTTGTTCATATTCTCAGATGGGTGAACTGTATTTGGTGATTGTCTAAAAGAACCATATGTTCTCAGATGTGTGAAATGTGTTCATTTCATAGAAAGAGATATGAATAGATATAATGAATTTCTATTTGAAAATGTTTAGTCGGATTCATTATATTAATGAGATGAATTCATTGATTAGAAGAAAAAACCATCCATATTTTCATCAAATTTACAAAAGCTGTCATCTAAATTTAGTTGATTATGCACCCATATTACAAAAAAATTTACTGAATGTAAAGAATTAACAAATTAGGCAGGGAGTTCGGTTACCCACTTCACCTCATGTTATATTAGATTTTAAAGCTTTTATTATTTTGGGATGCATGGATAGGTGGAAGAATTTACAAAGGCAGTGATGCAAGAACTAGAGGAGGATCAGATTTATGGTGGAAGCATGAAGGTTCTGACAAATGTTGTCGAGGCCGTAGCCGCTGCCATTTACAAGGATAGTAATTTCAACCTTGATGTTTAAGGTCCTTATCTCTTCCCCTCTGGCTTCTGATTATTTGTTTCTGTTGAACACTGGAATGGATGAAGTCAAGATGTATCAGATATTGATATTGTAGCAGCTACTATGGCGATCCTAGATGTTGCTTTTAAATGCTAACCTCTCTTAAAAATTATTTTATCTTCAAATTCTCTCTCTCTCTCTCTCTCTCTCTCTCTCTCCTTCTTTTCTGCTGATCCGTGGCAAATTGACATGATGGGGTTGGCAACGTGGCATGCATGTACAGGTCATGTCAGGTTTGGTAGAAGATTTAATTATTTTCTTGTTTAGGGTGATTAATTTAAGGTGAAATTCAACTCTTTGAACAAGTGAATTTCTATATATTTCAGGTCAAATTTAACAACCACATTTACCCCTACAGGTTTGTTGGTACGTCTTTTGATTAGCTATAGCTAGAGTACAATTTACCTTGAGCTGAAATACAAATCAATTTTAATGCTGGACGAAACATTTAGAAGAGGAAAATTAGCGGGTGTTTAGGTGATATAAAAGAAAATGGTGTGGGGCATCCATGAAAAAATAAAGAAAGAAAATATCAATTGATGACAAACAACTTAATTATCACTAAATAGGAAAACTACATTGTTTCAATGGTGAGGTACTACTATAGGTCATGTGACACTAGTACAAAAACGTGACTATATATACATGGTCCAAAAAGCTAATGACACACGGTTCCACGACCGTATAGCGAGTGTCATGTATGAATAGGAGGATACATTGTACACCATTACTGAACTGTGTCTATACATATTACTAACATACACGGTGATAGGGCCATGTGTAGCAGACCCTAAGAACTGGCTCTCGAACAGGACTAGGAACCAGTAGAAAAGGGCTTCCCAAGGGCTTTTGATTAGATTCCACGGGATGGGCCCGGAAAGGCTGAAAACAAGGCATGTTTAGGCCCTTTCGACAAGACAACTCAACACGGAAAGGCTCAACCCAAATCCTAGGAGTGATCTCTGTAACCGCTTCCGTACAGTCTATTAGGCCTGGGACGACACTATACGATATTGAGAGGCCGACTTATAAAAGGCCCAAAGCTGGGCTAAAGAAGGAGTTCCCAATTTTGCACAACACAAGGTATTAAGAGGTTAGAGTCCGAAGACGTTACACCCATTCCTCTTTCCATCTCGGGTATGCTCTGAGACCATACGGCCTGTCGCTATTAGTCATGACATATCACACGGTTAATATGAATGAACCATGTTAGGTCCCCTAGAAAAAAGATGCTGATAATGGTAAGTTTTACACAGTCAAATTAAATATATATATTAATAAGTGTTTTATACATTGTTTCTACAAGGCATCAGTGTTTCCAACCTACTTCTTTCAAGGTTATTAACAACTTTTGTCAACAAAGGAACCTCTCCTTCAAAGTCTAGGTCTTACATCCATTAAGGAAATGTACATTTGCTTAAACAAAGTTTTGATTAAACATTCACAATCTGATGATGGAAAGCAAATCCATGGAGGAGAGCTTCCTTTGCTAACAAAAGTTGTGTTTAAACCTTCACAATCTGATGATTGAAAACAAGATGAATGGTGTAAGTGTATGAAGAGGCGAAGACTAGATGAATAACACAACTTGAACAAAAAATTAGTGTTTGAAAACTGAGCAAAAGAATAAACGGTTTTTAAGAAAAGACTGTGTATGAAGTAGTACAACTGTAGACGATTCAGTACTATTAAAAGTGTACAAATAAATTGGCTTCTGGAAACGGTTCAAAATTCCGGACCGTGTGTGTATTTGGGGCTTTTTTCACTCGAGCGCCTTCTCTCATTATACACATATTGTTAATGTGTGTGTATAATATGTCGTGTATAATTGCGTTTTTTGTACTAGGGTCAAGAATAAAACAAAACATTAATTACTCACAAGTCACAAGTAATGATCTTACGAGCATTAATTTTTTTAAATAAATTTTCTGAGTATATATGATGCATGTGCAGACAAAAGGTTGTTTTTTTGAAGGTTGACTAAAGGTTGATTTATTGACACACTTTACACTAATATATCATTATTATCCATATTTTCAAGGAAAAGGATGTATAAAAATCCAAGTTCGAAGTCATAAGTGTACAGCTGATGCATTTTATTTATTACAATATATACAAACTCTTTTTCAAAATATATATAATATAATTATAAAATTAACAGCTAATTATATAATAGCCAGTGCCACCACACTTGATAGTAATGTTTTTTGGAATAATGGAAAGAAATGGGTTCTAATGATTTAATTATAAATACAGCTCTAAGTCTCTTCCGAGGAAGGAAACAACCCAACAAAATATTGGGCAATACTGTTTTTGGTTTATTTTTAATTTTCAAGCATCATGTTTATTAGCAAGCTTTTCTCGTTATGGCCAATTGCCGTCGGTCTAATGCTATGCTGTTTATTGTCCATCCCCTGTGAAGCCAAGATTCATCATCGTACTTTTGTTGTAAGTGATTTCTCTGCTATCACAATACACAATTAATGTCTGGTATAATAAAAATAATTATTATTTAATTCACAAGTTATAGTTTGAATATTCAAGAAAAATAAAATCTTCACAAAAAATATAGGACTTTAAAATATAACTTGCTATAATTGAGAGTTAGATTTTACAACAAGTATATGATTGAAAATTATTCGATGTCTAATGTAATTTGCTATCTGAATCTGCTTTCCTCATCATCAAGAGGTACCATTTTTTTTCTTTTCCGAAAGAGTAATTCAACTCATGACCTCATTGTTGCCTCTAACAACATCTAGAGAAGGGTGAATATGGTTACTTAAAGAACCATAAATATTTTTTGTGATGGTAAGTAAATAAAAAAAATAACCGCAATCAATCAACAATGTAAAGTAAATAGACAGAGTAAGAGAGGTTGACATGCGGAATGTTAACGGAGTTCGTCTTAAAATACCTATGTCTAACGCAACATCGTCGGCGCACCTTTCTTATTACCCAACGAACAAAGTATACAACTCATGACACGTGAGCCCAACACATGTGGGAAGTCACGGACAACTCATGTACAAGGTTGAGCCTAGAAGCTTGAGATGGAGAGTTCTACACAGAGGATCGTTACACAATATGAATATATGTGAGCAGAAATGCTCGAGCCGGTGAACCCTTAATGCCCTACAAGCAGGAAGTCACACGGCTATTCTAAGAGAGCACTAAAGTCGATCTCCAAACTATAGAAAAATGAATCAACAGTCTAACTAAATCTAGAAGTTGATTAGTCAAGTGGATTTGAAATGAGTTAACTAAATCTAGAAGTTGATTAGTCAAGTGGATTTGAAATGAGTATTGAAGTTTTAGCTCTCTTAAAGATGAAAGCTCTCAAGAACACATAATAAGTGTTTTTTTAAATTTAGAGGGGGCTAGCTTAAATCTGAAGTAAGACTATTAACTCTATTTATATAGGGAGCTTTAGATCTAGGTATTTGAGCTAGTCCATTCAGTACGGTGATCTTTCATTAGAACAGATAGTTCAAATGTGATTGAAATTATAGTTTATTCCTTTTAAAATTATACACTAATCATTCAGTACGTTTATGTCCGTACAGAACGGATAGTATATTTCATCCCAATCCGGTGTAACTTGAGTAGCGTATAGTATCATTAGCATCCGTTCGGAACAGAGTCAATCTGAGGAGTCCCTGGATGGTACAGAACATTCTGTTATGAACGATTGCTAACCAAAACAATTATTTTGTACTGAAACACTTCTCTATCCATCTAGTACCATTCAATGCATTATGTATTGAACAGTTTGCTTCCGTACTGAACAGATAGTGCTAGAAATCAACAATCTTAAATTTATTTTACTTCTCTATTTGATATTACAATTTAGAGTCTTCATCTTCGTAAAGTCTTGTTGATTTCATTAGTTTTTCAAACTTTATCTTGCAATTATAATATTCTTGAACCTGCAAATTCACTCATATAAAGAAATCATTAAATACAATGTATGTTTTGCAAATTAATCAAACAGCATAATTAGAATATTGCATAGAACAACACTAATCACGTGGATCTTGTTGTTGAGAGTAGATATTGTTGGTAGGCTTCAACTTAGTCTTGAATATACATTGTGGGAATAATTTAAAAACCGAACCGGAGCTCATGATAGGCGGCCTTGACAGCAATTCGGAGCGATTTGGGAGGAGCCAATTATTTGTGGACAATTCTTTCCGAATTCTATCTCACAAATTTGTGTTTATTAACTTTTATTTATTTAAGAATAATAGGTCCGGACAGTAAATTTTTCTCTCATATTTAAAATTTGTATTTTAAATTTCATATGACTTAAAATTATTTATTTTGTATTCATATTCAAATATGTATGCATAGGTTATCCGCACTGTATTCATATTTGTCAGAGACGGAACTTGGTTTTTAACTTTTGTTGACATTTGTTTACTATCCAAATTCTTAATCGTATCCGCTCTTTGAAAGGCCGATAGGTATTTAGTATTAGCATTATATATCCACTGAATTCGTTCCATTTTCATCCCAAGATGAAGGAACTATACTTGCATAAAAGGAACGAGTGAGGTTATTGTATTTTTCAAAGTGCGGATTGGTCCGTACTATTGATCTATATCTTCATTTGTAAAAGTCTAAGCAGTCGATTCAAACCACTTAATACATATGAAAATGTACATGGAGATTAAATTTTACTTTTTAGAGACTAGAAATGCATTCATATGTTGGATTTAAAGATTTGCACATGTAAGTTCAAAACTTGCACACGCCAACTAGCGCTAGCTAGCTGTAAATGAACTAGCAAGTATGCATCACAAACCCAACTAGTGATCGGTACCAGTTCAAAATAAAATATATTTACCACTAGCGAAACCAAACTATGAAGTATGAACTTTTAACTTGATATATATATATATATTATTTTTTATTTTTCCCTTAAACAGATTCAAGAATCTACCTACACTCGGCTTTGCAATAAGACAAAGAACATTCTAACTGTCAATGGATCATATCCGGGACCCACTATCTCCGCTCGCAAAGGCGATATAGTCTATGTCAAGGTCATCAACAGAGGGAACAAGAACATCACCATTCACTGGTATATACACATAGTACATACATAAAGAATAGAGTAAATCTAGGGTGTGACGTGCTCACCAAGAGGGTTTGGTGAGCACAACTCCAAAAATACATCGGATCGGCTTCAAATGACGAATCCAACCTATTGAAATCCATGTACTTCGTGAGTGATGCAAGTACATGCAAAATTTTGAAAGTTTCGAATTCATTTACTACGAGGTCAAGCGGTCAAAGTAATGAATATTTTAATAAGTTATTCTATTAGTTGTTTTATATATTCATTTTTCATCATTACTTTGACCGCTTGACCTCGTAGCAAATGAATTCGAAACTTCCAAAATTTTGCATGTGCATGCATCACTTACGAAGTACATGGATTTCAACGGTTTTGATTCGTCATTTGAAGCCGATCCGATGTATTTTTGGAGTTGTGCTCACCAAACCCTCTTGGTGAGCACGTCACACCCTAGATTTACTCTAAAGAATATGTTATTTGCACTATTAATTAAGGAATTATTTCAATACATGCAAGACTAACATGTAATCATCTAATTTCTATAGGCATGGCCTAAACCAGCCGAGGGACCCATGGTCAGATGGACCGGAATACATTACTCAGTGCCCTATCCAACCAAGAGCCAATTACACACAACGGATCCAATTTACGGAAGAGGAAGGCACTCTCTGGTGGCACGCACATAGCCAATATGATCGTGCTACTGTTCACGGTGCTATTGTTATTTATCCAAAGCTTGGAACCACCTTTCCCTTCCACAAACCCCATAAAGAATTCACACTGATTCTAGGAGAGTGGTGGAACGAAAACATAACATTTGTGTACCAAACTGCAATTGATGGCAGTCACTTCAAAACGTCTGATGCCAACACCATCAATGGACAGCCTGGTGACTTCAGGCCATGCTCATCAAATGGTAATTTATTGTTCCCAGTACAGGAAGTTGTTAATGCTTCATAAGATGGAGATTCTCTTTGACAATGTTTGTTACTCTATCAATTTAAATAAAATTAGCAACCAAATTTATTATTTTTTTCAAATATAATGTGATCTAACTACAAATATCTTTCATTTTTATTTTTGATGCAGAAACTTTTAAGGTACAAGTCGAACAAGGCAGAATGTACCTACTCCGTGTAATAAATGCAGCCCCGGAAAATGATTTCTTTTTTGCGGTTTCCGGCCACAATGTAACGGTAGTTGGAACTGACGCCAGTTATATAAAGCCTTACATGAATGAATTTATCGTGATTATCCCAGGCCAAACAATGGACCTTCTCTTACAGGCCAATCAATTGGAAAACTCATCTTCCCCCTTCCGTTATTACATCATCGCGAGTATATATTTTGATGGAAATTCTAATGCCCTTAGAGATTTTAACATAACCACAGCTATTCTAGAGTACAAGACTAATCGTTCCGCACCATCAATAAGACCGTTTTTGACCTCCTTACCAAAATTCAACAACACTAATGCATCAGCTGCATTCATTAGCGGTCTTCGCTCGTTGGCTAACTCAGATCACCCAGCTATTGGAAACCAAACTATCGATGTCAAAATGTATATCACACTATCTGCGAATGAACAAATGTGCCATAACAGCTCATGTCTTGGTGCAAACAATACTAGGTTAGCTGCTAGTATGAACAATGCTAGTTTCGAAACCCAAAAAATTGATGTGCTAGATGCATACTACAATTCTATTGCTGGTGTGTACACCACTGACTTCCCTGACCAACCACCGAACTACTTCGATTTTACTAATGTCACCAATGAAGATAACCTCACATTTGTTGATAAATCGACAAAAGTGATAGTTCTTGAGTATAACTCCACCGTGGAGATTGTATTTCAGGGCACTAAAATAGTCAACGGATATGTCACCCATCCAATACACTTGCACGGCCACAGATTCTATGTCATTGGAAGAGGAACCGGCAACTTTGACAACACAACAGATCCTCTGAGTTACAACTTCGTTGATCCGCCATATCAGAGCACTTTGGGTGTGCCAAAGAACGGTTGGGCAACTATCCGCTTTAGGGCAGCTAACCCAGGTGAGTTTATTCTTTTTCCTTATCTTTTTATTGATCTAATTTTGACAATCAAAGGTGTTGCACAACTACAATGAGAACGGCCTGTTTAACAATATTTGATTAGATAGTTGATCCGAACTTATTAAGTAGCTCGGCAAAATTAATCAAATAGTAGATTAATTACTTTTTACAATTTGTTGCTTTGAGTATTTTTCAGACACTAATCCTCAACATATTTTGGTTTTGCAATTAACATAGGAGTTTGGTTCATGCACTGTCACTTAGAAACACACACAATATGGGGAATGGATGTTGTGTTTATAACAAAGAATGGTAATAGTGAAGAGGCAAAAATACTGCCTCCCCCTGCCGACAGGCCTCCTTGTTGATTTTGCTCAAGCATTGTATTATTATTTTATTTTCAAAGATGAGTTTGCACTGATTAATTTATTGTATCATCGTAAAGAAAATATTATGGTTGGTTGGATTTAATTTGTTACATTTGTAATTGGATAAACGACAGCAAGAGTATAAGCTGGATTAGGGAACAGGGAGATAAACTACAACAAATAATAAATAAGATGCATGGTCTTTTAATATTGAATTATATTTCTTGAATATTTCTTGAATTATGGATATATATGATGAATGTTGAATATTGTGATAATTAAATTAAGTATAGTTTGTACTACTGGCCATAGTAACAAGATTCACGAATTATTCGGTTTTTTGGTGATGCCAAACCAAACATCAAATTATTCGGTTGACTGAACTTTGAGCAAATAATTCTCGAATTTTACAAGTTTTCCCCGAATTTTACAAATTTTTCTCAGAATTTTATTTTTTGGTTATTTTTTTTTCTCCTTAACAAAACTGAAATCTCTATTCCGAATAATACCGAATCATTTCCGAATTATACCTGAATTATTCCCAAATCACGAATTTTTTATCTCGCCGAACCGAACCCGAATAATTAATTTGTCACTATGCTACCAGCTTGGGTAATTAACTTTAGTTGATTTACGAAAATATTGTACAAGATCCATTGGTGAATTATTTCTAGTCCCAAAAAGGAAATTGGGCCGAGATAATGAATCACCTCCTAGAAGACATATATTTGACCAACAAGTCCTTCAGAGTTTTAAGCGTACCACAAAATTCTCAATTTACCAAATTCAGAAAATAAGATATGTTTGTTTGTACGTAAAACTCAAGAAAATGAATTATTTGTTGAGTAGAACTGGGATGTTTTTAAGTTCACCATTTTTTTTGTGAACTCAACTCAAATATCTATTGGATTGACTTCAAATAATGAATCTGAACAGTTGAAACCCATCTATCTTACGAGTGATGCGTCTTCTTGCAAAAAAAAAAGTTTCAAATTAATTTAATATAAAGTTAAACTGTCAAAATTAGAATGTTTATAAAATTAATTTTAATGCATTTATTTTTTGAACAATTTTTACCACTTAACTCTATACAAAATTATTTCGAAAATTTGAATATTATGTATGTAGAAGCATCATTGCGTAGATGGGTTTCAACGGTTCAGATTCGTCATTTGCAGTCAATCTAATAGATTTTCGAGTTGAGTTCACAAAGAGACTTATGGTAAACTTAAGAACACCCTAATTCTACTCTTATTTGTCTTCATAAATTGATAAATTAGAATATTAAATATTTATCTAACACATGTTACATACTTTTTACTTTTTTTTTATAAAAGATAAAATAGGAACTTATAAATTTAAAATGACTTTTAATAACAAGAAGATGATAAATTTAAGATGATCAGTTTTAATAAAATAGGAACTTATAATTCAAACACATAAACTAAAAATTGTGAGTTTTTAAATTTAGAAGGATAAATAAGAACTTGTCTTTGGTCTAGTGGCAAAGGCACATGGCTCTCATGTGGAAGGTCATGAATTCGAAACCCACAAAGTGGAAAAATCATCTATATTAATACATAGGGATATGAAATGTATTGGGTGGCTTGACTTCCAACTCATATTTCAAATAAAAATTTAGAAGAATAAATATGATATTATGAATTTTATAAAAAAAAAAAAAGTAATTTTGTAATTTGTAAAAAATTGTACATGAAATTTTCCGAAGGGTCCCTAATTCAAATCCTTTTGAGAAAGAAGCAAGCTGCGTCTTGGCTTTCGTGGGATCTGGAAACTGCTTTGGTTGTTCGTGGAAATGATTGTATAAAACTAGGTAAGTATGAAATGAAACCTAACTAGGTAAGTTTGACGCTAGGTAAGTATAAATTAGGTATGTATGAAACATAACTAGTTAAGTATGAAACATAACTAGTTAAGTATTAATTTATAAACCTTCTAATTTTGACCACTTGACTTTATACTAAATTAATTCAAAACTTTAAAATTTTCACATGCAGATGTATCACTTATAAGGTAGAAGAATTTTAACGGTTTGGATTCGTTGTTTGAAGCCAATCCGATAGAAGTTAGAGTTGAGTTCACAAAGGGCTTGGTGAACATAAGAGCAGCTAGCCTAGTTCTACTCTATATATATATATATATATGAGGAGGGTTCAAATGCCTATATTTTTTGTGCCTCCATTATGCCTCCATTTTTTAAAACTTCAATAACTCAAAATTTAAAACTTAAAAGTCAAAATAAAACCGTTAGATGTCATCTATATTATTTTCTCTATGAGTTCATAAAAAATTATCACATTTCAATTTTGTTTTTATGTGAATCAATAAGTTGGAAAATCAACGTCTAGAAATTATCCACATTAGTACATTTTTTAAAAGCTCTTGATGACAACCAAAACAAAATTGAAATGTCATAATTTTTTGCATGTGCATAGATAAAATGATGTAGATAATATCCAACGGTTTTATTTTGACATTTCAGTTTTAAATTTTGAATTATTAATGTTATTAAAAATGGAGGCATGGTGGAGGCACAATACATGGGGGCATTTGAACCCTCCTCATATATATATATAGAGAGAGAGAGAGAGAGAGAGAGAGAGTAGAACTAGGGTGCTCTTATGTTCACCAAGCCCTTTGTGAACTCAACTCTAACTTCTATCGGATTGGCTTCAAACAACGAATCCAAACCGTTAAAATCATTCTACCTTATAAGTGATGCATTTACATGTGAAAATTTTAAAGTTTCGAATTAATTTAGTATAAAGTCAAGTGGTCAAAATTAGAAGATTTATAAATTAATTTTAATGCATTCATTTTCTGGACACCTTTTGACCACTAATTTTCCATCTCAGTTCCATTTTGTTTCTAAACTCAGTTAGCTAGGTTTTTCGTGAGTAAGAAGGATCGAAGTAGGAGGCCAAGACTAATTGTGAAAGACATAAAACGAAGGATTTCCTCCTTCAGTTTGTGTCTTTCTATGTTTAGTCATTGTCCTCCCTGTGGAGACATATAACGAAGGATGCGGAGAATTTGGAGTCGGAGTATAGACTTGAGTCTAGTCTCCACCTGATTTATAAGAGAGTAATCTTTTAATTTGTGTACGTTAATCTTAGAATTTGTGTACATTAATCTTTTAAGTTCCGATATATCTTAAGTTACGCTTGAAAAAATAAAAATGAAATTGATCGAGTATAAACTGGTTTTACATGCATAAACTAGCTTTGATTTGTTTGTCCCAAAATGATGTATATATATGAGTTAATGTAAAGTTGTTGAAGAATGTTATGTAAAGTTGAAGGGAAGAAAAATAACATGTTTGTATGAAGTTCTTATTGTACTTGCTAGCTATATAATGTATTTGTTGCATGATCTGACTTTACTTTGCAAATTATGACAGAGAATGATGAAACTAATGGCAATCCTTGATTAGTGATCCGAAAACAAAACCTGACACGAGAACCGTGTGCATGGCTAGAATGACAGGTTATGTTTTCTTTATTTTGGTTTAATTTTCTTCTTAACTCGAGATGTTAGGGTTGTGACTTTTCATTTTAGTTAGTAGCTCTCAAACGGTCTCTTCATGAAATATTGAAGATGTAAATTGTATGTGTAATTAAGAGTGAGTCTATGGTACTATGCATACTACGGGTTGATTGTAATACGAATCAATATTTCTATTTTTTAAATCTTAATAGTTGTTCCGAACCCCATTCAACATGATCCCCGAATGAATATCTACTTGCGGGCCAAATTTTATATTTTTTAGAATTTGTTTACTATTTTTTAAGATAGGTGGAAAATCACTTGATCTAAAAATTCTGGACCATCCAAAAATAGTGATTTTCTTCCTATCTTAAAAAATATCAAAAAAAAATATAAAATATAAAATTTGGTCTACAAGTACATATTCATATGAAAATCATTTTAAACAGTATGGATCGATTTTTAGAACTTTGAAAACAAAAATATTGATCCATATTACAAACTAAATCATGATATGCACAGTACCATAGGCTCACTCTATAATTAATGTATATTATGGATGTGAATTGTATCTGTTTGTCGAATGTTGAATGAATATAATTGATTTTCGTCTGTTGCATTGAATATTTATATTTGTTGAATGTTGAATGAATATGATTGATTATTTTATGTATGTTGTGTTGTGGAATCTTTATTGAATTATGGATGTGTAATATAATTAATTGTATGTTTAACAGCTAGCAAATATGGGTGCAAAGACAATTGTAAATCGTAAAAGAAAAAAACATTTATACACGGTTCTAAAGAACAATATGTGTATGGTGTCTAAAATAATACATGGATGACTTGTGGAAATTGTATATATAAACCTAGTTATTGTAAAAGGTTACTTTGACAGTGTAGAAATCACTATTTTTAGTGTTTTTTTTTAGATTTGACACGGTTAATCTTATATAGAGACACAATTTTTAATTTTTGTACAACATACTTCTTTATTAATACACGACGTTCATTGACACGGAGCTCAGGATAGACAGCCTAGACAGCAATTCGGAGCGAATTGGGAGCAGCCAATTACTTGTGGACAATTCTTTCCAAATTCTATTCACCTATATTTCTTAGGAGCCTAATTATTGGATTATCCAACGGAATTATTACTTTTTTTATTTTAATATTAAAATATTAGATTTCCGCTGGTTGAATTAAATACTAATAATATTTAATAGGAAAAAAAAATGTGAGTCGAGAAGTTTGAATACAGCGGAAACAAACAAAAGTTGAGTTGAATGTTTGAATTAAATGTCAAATATTACCGTATTTTAATAGGAAACAAACAAAAGTTGAGTTGAATGTTTGAATTAAATGTCAAATATTACAATTATTTAATAGGAAACAAACAAAAGTTGAGTTGAATATTTGAATCGAATGTTAAATATTATAATATTTTAATAGGAAACAAACAAAAGTTCAGTTGAGTGTTTGAATTAAATGTTAAATCTTATAATTAATTTTTTATAATTTTTTGGGTTGAAGTTTTCAGCCTTTGAATTGAATGTTTGAATATATACGCTTTTAGTATTTAATAGGAAACAAACATAAATTGTGTCAACAAGTTTAATTGTTTTAATATTTTAATATTAAATTTCCGCCAAACTTCCTGGATTGAATGTTATTTTAATATGAAAATTATAAAATTTGATTGTTCCACGAATAATCCAGTTGTACAGGGTCCATACAATTCAACGGAATTAGTCATGTATTCAGCTGAATAATTCAGCAGAATTGTTGTTTTTAGAATTTTTCAAAAACTGATATCATGTTAATAATATTTTCGGCTACATAGTCAAGTGAAAATAATGATAAGTTCTGAAGCATTTTTTTTTCTATTTTGGTTTAGGAGCTAGATAAACAGACTGAAGCATGCCCAAAATGTAAACAGTTCTATCTGGATAAATCACGTGACAGTATTAAAGGCCTATTACATGCGTGATGTATATATGTTACAATATTTTATATATATTCTTAGTGCATGTAGTTAATATATAGTTTTTTATTAATAAAATCCTACCAGACCGACTATCATAAAAAAAAATGTTCTTCAATGCAACCGCTAGCTTATTTTAAAATATGTCAACCCTTTCATTTAAATAATCTTAATTTTCAATTAAAAAAGGTTTAATTTAGATATAAATTAATTTCATTAACAAAAATATAAGCAATGTTATTTACAACTTTGGAATCCTTATGAAAATCACCAACGGTGGTTGTATTTATAAAAAAAATTTCGGAAAGCTAAAATAACATGACATTTAAAAAAAATGACATCAATAAAATTGAAAAAAAATGTGATTATAAAAATCACAAGACTATATAATATCATTTTGAAAATTTTAAATAGTGTTTCAATAGACATGTAATATTGCAGATATCTAAATCAAAGAAAAGTAAACTAATTCAAAGATTAAAAAGAAAACTTCAAATATTTATTTTCAGTTAGATTTCTTAAGATGATCAAATATATAATCTTGAGAAATTTTGATTGACAATTTTGCTCCTTATTCACATCACTATATTGCTTGGAGATGACTAACTTGGATGCAATTAGCATATTACTAATTTTAATATTTTTGCAAACTATACCCATATCTTCATGAGAAAAAAAAAATGAATAATGATGTCATGTTAGCATATAGAAAGTTATTGGCCTCTCCTAATGCTTATTTCAAAGAGAAATCAAGTCTAATAAATTAGAATAATTATATTTATTCCTACACTCCAGTATTCGCTCTGTTTTGTAGAGAAAAATTGTACTGTGATCCCTACTAATTATATGATCCTTTTTTTCTCTAATCCTTGCACTTGTCCCTGCATCAATCTTTATAAGTATAAATATTTGTGAAATAACCAATTAATATTTGCAAAGTAAGACATTAAAACTTGCATGCGTAACTTGATATGATGATCCTCTTTTTTCCGCACTTGCAAATAAGATATTAATACTTTGATGTGTAACTTATTATGATCAAAAGCCTGAAGATTAAACTTTATATATTGTATATACATATAAATACTTCAGTGAATAGGTATAAATACTTTCAAAAATGGGTATTAACAATTTCAGACGTCATCCGACGCCATATATAAAAAAAATATTAAGTATTGTGGTTCCCCAATATAGTTAAGGCAATATTGATATTTTTAGAAACGTGTATTGTCCCCCTAGTCCCCCCGTCCCCTCATTTAGTACGAGTGGTCCCCCACATGAATTTATGGTGCAAGAACAATTTGGAAGATTTGGTTGGGGAGACAATTATTACGTTAAAATACTTTCGTGAATAGATGTAAATACTTTCGTGCATAGGTATAAATACTTTCTTTCATAGGTACTAATACCTTACAAATTTGCGGGGACGATCGATACAAATTATATAAGGACATTGTGCAGGGACTATCTCTTTAGGTTAGTTATGGAAGTTTATGTGTGGGACCATGCAGGTACAGGAGTGCAGAGATAGTTAATTATCAACGTCCTTCAAAGAAATCAAATTCTTGATGAAATGTTTATATTTTTTTGTATCATTAAGGAAATAATCAAGATGATTAATAACATAATTTTCAACAATAGAGGAGATTACAAGAGCATTTAAATATGCTTTCCAACTTATTGGTTATAATAATTAATTATATTTTTTAGTTATAAAATATAAGAGTACATCATGAGGCAATGATTTAGATTAACGTTTTCTATATTTTATTATTATTTTATTTTATGTAATTTTCACCAGCAACCTTATAAATTTATTTGCTGACGACCTTAAGTTTATTTTTATTACAAAGAAGTCCATTACTATATATTTACATGTAATTTTATTTTCCTTTTCTAAATAAATATTTGTAAGATTAATTACATTGATATAAGAGTAATAATATCGGATTCCAATTAATAAAATAGCAAAAGAAATAATGTGAAAATGTAACCAAATAGTCAAGTTATAATACTCAAATATGAGGAAATTCTGTTAAAAAAAAAGGCATCCTTTATCGGTACTAAATATTCGAGTGTTTGAAGCATAGGTTCTTATTACATCTATTGGTATGGTACCTGATCGATAGTAATTGTAAAATTCATTCAAGCGGTATGGTACCCTTACAGATAGAAATTGTAAAATTCATTCGATCAGTAATGAGTTCATTTACAAAGCCGACGATAATAATTGATGATCTTCTATCGTATTGGTCTCTAGCTGCAGAGAATCTGCAGTTCTGCAGTAGTATAGAGAGAGAAGAAGGGAAGAGAAAAATAGCCTGGTATTAGTTGAACTTGGTAATTTGATCTGAAGAAAATTTGATTCAAAGATGTATGGATA
The DNA here is from genome assembly GCA_964058825.1 of Carex arenaria. Lineage (NCBI taxonomy): Eukaryota > Viridiplantae > Streptophyta > Magnoliopsida > Poales > Cyperaceae > Carex > Carex arenaria. Next base: position 180,450 of record CAXKVW010000433.1, read on the forward strand.
TGAAGTAGGTTTTTGTTTTATTGAGATTTTTGTTTTGAGTTGGACTATACAGTAATCGGATGAGTTTGAAAAGAAAAAAAAAATGAAAAAGTGTCTCTCAATTAAGATATGGTCCGTTGGCCTGGTTGACTATACGATATTTTCAACGAGTATAATCAATTAATTAGTAATTAACTCTCTATCATACTTGTTCTAGTAGTTACTTTTGTCATACTTCATGATATCAGTGAATGTTATATACCGATAAAATATTGCTTTTAGTTTTTCACATTAATTTATAGACACTGATAACTGTTCTCGTGCTCTTTTCTCCGCATTGTACCCACACATAACCTCCATAACTAACTTGGAGGGACCATCTCCGTACAATTATTTTATATAATCCAAATCGTCCCCGCACAATTTGTAGAGTAATAATATCTATGAATGAAAGTATTTATATCTATGTACGAAAGTATTTATATCTATGAAAGAACGTATTTTTAATGTAAATAATTGTCTCTCCAACCAAATCTCCTAAACTGTCCTCGCATCATAAATACATGTGGAGACCACTCAAACTAAGGGGGGGGGGGGGGGGGGGGGGGGGGGACCAAGGGGCCATACACATTTCTAAATATATCAACATTATCTTAACTATATGGGGAGACCGCAATACTAAATATTTATTTACATATGGCGCACGATGATGTTTGAAAGTATTAATATCAAATATCGAAAGTATTTTATACCTATGAACTAAAGTATTTATATGTATATACATTATACAGAGTTTTATCTTCCGGCGTTTGATCATATTAAGTTACACATCAAAGTATTAATATCTTATTTGCAAGTATTAATATCTCATTTTGCAAGTATTAATACTTATGCACTGAAGTGTTTATACCTATCAGGTCAAATATTTTTGTTATTAAAAGATTGATGCGAGGAATATCATTGGGGGACTGGAAGAAAGAAATCGTCATATCAAGTTATGCATGCAAGTATTTATATCTTATTTTGCAAATATTAATATGTTATTTCTTAAGTATTTATACGTATGAAGATTAACGCAGGGACAAGTGTAGGAACTGGAAAATGGAGACCATATAATTAGTGAGCATCATAATACAACTTTCCTCTACTATAGTTGTGGAGACAGAGGAGGAACTAGAGTGCGGAGATAAATATAAGTATTCTTCTTTTAAAGATATCAAAACATGAAAATTGAAACATAAATTTGAAAAATTAAAAATTTCCGTTCCAACAAGTTGGATCGTAATTTTTACTTGATTAAACTTGAATGCTTCATATATATTTGTAATTGAACTTTTTTGTGATACTGAAAATTTTGAAGATAAAACCGAAAAATTATGTTACTTGGAGTAATATCTAATGTGTGACTTTTCTATATAATCCATTCCTTACTGTTAAAAAAGTAGAAAATAAATGGGATTAAGATGGGCAGACTTCCTTATTGGATTATATTTCTTAATTTTGTTCAACTCTCTAAAGACTTCTGTCTTCTCTCTCTATATAGTCTATATCATTTGAGATATCACATTTCTCTGTTTGATATTCCGGAAAATTAGTAAGGATGTGAAATATCTTCCACATGCAACCACCAATGTGTGAAAGAGAATATATCTTGTTGATGGGTCAAAATCAGAGATAATAATATTTATAACTTTAATTATCTACTTTACGAATGATTCATGAGCGTATGAATCTATCGTAAAGTATAGACCAAAGTGTCGGTCCACATGAATAGTGTATTAAAGATCTAATAATCAAGTCGAGGTTTAGTTGGTTGTTTGTTTAGTTGTTGTTTGGATAAGTTGGATTATCGACACAATTAGTATTAAAGTAAAGGTTTTGTATACAGAAGAAGAAGACTTCTAGGGATTAGTCTATCTATCTTTCTTACTCATTCAATCTAGTTTCTGGTTGAAAAGCAATTGTATGCGGTGCTATCACCAATCGCATGCCAGTGCTAAACCTGTCAATTATAGTTTCTAACTCCAATCGGATGCACATACAGTTTGATCAGAACTATGTGCGATACCTGAACTGATATCAAATGCAAGTCTTTAAGGGATATTAATCCTAACTTAGTACTACTCAACAGTTACGTCGATCTCCCTTATTGGATCAACATAATTGTACCCTAAACCTAATAGGTCAACCTTATACGCCTAAACACTATGGTGTAGCTATCACCATACGGGTGAGGTTAACATGCACCAATTTAAAATAGAAATACAAAGAATAAAGTGCAGTAGAATTCAAGTCAAGTGCAAATGATAAATAAAATAAAACTACTAGATTAAACTCATAAGAATTCAAGACTACAAGTCTTCACCCTAGAAAGGTGTTGTTTAGCCTCTTGGTGATATCAGCAATGAAACCAAATACAAGAGACATGATAAAAGCAGTAAAGAAGAGAGAAATGGAAGGAATACACCTAGAAAGTCTCTCTTGATATTCTACACAACGTCTCTATCTCTTGGCATTTTTCTAACCCAACTCTAATGGAGTTTTTATGATATTTCTATTTGGCTCCCTTAGCAAACACTAGATCTAGCATATTTATAGTCTACTAAGAAATCTACTCTCTAATGGAGTTTTTAAGATATCTACTCCTTGGCTTCGTGGAACTTGGCTGCCAAGTTTACTGCTATAACTGCTGGGTATCAGTTATCGCATGCAGCTGAGGGAGGTTGCATGCAGTTGGATATATATCCGCACGAAATTTCTACACTACGCTATTCTTCTATATTGTAGTGCCCCTTTTATGCGTTTGGCGGCTTCCACTTGCATGCAGATGGATGGGCAACCACATAGCTGGGACCTGTGTCCAGAATGTTTCATTGTTTGTCTGTTTTAGCCTTTAAAACACCAGAAATCTATAATTCTACATAATCAAGTGAAAATGGCAAAAGTAATATGAAAAGAAATCATGACCAATTAGAAAATTGTGTAGTCAGTATGTGTGACAAATACATATCTAAATAAATTTAAATCTCTATACGTAAAAATACATAAAAAGAAACATATAATTAAAAAAATAGTAGACTAATTAATTAAAAAGTTGATATTCAATTAAAATTTCATCTTTTATATATTAACAACTATTGACGGACAGAATATCTATATACTTAATATAAAAATAGAGATAGATAAACCACATCATTTCAACGGTGAGGTACTACTATAGGTCATTGCAATTGTGACCTCCCGTAACTAATAAAACAAACATTAATTACTTACAAGTCATAAGTAATGATCTTATGAGCATATTTTTAATTAAATTTTCTAAGTATGATGCGTGCGCAGACAAAAGGTTGCTTTTTTCATGGTTGAACAAAAGGTTTCTTTATTTACACAACTTTTACACTAATCATTGTTATTCATATTTCCGGGGAAAGGGTACATGAAAATCTAAGTCCATAGTCATTCTCGTACAGCTGATGCATTTTATTTATTACAATATATATATAAAAAATTCTTTACATAAAATATAGTTATAAAATTAACAGCCAATGGCCAGTGGGTATGGGTGCAAACGGATCGGATATTATATGTTCGGATATGAATCCGTATCTGAATTTTTGCAGATTTGGATATTAGGATATGAGTAGTTTACAGATAAGGATTCGGATATAATTTAAACGAATATGGATACGTATATTTTAAGTTTTCGGATATCTGTTTAGCCGACAGAATTCACACCCGATTTCTTTTCTCAATACCAATTTCCGCTCTCATTTCTTCGAATTCTTCTCCCACGGAGCTTGTTAATCCACCGAAGACATTAAAAATCGTAGTTGTTCTTGCAAACCAGCGACAAAATATGGTACAAGAAAATCGTTTCTTCTATTTTTTTTATCACAGTCCGTAAGCAACTCTACCCTCACAAAACATCCACACTAATCTTGCTTCTATCAAGTTTCGAACCCTGGATTTTATGGGTAGAACTCTATGTCAATTTCACTGCATATCAGCAAGTGGATGACAAAGAAAAAACCGTTCCTTCTAGCTAGTATTCTGGACCAAGTATGTAGTACAAGATAACAAGAAACAGCAAGATTCTTTGGTATAAGAATTCTTTTTCGTCGTTTTTTTAAGTATTCTAGACCATTCCTTCTAGTATTAATCTAGACCAAGTATGGTACAAGAACCAACAAGATAATTTGGTCTAAGAAATCGTTTATGTTGTTTTCCTTTTAATTAGTACTCTAGACCATTCCTTCTAGTATTCTAGACCAAGTATGGTACAAGAAACAGCAAGATTCTTTGGTCTAAGAATTATTATTCGTTGATTTCCATTTCTACTCGTATGATTTGTGAACTTATATTTGTAGTAGCGGAAATAGATTAAAACACAGAAAATATGTCCTTTTATTTTTATTTTTTAAAAGTACTTGATTGTAAAACTAATTTTTATTATTTGAAAAAATAATTCAGCATATAGTTTGTCGTCTTTAATTAATATATCATTTTGAGGGACATTTTATGTTAAATATACATGCAGGCTTGGAGGTTCAGATTGGACAAATTTTGTTACGCAAGTATATTGCCTTTTAATTAAGTGTAATATCCTATTTTCTTGACCTAGTCAGCTTCAATATATATATATAGAGAGAGAGAGAGTAGAACTAGGGTGCTCCTAGGAGTACAAGTTCCTTTGTACTCTAGCTTAACTCTAAAAGTTATTGGATTAATTTCGAACGACGAATCCAAACCGTTGAAATTCTTCTACCTTACGAATGATGCTTCTACGTGTGAAAATTTTAAAGTTTCGAATTAGTTTAGTATAATGTCAAGTGGTCAAAATTAGAAGGTTTCTAAATTAATTTTAATGCATTCATTTTTTGGAAGCTTTTTGACCATTTGGCTTTATACTAAATTAATTCAAAACTTTTAAATTTTCACATTTAGACAAATCACTCGTAAGGTAGAAGGATTTTAACGGTTTGGATTTGTCGTTTGAAGTTAATCCGATAAGTTTTAGGGTTAAGTACAAAGGGGCTTGGTACTCCTAGGAGCACCCTAGTTCTACTCATATATATATTGTTCTTTGTAATAAATGAAATTAGGAATTCATATTAAATATCCGAACTATATCCGTATTCATATTCATATCCGCGTAATATCCAATTCTTATTCGTATCTGTTTAATTAATATTCAATCCACATTTGTATCCGTGTAATATATGATCTGTACCTGTATCCAAAAAATAAATACGAATAAGGATATGATTTCACCACACTATTCAATCCATATCCAATCTGTTTGCACCCTATCAGTGGGCCACCACACTTGATAGTAATGTTTTTGGAACAATCGAAAGAAAATGGTTCTAATTTTCTTTCATAAAAAAATGGTTCTAATTTTCTTCCAACATTCAAAAATAGAGGCTTGACTCATATTCTTCGTCTTCAAAATATAAAATAAAATCTTCCTATAAAAACAATCAATGCTTGTTTAATTCATACGTACAGCTGACGCGTTTTGTTTATTACAATATATACAAATTTTCTTCAAGTAGCTTGGTGTACATAAAATATAGTTATAAAATTAACAGCGAATGGCCAGTGGGCCACCACAGTTGACAGTAATGTTTTTGGAATAATGGAATTTTCCTATAAAAACCATGAATCAATGCATGTTTGCTAACAACCCAACAAAATATTGAGCAATATTGCTTTTGGTTTATTTTAAATTTTCAAGCACCATGTGTTTTAGTAAGCTTTTCTCGTTATGGCCAATAGTCGTCGGTCTAATGCTATGTTGTTTGTTCTCTGTTCCCTGTGGGGCCAAGATTCATCACCGTACCTTTGTTGTAAGTGATTTCTCTACTAAATTTTATAATCCGCTTGCCTTCTCAAAAGGCAACTTTTCCTTTTCCGAGAGGACAATGCAACTCATGAGCTCATCACGTGAATGTTGGAATTAAGAGTAGGTTCCATTATATTTAGGCTTTATAGATCTTAGCCTTTAATATACAATGCTAATTAGAATCATCCACTCCGAATTCACTCCATTTTCACCCCTAGATTAAGGCAATATACTTGCGTAAAAGGAACGAGTGAAGTTATGGTACGTATTTTGCAAGGTGTGGATTGATCCATACTATTGATTCATATCTTCTATTTTAAAGTTTAAATAATCAATTTGAACTGCTTATAATATAATCTCCACATGAAACTGTGTACATGGAAGTCAAATTTTACAAGTTTTAGATAGGTTAAAATTCACTATATTTGGGTAGTTCAGAATCTTTAGATGAGGTGATATTCTACCTACCTATCTACAAAATAGTAAATGACTTCTGAAAAATACAAAACTTGATCTTCAATTTTTTTTTTTTATATAGAGATTATTTTGAATTGTTTGAACTTTTTAAGCGAATATATAATTAATTCATAGCACAATACTGTTTCGTACTATGCAAAGTACCGTAACCTCACCCATGTCATCTTATCATGCTTGTTACATTTTTTGGTGTTGTTCGTCACCTGTTTAAAATATCTACTTAACTAGTGTAATAAAATATGGTCTATGTAACTGTATATATAGTTGCATATGCGTATTCAGCTATAATCCTCATAGAATGCTATGTTGTTTGTTTTCTATTCCCTGTGAGGCCAAAATTCATCACCGTACCTTTGTTATAAGTGATTTCTCTATTAAATTTTAGAGTAAAGATTTTGTCCCTCACCATTTGGTCCCCTAAATGTCCCCCTCTAACTTATCCATAAAGTACAATAGGGACCACTAACTAATTGGGAGAACACAATAATTACTTGGGGGACCACTTAAATTTGAAAAAAATTAAAACTGGTGCGCACATGTATGAACACTTATGCGCTCAAGTATTCCTATATAATATATCAAGTATTCATACCTACGATATTAAGTATTTAAACAAAAAAACTGGACATCAACTTTCTTTTCTCCATAGTCACACACCCATCTTTTACATTTTTTTAGAAGTGAGTTTTTTTTCTCCATTTAATCTAATCAATATTTCTAACGATTCGCGAGGAATTTTGCAAATCTAAAACTACGAATGTTTTCTACGTAATTTTCTCTTTCAAATGAGATCCATGATGAAGTACTTTCGGGTTCTTCGTCGTTCAAGTACTCATACCTCAGCATGCAAGTATTCATACCTCGTCGGGCAAGTATTCATATCTTGTAGTGTGTATACTTTCAATATTATAGTGTGAATACTTACATTATTTTAGTAAGATTAATTTTATTGATTTTGTTATTTATACTTCCAATGTTCTAGTATGAATATTTTATAGTAATGATACTTTGAAAATTATATTATTAATATTTTATAAGTTTTAGTATGAATACTTTGAATGTTTTCATACTTTATAAGTTTTAGTAATGATACTTTGAATGTTTTAGTATGAATACTTTTTAAGTTTTAGTATGAATATTTTTTAAAGTTTATTCATTTGTGTATTCTTTTGTAGGACATTAAACTTGCTATTTTATGAAATTATTCCCTGCACAGGCAAATTTGTTCTCTAAACAATTTGAAATAGCAAAATGGCTCTTTATTGAGTAAGTATTAATACTTGACAAGGTATGAATACTTGTTCGTTGAGGTATGAATACTTGCATGCCGAGATATGAGTACTTGAACGACGAAGAATCCGAAAGTACTTCATCATGGATCTCAATTGAAAGAGAAAATTATGTAAAAAATATTCGTGGTTTTAGATTTGAAAAATTCCTCGCGGATCGTTAGAAATATTGATTAGATTAAACGGAGAAAAAAAACCCACTTCTAAAAACATGTAAAAGGTGTATGATTAGAAAGAAAAGAAAGTTGATGTTCAGTTTTTTTGTTTAAATACTTAATATCTTAAGTATGAATACTTTATATATTATATATGAATACTTGCACGTATAAGTGTTCATACATGTGCCTGCCAGTTGTAATTTTTTTCAAATTTAAGTAGTCTCCCAAGTAATTAATGTTTCTCCCAGTTAGTTAGTGGTTCTCATTGTACTTTTTATGGATAAGTTAGTTAGGGGGACATTTAGGGGATAGAATGGAGGGGACTATTAGTCGTTCCCTAAATTTTATAATTCGCTTGCCTTATCAAAAGGTAACTTTTCCATTTCCGAAAGGACAATCCAATTCGCTCGATGTTTTTGGTAGAAAACTTCTTTCACAATGGGGGAGAATGAATGATCGTCTCGCTCGATGCGTCATTTTCTGATGTGTCTTTTCATATTAAGAGTTCTGGCGGAGTTATTTCTTTATAACCAAAAAATATTAAATGAATTCTAAAATTTTAAAAATTTGATCTTCAAGTAGATTATTTTAAATTGTTTAAATCAATATATTGTGTAAACCTTTTAAGCGAATTTATAATTAGTTCATAGCACGGTATTGTTTCGTGCTATGTAAAGTACCGTCGCTTCATTCATGTCATCTTATCATTGCATTCTCTGGTGTTGTTTGTCGTCTCTTAAAAATACCTGAGTAAATATTTTGTCCCCCGCCATTTGATTCCCTAAATGTCCCCCCTAACTAACTTATCCATAAAGTACAATGGGGACTACTGACTAATTGGGAAAAAATAATAATTACTTGGGGGACCACTTAAATTTGAAAAAATTTACAACTGGTACGCACATGTATGAACACTTATGCGTGCAAGTATTCCTATATAATATATCAAGTATTCATACCTAAGATATTAAATACTAAACAAAAAACTAGACATTTACTTTCTCTTCTCCATAGTCACACTGACACACCCATCTTTTACATATTTTTAGAAGTGGGTTTTTTTCTCTGTTTAATCTAATCAATATTTCTAATGATTCGCAAGGAATTTTGCAAATCTAAAACTATGAATATTTTCTACGTAATTTTCTCTTTCAAATGAGATCCATGATGAAGTACTTTCGGGTTCTTCGTCGTTCAAGTACTCATACCTCAGCAAGCAAGTATTCATACCTTGTAGTGTGAATACTTTCAATCTTATAGTGTAAATACTTACATTACTTTAGTAAGATTAATTTTATTGATTTTGTTATGTATACTTCCAATGTTATAGTATGAATATTTTATATGCTTTAGTATGAATACTTTGCAATTTAAATATTTTATAGTCATGATACTTTGAAAGTTATATTATGAATACTTTATATGTTTTAGTATGAATACTTTTTAAGTTTTAATATGAATACTTTTTAAAGTTTATTCATTTGTGTATTATTTTGTAGGATATTAGACCTACTCTTTTATGAAATTATTTCCTGCACAAGCAAGTTTGTTCTCTAAACAATTTGAAATAGCAAGATGGTTCTTTATTGAGTAAGTATTAATTAATACTTGACAAGATATGAATACTTGCTCAATGAGGTATGAATACTTGTATGCCGAGATATGAGTACTTCAATGACAAAGAACCCGAAAGTACTTCATCATGGACCTCATTTGAAAAAGAAAATTATGTAGAAAATATTTGTGATTTTACATTTACAAAATTTCTTGTGGATCATTAGAAATATTGATTAGATTAAACGGAGATAAAACACACTTCTAAAAACATGTAAAAGATGGGTGTGTGATTAGGGAAAAAGAAAGTTGATGTCCAGTTTTTTGTTTAAATAATTAATATCTTAGGTATGAATACTTGATATATTATATATAGGAATACTTGCGCGCATAAGTATTCATACATGTGCACACCAGTTGTAAATTTTTTTTCAAATTTAAGTGGCCCCCCAAGTAATTATTGTCCCCCCCCCCCCCCTCCCCCCAATTAGTTAGTGGTCCTCATTGTATTTTATAGATAATTAAGTTAGTTAGAGGGACATTTAGAGGATAAAATGGAGGAGACTATTAGTCAATCCCGAAATACCTGCTTGTAAGCTTGTTGTAACGACGTTGCTTGCTCTTTCATTATCTCTTTTCTTTGTTTCTATATATTATTTTGTCACTGCCGCAGTGCCAACCTAACAATAGACTTGATAGCTACTAGCTCACAAAGATTAAAAGTCACGGTTTTCTATTAAGAGAAAAGCTTATGTCCCTCTAGCATCCATTTCTAAGTGCACTCCTCTTTAAATACTAAAATATTTTTTTCTCCATCTATTTTAAGTCAAAACAAAAGAAAAAAATTTCTTTCACCACTCATTTTTTTCTCTGATCAATCTCGTTTGTCTTTCTGACAATCTGTGAAAAAAAATTGCGAATATAAAACTACAAAAGTCTTCTATTTGATTTTTTCTTTTAAATGAGATCTATGATGAAGTATTTTTGAGTTATATTTGTGTAATTGCTTTTTTTTTTTGTTTTTAATATGCTAGGTTTAAAGACTTGATATGCTATGTATAAAGAGTATTGCACTTTGACTTTCTAAGACTTGCATCCAATTTTATTTTTCCTCTGATCAATCTCGTTCATTTTTTCGACAATTTGTGAGGAATTTTGCGATCTAAAACTATAATCTTATAATCGATTTTCTCTTTCAAATGAGATCCATAATAAAGTACTTTTGAGTTAAGTGTCGTTGTTATTTTTTCTTCTTAATATGTTAGGTTTAAAGACTTCATATGCTTGATATAAACACTTGATATGTAATGTATAAAAACTGCACTTTGAACCTTTCAAATACTTTTTTTTTTTGAAACCTTCGCAGAGGCTGCGAAGTCGTGAGGGGGAATCGAACTCTCAACCTTTGGGTATAACAATCCTAGAACATTTTTCTAGCCAATTGTGCTACCTCCCCTTTCTCAACCTTTCAAATACTTGAATCCAACGGCAGAACTATAAAATTTTGATAAGAGTGGCTAAAAATTAAATGTGGTGAATGGAATTTGAACACGTTCTCTCAACCACAAAATAAAGCTCTAACCACTAAGCTACCACTAAATATTTGGTATATATTGAGGGGGGTTGAACTATATAAAATATTTTTTAAAAATAAAATTGCATTAAATTTGAATGTACAAAATTAAAATTTTAAAATCATAAAGGTGGCTTAGCTTTGGCTAAGCCTTTAATTCGTTGTCGCTTGCACCCACTCTTTTCCCCTCCGATCAATCGCATTCATTTTATCGACGATATGTGAGTAATTTTGTGAATATAAAACTATGAATATCTTCTACTCGGTTTTATTTTTCAAATGAGATTCATGATGTACGTATTTTTGAGTTATATTTGTATCATTGTTTTTTTTCTTCTTGATATGCTATGTATAAAAACTTAATATGCTAGGTTTAAATACTTTATATGTTAGGTTTAAGGACTTGCACGCATAAGTTTAAAGACTTGATATGCTATGTATAAAGACTACACTTTGAACCTTTCAAAGACTTGCACCAACTATCTTTTTTTTCTTTCGATCAGTCTCGTCTACTTTTTCGACGATCTATGATGAATTTTGCTAATCTAAAACTACGTACATCTTTTACTCAATTTTCACTTTCAAATGAGATCTATAATGCAGTATTTTGAGTTATATTCGCTTCACATATTTTTTTCTTTTCTTGATATGTTATGTATAAAAGCTTGATATGCTATGATTAAAGACTTAATATGTTAGGTTTAAATATTTGCATACGTAGGTTTAAACACTTGCACGCGCCAACTAGCACTAGATGTAAATGTACTAGCGGCCTTCTAGAAGGCAATCCTGGTCAAAGATAGTTAGAATTGGAAGATTTGACTGGAGAATTGAATATGCGGTTCACTATAAAATCTTATTTTTATTGTTCTCAGAAAAGTTGAGAAAAATTAGAAATCAATTTTTTCTCAAATATTATGGTAACAAAGTGATTTTATTCACATAGTTCAGGGGTACAAATGTACAATAATTTTATTTTCAGTGGTACAAATTAATGTACGATAATTTTATTTTGATTTGATAAATTAATATACAATACAAATCCATACATACAAAAATAAATCAGAAACCCGATTGATAATTATTAAACAATAAAAAGCTGTGTATGTAACCAATTCAAGGATTAATCAAGTAATTCTAAGCTTTGCACTTGTTCTATATCGCAGTGCCACCACCATTATATATCGTCTTTCAAATTTTCCTCAATTCGAATTCACAATGGCTACAGCTCTGATTATCATAAGATTCGCTCGGGCTAGAAAATTACTAGAAAACCGGCTCGTCTTCATCCAATTCAAGCTTTGGTTTACATAACAGAATTAAACAAATATTAAGTATGAACTTACATAGTGGAAAAAATGATCAAACCTTCTATGCTTTTCTATCTAGTATGCATCACAAACCAACTAGTGGTCAGTACCAGTTCAAAATAAAATTTATTTACAACGAAACTAAACTATGAAGTATGAACTTGTAACTTGATATATATTTATTTACTTTTTTGGCTTTTCCCTTCAACAGATTCAAGAAGCTACCTACACCCGGCTCTGCAATAATACAAAGACCATTCTAACTGTCAATGGATCATATCCGGGACCCACTATCTCCGCTCACAAAGGCGACACAGTCTATGTCAAGGTCATCAACAGAGCGAGCAAGAATATCACCATCCACTGGTACTATACACAAATAGTACATACATAAAGAATATGTTATTTGCACAATTAATTAAGGAATTATTTCAATCCATGCAAAACTAATATGTATTCATCTAATTTCTATAGGCATGGCGTAATCCAGCCGAGAGACCCGTGGTCAGATGGACCAGAATACATTACTCAATGCCCTATCCAGCCAAAATCCAACTACACCCAACGGATCCAATTTACGGAAGAAGAAGGCACGCTCTGGTGGCACGCACATAATGAATTTGATCGTGCTACTGTTCACGGTGCTATTGTTATTCACCCGAAGCTCGGAACCACCTTCCCCTTCCAAAAACCCCATAAGGAATTCACGCTAATTCTAGGAGAGTGGTGGAACAAAAACATAACATATGTGTACCAAACTGCAATGGAGAATGGCGATCAATTCGAACTGTCTAATGCCAACACAATCAATGGACAACCTGGTGACTTCATGCCATGTTCAGCAAATGGTAATTTATTGTTCCCGGTATAGGAAGTTGTTTATTTATAATGCAAGTTATTAATGCTTCATAAGAAGGAGATTATCTTTGACAATGTTTGTTACTGAATTTGTCAATTAAACAAATTTACAACCAAATTTATTTTTATTGCAGAAACTTTTAAGGCACAAGTCGAACAAGGTAAAATGTACCTCCTCCGTGTAATAAATGCAGCCATGGAAAATGCGTTCTTTTTTGGGGTTTCCGGCCACAGTGTAACGGTGGTTGGAACTGATGCCAGTTATACGAAGCCTTACGTGAATGAATTTATCATGATAACCCCGGGCCAAACGATGGACCTCCTCTTACAGGCCAATCAATTCCAAAACTCTTCTTCCCCATTCCGTTATTACATGGTTTCGGCTCTATACTTTGATGGAAGTTCTGCAGCCTCTAGAGATTGGAATGAGGCTGTAGCTATTTTAGAATACAGAACTAATCATTTGTCGCAATCAGTAAAACCAGTTTTCACCTCCTTACCAAAGCACAATGACACTAATGCATCAACTGCGTTCGTTACCAGTCTTCGGTCGCTGGCCAGCTCAGATCACCTAGCTGTCGTAACCCAAACTGTCGATGTCAAAATGTTTATCACAATATCTGCGAATGAACAATTGTGCCCTAACAGCTCATGTGATGGTGCAAATGGTACTAGGTTTGCTACCAGTATGAACAATGCTAGTTTCCAAAACCCGAAAATTGATGTGCTAGATGCATATTATAATTCTATTGCCGGTGTGTACACCACTGACTTCCCTGACCAACCACCACTCTTCTTCAATTTTACTGATGCACAATATCAACAGAATGCAAAATTTGTTGATAAATCGACAAAAGTGAAAGTGCTTGAGTATAACACGATTGTGGAGATTGTGTTTCAGGGCACTAATTTAGCAGATGGACAGGTTACCCATCCAATACACTTGCACGGCCACAGCTTCTATGTCATCGGAAGAGGAACTGGAAACTTCGACAACGCAACAGATCCTCTGAGTTACAACTTGGTTGATCCGCCATATCAGAACACTTTGGGTGTGCCAAAGAAAGGTTGGGCAACTATCCGTTTTAGGGCAGCTAACCCGGGTGAGTTTATTTTTTTTCCTTTTTTCTTTTAATTATCGAATTTATTGAATCTTTTTATTGATTCAATTTTGACAATCAAAGGTGCTACACAACTACAATGACAACGATCTGTTTAGTAATATTTGATTAGATAAGTTGACCCGGACTAATTAAGTAGATCAGAAAAATTAATCAAATAGTAGATTATTTTTTGTTACAAATTGTTGTTTTGAGTGTTTTTCAGATACTAATTCTAAACATATTTTGGTTTTGCAATTAAATTAGGAGTTTGGTTCATGCACTGTCACTATGAAACACACACAATATGGGGAATGAATACTGTGTTTATAACAAAGAATGGTAATAGTACAGAGGCCAAAATGCTGCCTCCCCCTAACGACAGGCCTCCTTGCTGATTTTACTCAAAGGTGAGTTTGCACTAGTTAATTTATTGCACATTATAAAAAAAAAAAAAAAAAAAAAAACTTTTGGAATATATTTTCCTCGTTAAAAACTTAAAATTATGGTTGGATTTTAATTTTTTATACATTTGTAATGGATAAACAGATAAATAAAAATAGAGTACATATATGAAATCTACAGCAGAGTATAAGCTGGATTGGAGAACAGGAGATGCAAGATTTAAAGGTGTTAAGAGTTGTCACAAAAAAACTAAATCAGAAATTAAGTAGAGTTTATTGTCACTTAGGCTTCTTTTACTTGTACTTCACAGCTTGTGGTTATTAATTTTAGTTGATGTACTTGAATGGTATACAAGATCGAATAATTAATGAATTGTTCTGTACCAACAAACATATATCAATGGATGAATTCTTTCTAGGCCCAAAATGGAACTCAAGTAATTGGGCTCAGATAAAGAACTATCTAATAGAAGAAATATAGGAGTGATAAAACGAGCAAAAATTTGACTTCATATATAGTGCACCAGTCATATATTTCTTATTATTTTATTTTTAATAGTCCTTCAAAACTTTCAGAGTTTTGAGCGTACCACAAAATTCTCAATTGAAAATTCAAAAAAGATATATTATGCATGGTTGTTGGTAAACAAATAGAAGACTGAATATTTTTCTTATACATATTATATATTCTTTTATTATTAATAAAGACTAACATTGAAACTTTATAAATTTGAAATGAGTTTTAATATAAAAGCCAATATATCATGCCTATAATTTGAATATACATACCTAACGTTTGTGTGATGAGTTTTTAAATTTTATGAGAGTAAATGTGATACTATAAATTTTAGAAAGAAAATTTTATAATTTCAATAATTTTAAAAAATATACATAAAAATTTTCGAAGGTCCCTAATTCAATTCCTTTACAAACAAGAAGAAGCAAGCTAGCTGCATCTTTTCTTTCATAGTATCAGGAAGCTGCTTGATTCTTCCAAAAAAATGATATGATTCCAAATCTACCTATTCCAAACAATACCTTTTTTTTAAAACCCTGATAGTGGCTTTTTCCAAACAAAACCTAACTAGAGCTTTTCAGGAAAGAATCAAATGGTGATGATTATAAGAAGGCTATAAGTTTCTTGTGTTATAAAAACGTCTAGTAGGGAAATTATTACTAAATGATCCCTTTTTAAGAAAGAAAAAAGATTCAAGGAGCCAAAATTTGACAAGTATGAAACCTTGGTGTGTTTTGTAGGTCCCTAAAAATTCATAGCTAGTGTGACATAGTTCACGGAAGGAGATCACCTGCTCCCCGGGGGGCACGATTTTCCTGCCCCCAGTGCGACTGACACGTGGGACCAGACGGGTTTAAACATTTAAATATTGGTTTTAGTTTTGCTGCGGACCCACAAATCAGTGACTCAGGGGCAGGAAAATCCTGCCCCCCGGAGGGCAGAGGATTCGGTTCCATAGTTCACACTGAACTAATTCACGGATTAATTAACCCCTGATTGACTCTTGATTAATGATGTTATAACCTGAAAAAAAAATTAATAACCAAATTAATTTCAGAATGGTGTAAGTATGGTTGGCCACATCAATACTCCACGACTTGGCGCGCATCTACGTACTACGGTCACGAAGCCATACGCACTTTTCCCTCCCTCTAGGTCTATCTTGCTTAATTCTCTCTTTTCTCTCTACATCCCTCTCTCTCTCTCTTTTCTTTAGAATTTTGATGTCGAACCAAGCCCCGAGACTTGTGTGTTGTTGACAACTCTCTGTGGTGTTGTTGTTTGGCAACAAAATATTAAGTCTCCTTAAACCTCTTTAAGCTTCTTTTTACTTATTTTCACTTAATCTTGTCGAATACCAGCTCCTTAGTGAGGATTAATATCATCTTCTTTAGCCCTCTTTTTTCTGGATCTTAATCTCATGCTCGGACTTTAAGACGCCTCTACTCCTGAATTAAGCCTTCTTAGCTTTTACTTAAAAAATGAAATACGTGACACGCCGTGATTTGGTCACGTCATGTGACGTGACGTGATCAACTTTTTTTTTCACGTGACGTGACCAAAATGGTGAAGGATGGCACGTGTAGTCATGCTGTGACTATACGTGACGTGTCGTGACGTATCAGTGTTTTAAAATTCGGTCTATTCGGCAGAATATTCCTATTCGGTTGCAATCCGAATAGAAAATCTATATTCTGTCCGAATATGAAGTTTAAAGCATATTATTGATTTAGAATATATTAATAGTAATAAAATACCAGTTTAAAGTATATTAAAAGTGATTTATACCACATATTACCGGTTTAGAGTATATTAACAGTGATAAAAATACCAATTTATAGTATATTAACAGTGATTCATATCATATATTACCGTATGCTTGTTTAAATGTACGAATTATCATTTAAAATCCGCATATATAAATCCGAATAAAAATCCGTATATGTGGCCGCATACCGTATATGCGGTATTCGGTGGCCTTCCGAATACCGAATGAGAACCAAATTTCAAAACACTGGACGTAAATTAGTCATATCAATTTTTTTAATATTTTAATTTAAATTGTTGAAAATTTAGAAAAAAAATATATGAAAAATTCTAAAATAAGTAAATAATGTTGTAAAGATTATTTTTTTAGGAAATGTTGCGTCTGACATTACTTTAAAAATTCAAATTACAAACATTTATTAAACTAAACTAAAAAAAATTAAAATCAGTACTACATCAGTACCATATCACTGAACTTACACTAAAATAAAAATCTGAATATTCTATACATACAAAAAATAGGATACTCTGTATTTCATACCGTGACAACGTGACGTGACGTGACGTGATGTGGCTTGTTCGCGTGACGTGACGTGATATGTATTTTTCATGGAATGCGGTCACGTCACGCGAATGATCACATCACGTGACACACGAGTCACGTCATGTACTCGACACACGTAATGTGACGTGACATTAACATGTCGTGACTAGTCACGCAGTGATAAATTTCCTTCTCTACTTTTACTCATAAATTAAGATAACCGAACATAAATTCTTTAGCGCGGATTAAGATTTTATCATAGTTGTGTTACCAAACAACTCTATTTTCTATATTTTGATGAGCCTTCGAGCTCCTTGATTTTTCTAATTATATATGTGAATAGAGTATGTTTAAAGAACCAATCGGGTGCTTTAAATTGTTGATTTATTGCTTGACAATTCAAATTGATTGTTGGTTTGGTAATTGCTATGCTCGATTAATATGTTGTTTAAACTACGATTGTTCAAATGTTTCGATTTGTTCGGTTTTCAATCAAACCGAAATTTTTTGATTTAAATTGATTAATTTTTAGTTTTAATGGATCTATATGATTGAATTTTTGAATTATTTAAGTTTAAACGGAATAGTTCGGTTTAGACTTTTCAAAATCGACTAAACCGAACTGATTGAATTATATTGGTTTAAGTATGATTTATATTTTGTTTGGTTAAAATCATCGCTTTCTTTCTTTCATTTTGATTTAAATATATTAAAATATCTACATATTTTGTATGAAATTAAACAACTTACATAGGAAAATGCATACTTTACGTTAATAATGGTACCAAAAAGGTTTACATTGGTTTGAACGAACAAACTAAAATTTACTTTGGTTTGTTCAATTCGATTCTTAATCGGTTGATAACTTTAATCGGTTTCGTTTGGTTCAATTTTGAAAACCAAAATAAATTTGTAGTGTTGTTTTGGATCACTTTGTTAGATCTTCTTCTCACTCTGTTGGATCTCTGGTGTTGTTCTGGATCACCTCATGCATCCACAAAACTCATTCTCATTCTGTTGGATCTCCAGTGTTGTATAAGAAGACATCCTCCATCCACAAATCTCATACAAACTCTATTAGATCTCTAGTAGTAGCTTTACTCTCCTGCTCCATCCACGACTCTCCTTTTCACTCTGTTAGATCTGTAGTATTGTTTGGGATCGCCTCCTCCATCCAAGAAACTTCTTTTAGATCTCTAGGGTAGTTCTAGGTCACCAACTCTATTTACGAATCTCCTTCTCACTATATTAGAATTCTAGTGTTGTTTTTGATAACCTCCTTCATCCAGAAATCTTTCACTTCGTTGGATCTCTGTCTTTGTTCTGGATGACCTAATTCATCCATGAATCTCCTTCTCAATTTGTTCGATTATAGTGTTATTCTAGATCACCTCCTCCAACTAAAAGTAATGTTATCAATCATGTCCTTCATCCTCAAATCTGTTTCTAAAATCTCCTACTCCATTAGATCTCTAGTATTGGATCTATTGTGTTGTTTTGGATCACCTCCATCTCACTCTGTTAGATCTCTAGTTTTGTTCTAGATCATCTCCTCCATCCACAAATATCCTTCCCACTATGTTGAATCTTTAGTGTTGTTCTAAATCACCTCCTCCTTCAACAAATCTCCTTCTCACTCTGTTGGATTTATAGAGTTGTTATGTGGATCACCTCCTCCTTCCACAAATCTCTTTCAAAAGTCCATTGGGTCACTAGTGATGTTATGGATCTCCTCCTACTTACACTGTTGGATCTTTAGTGTTGTGTTGGATCACTTCCTCCATCCATGAATCATAACAAATTATGTTAGATCTCTATAATAGTTCTAGGTCACCTCCTCTAACTACGAATCTCCTTCTTACTCTGTTAGATCTCTATAATAGTATTGTTATGGATTACCTCCTCCTTCCACGAATCATATTCTCACTCTGTTGCACCTCTAGTGTTGTTCTAGATCACCTCTCAATGTTCTTATACTTAGATAGTCATTAGTCAATATTCTTTTGCTTAACAACCTCATTGGCAATTATTCTTTTGGTTAACAACATCATTGGTCATTATTTTGGTGATTAGTATTCTCATTTGTATTGTTCTCATGCTTAGCAACCTCATTTGCATTGTTCTTGTGCTTAGCAAACTCATTTATCATTATTCTAGTTCAAAGCAACCTCATTTGTGATTGTTCTTGTACTTAGCAACTCATTGGCCGTTGTTATTTTGCGTAACAAACTTATAGGCAATTGTCCTTACGCTTAGCGGCCTCATTTCTATTCTTCTTGTGCTTAGCAATCTCATTTTCATTGTTCTTGTGCTTAGCAACCTCATCAATCATTGTTCTTATGCTTAGCAAGTCATTTGTCATTGTTCTTTTGGTTACGAACATCATTGGTCATTGTTCTAGGGATTAGCATTCTCATTTGCATTGTTCTCGTGCTTACCAATCTCATTTGCATTATTTCTTTCCAATATTCTATTTCCTTTTAATACAATATTTCATAAATATTACATTGATAATAACCAAAAATATCACACCAGATAGTTTCCTTTCATCACACCAAAAATATCTCACGTTAACACTCCCTGTTAAGTTGGCATATAGATGTCTTTCATGCCCAACTTAACAAGTCACGAAAGATTGTGCTCGAGACCCCTTTCGCCAATATGTCTGCAAGTTGATCCTCAGTTGTCACAAAAGGAATGCAGATGACCTTTTCTTCCATATTTTGTCTGATAAAATATTTGTCAACTTCTAAATTCTTTGTGTGATCATATTGGAAAGGATTCTGAGATATGCACTAGTACAAAAAAAACCCTTTCACTGACCCTTAGTCACTGACTATTTTATTGTGTAACAGTCGGTGTAGAGTCTTCGTGGCAAGATCATAAATATGAATAACTTCAACACTGACTGTTCACTTTTAAAAACCGTTGGTAAACCAACACTGACTGTTTTTTTATGGGAAGCGTCAATGTTGTTCGACCTTTCACCGACTGTTTTTTAAATTTAATAGTTAGTATTGAGAAATGACTTTCACCGACTATTTTTTTAGGAAAAGGGTCGGTGTTGTTCGAACTTTCACCGACTATTTTTTTAATTTAACAGTCAGTGTTGAACAGTGAACAACACTGACTGTTTTTTTCAACTTAACAGTCACTGTTGCTAACCGCAGGAATTCATAAAAACCTAGGTTTCTGTCGGGTTTTGATAGAACCGTCAGTGTTGATCATCAAGATGGAGAATATGTTAATTAATTAATCAGTCAATGTGATCTATTAAGGTACGTTATTCTAAATTCAATATAATTGTTAACTTTAAATTCTAAATAAAATTATCTTAATGATGTATATATATTTATTGCATAAAAAATTTGATTAACTAGTAGAGTGACACATGAAGGGAAGGCAACGGATGCAATTATGTTGATTTTAATGTCAATTTTATGTGTATTTTTTCTTCTCATTTTTTGTGCTACAATGACTATTTTTTATTTTTGAGCCGTCAGTACCGTATTTTTCTCCGACTGTTATTTTTTTTTGGTGAACCGTCAGTGTTGAATTGAAAGGATACAATGACTGTCTTTCAATTTCGAACCGTCGGTGTTGTGTTCTTCACTGACAGTTTCGTGTTATTTTATATCCGTAAGTGTTGCTCAACTTTCACCGACTGCAATGGAGGGAAGTTTCCACTAGTTAGTGGAGAGAAGTTTGATTCTTGATAAGCAATTAGATTATAATTTCTTTGTTTTTTCATCTTGAATTCTCAATTAGTTTTTATTTAATTTAATTAGATAGTTTTTAGGCGTACTAATCAGAAGATGGTACAAGGGTGGGTCTTAGAATCAGGTACTTGGAACGGGAAACCTGATTAGACTACAGATGTTATCAGGATCAGGCAGAAATCAAATGTAACGGATGCTTATAAAGTTTAATGAAAACGCCCAGGGGCTTTCAATAATAAAAAAAAAACCTCATTTGACCTTGTTCGAGTGCTTAACAACCTCAATTGTCGTTGTTCATATGCTACTTACCCTCTTTTGCCCTTGTTATTGTGCTTAGCAACATCATTTACACTTGTTCTTGTGCTTAACAACCTCATTTGTTGTTGTTCTTCCGTTTAGCAGCATAATTTTCTCTTGATCTTGCGCTTATGAACCTCATTTGCATTTGCTCTTGTGCTTAGGAACCTCATTTGCCCTTGTTTGTGTGCTTAACATCCTCAATTGGTGTTGTTCGTATGCTTCTTAACCTCTTTGGCCCTTGTTCTTGTGCTTCGCAACATCATTTACACTTGTTCTTATGCTTAACAACCTCATTTGTCGTTGTCCTTGCGCTTTGCAACATAATTTGCCCTTGATCTTGCGCTGATGAACCTCATTTGCATTTGTTCTTGTGCTTAGGAATCTCATTTTCCCTAGTTTGTGTGCTTAAAAATCTCAATTGGTGTTGTTCGTGTGCTTAACAACCTCTTTTTCTCTTGATCTTGAGCTTATGAACCTCATTTGCATTTGTTCTTGTGCTTAGGAACCTCATTTGCCCTTGTTTGTGTGCTTAACAACCTCAATTGGCATTGTTCGTGTGCTTAACAACCTCTTTTGCCATTGATCTTGTCTTTATGAACCTTATTTGCATTTTTTCTTGTGCTTAGGAACCTAATTTTCCCTTGTTCATGTACTTAACAACCTCAATTGTCGTTGTTCATATGCTACTTAACCTCTTTTGCCCATGTTCTTGTGCTTAGCAACATCATTTACACTAGTTCTTGCGCTTTGCAACATAATTTGCCCTTGATATTGTTCTTACGAACCTCATATGCCTTTGTTCTTGTGCTTAGGAATCTCATTTTCCCTTGTTTGTGTGCTTAACAACCACAATTGGCGTTGTTTGTGTGCTTAACAACCTCTTTTGCACTTGATCTAATGTTTATGAACCTCATATACATTTGTTCTTGTGCTTAGGAACCTCATTTCCCTTGTTTGTGTGCTTAACAACCTCAATTATCGTTGTTCATATGCTTCTTAACCTCTTTTGCCCTTGTTCCTGTGCTTAGCAACATCAGTCGCACTTGTTCTTGCGCTAAACAACCTCTTTTGCCCTTGATCTTGCGCTTTTGAACCTCATTTACATTTCTTCTTGTGCTTAGGAACCTCATTTTCCCATATTCGTGTGCTTAACAACCTCAATTGGCGTTGTTCGTGTGCTTAACAACCTCTTTTTCCCTTGATCTTGTGCTTAAAAACCTCATTTGCATTTGTTCTTGTGCTTATGAACCTCATTTGCCCTTGTTTGTGTGCTTAACAACCTCAATTGGCGTTGTTCGTGTGTTTATGAACCTCATTTGCATTTGTTCTTGTCCTTAGCAACCTCATTTGCCCTAGTTGGTGCGCTTAGCAACCTCTTTTGCCCTTGATCTTGTGTTAATGAATCTCATTCGTATTTGTTCTTGTACTTAAGAACCTCATTTTACCTTGTTCGTGTGCTTAACAACCTCAATTGTCGTTGCTCATATGCTTCTTAACGTCTTTTGCCCTTGTTCTTGTGCTTAGCAACATCATTTACACTTGTTCTTGTGCTTGACAACCTCATTTGTCGTTGTTCTTGCACTTAGCAGCATAATTTGCCCTTAATCTTGTGCTTAGCAATATCAGTTACACTTGTTCTTGTGCTAAACGACCTCATTTGTCGTTATTCTTGCGCTTGGCAACGTAATTTGCCCTTGATCTTGCGCTTATGAACCTCATTTGCATTTGTTCTTGTGCTTGGGAACCTCATTTTCCCTTGTTTGTGTGCTTAACAACCTTCATTGCGTTGTTCGTGTGCTTAGCAACCTCTTTTTCCCTTGGTCTTGTGCGAATGAACGTCATTTGTATTTGTTCTTGTGCTTAGGAACATCATTTGCCATTGTTTGTGTGCTTAACAACCTCATTTGCCATTGTTTGTGTGCTTATGAACCTCATTTGCCATTGTTCGTGTGCTTATGAACCTCATTTGCATTTGTTCTTGTCCTTACGAATCTCATTTGCATTTGTTCTTGTCCTTAGGAAAGTCATTTACATTTGTTCTTGTCCTTAGGAACCTCATTTGCCCTAGTTCGAGTGCTTAACAACATCTTTTTCCCTTGATCTTGTGTTTATGAACCTCATTCGCATTTGTTATTGTGCTTAGGAACCTCATTTGTTCTTGTTCGTGTGCTTAACAACCTCAATTGTCGTTTATTCATATGCTTGTTAACATCTTTTGCCATTGTTCTTGTGCTTAGCAATATCATTTATAGTTGTTCTTGTGCTTAACAACCTCATTTGTCGTGTTCTTGCGCTTGGCAACATAATTTGCCCTTGATCTAGTGCTTATGAACCTCATTTGCATTGTTATTGAGAAATCTCATTTTCCCTTGTTTGTATGCTTAACAATCTCAATTGGCGTTGTTCGTGTACTTAACCACCTCTTTTACGCTTGATCTTACGCTTATGAACCTCATTTGCATATGTTATTATGCTTAGGAACCTCATTTTCCCTTGTTTGTGTGCTTAACAACCTCAATTATCGTTCTTCATATGCTTCTTTACCACTTTTTCCCTTGTTCTTGTGCTTAGCAACATTAGTTACACTTGTTCTTGTGCTAAAGGACCTCATTTGTCGTTGTTCTTGCGCTTTGCAACATAATTTTCCCTTGATCTTGCGCTTATGAACCTCATTTGCATTTGTTCTTGTGCTTAGGAAACTCATTTTCCCTTTTTTGGGTGCTTAACAACCTCAATTGCGTTGTTCGTGTGCTTAATAACTTCTTTTTCTCTTGATCTTGTGCTTATGAACCTCATTTACATTTGTTCTTGTGCATAGGAACATCATTTTCCCCTGTTTGTGTGCTTAACAACCTCAATTGGCATTGTTCGTGTGCTTATGAACCTCATTTGCATTTGTTCTTGTCCTTACGAACCACATTTGTATTTGTTCTTGTCCTTAGGAAAGTCATTTGCATTTGTTCTTGTCCTTAGGAACCTCATTTGCCCTAGTTCGTGTGCTTAACAACATCTTTTGCCCATGATCTTGTGTTTATGAACCTCATTCGCATTTGTTATTGTTCTTAGGAACCTCATTTGTCCTTGTTCGTGTGCTTAACAACTTCAATTGTCGTTTATTCATATACTTGTTAACCTCTTTTGCCCTTGTTCTTGTGCTTAGAAACCTAATTTGCCCTTGTTCTTGTGCTTAGCAACATCATTTACACTTGTTCTTGTGCTTAACAACTTCATTTGTCGTTGTTCTTGCGCTTAGCAGCATAATTTTCCCTTGATATTGCGCTTAGCAACATCAGTTACACTTGTTCTTGTGCATAGGAATCTCATTTGTCCTTGTTTGTGTGCTTAACAACCTCAATTGGCATTGTTCATATGCTTCTTAACCTCTTTGCCCTTGTTCTTGTGCTTACCAACTTCATTTGTCTTGTTCTTGCACTTTGGAACATAATTTGCCCTTGATCTTGTACTTATAAACCTCATTTGCATATGTTCTTGTGCTTAGGAACCTCATTTCCCTTGTTCGTGTGCTTAACAACCTCAATTATCATTGTTCATATGCTTCTTTACCTCTTTTGCCCTTGTTCTTCTGCTTAGCAACACCGGTTACACTTGTTCTTGTGCTAAACGACCTCATTTATCGTTGTTCTTGCGCTTTGCAACATAATTTTCCCTTGATCTTGCGCTTATGAACCTATTTGCATTTGTTCTTGTGCTTAGGAAACTCATTTTTTCTTTTTTGTGTGCTTAATAACCTCAATTGCGTTGTTCGTGTACTTAACAACTTCTTTTTCCCTTGATCTTGTGCTTATGAACCTCATTTACATTTGTTCTTGTGCTTAGGAACCTCATTTGCCCTTGTTTGTGTGCTTAACAACCTCAATTGGCATTGTTCGTGTGCTTATGAACCTCATTTGCGTTTGTTCTTGTCCTTAGGAACCTCATTTGCCCTAGTTGGTGTGCTTAACAACCTCTTTTGCCCTTGATCTTGTGTTTATGAACCTCATTCGCATTTGTTCTTGTGGTTAAGAACCTCATTTGCCCTTGTTCGTATGCTTAACAACCACAATTGTCATTATTCATATGCTTCTTAACCTCTTTTGCCCTTGTTCTTGTGCTTAGCAATATCATTTACACTTGTTCTTGTGCTTAACAACCTCATTTGTCGTTGTTCTTGCGCTTAGCAGCATAATTTGCCCTTGATATTGCGCTTAGCAACATCAGTTACACTTGTTCTTGTGCTAAACAACCTCATTTGTCGTTGTTCGTGTACTTAACAACCTCTTTTGCACTTGATCTTGTGCTTATGAACCTCATTTGCATTTGTTCTTGTGCTTAGGAACCTAATTTGCCGTTGCTCGTGTGCTTAACAACCTCAATTGATGTTGTTCGTATGCTACTTAATCTCTTTTGCCCTTGTTCTTGTCCTTAGCAACATCATTTACATTTATTCTTGTGCTTAACAACCTCATTTGTCTTGTTCTTGCGCTTTGGAACATAATTTGTCCTTGATCGTGTGCTTATGAACCTCATTTGTCTTTGTTGTTGTGCTTAGGAATCTCATTTTCCCTTGTTTGTGTGCTTAACAACCTATTTTGCACTTGATCTTATGCTTATGAACCACATTTGTATTTGTTCTTGTGCTTAGGAACCTCATTTTCCCTTGTTCGTGTGCGTAACAACCTCAATTGGCGTTGTTCGTGTGCTTATGAACCTCATTTGCATTTGTTCTTGTCCTGATGAACCTCATTTGCATTTGTTCCTGTCCATAGGAATCTCATTTGCATTTGTTCTTGTCATTAGGAATCATTTGCCCTTGATCTTGTGTTTATGAACATCATTCACATTTGTTCTTGTGCTTAGGAACCTCATTTGTCCATGTTCGTGTGCTTAACAACCTCAATTGCCGTTGTTCAGATGATTGTTAACCTCTTTTGCCCTTGTTCTTGTGCTTAGCAACATCATTTACACTTGTTCTTGTGCTTAACAACCTCATTTGTCGTTCTTCTGGCGCTTTGCCACATAATTTACCTTGATCTTGTGCTTATGAACATCATTTGCATTTGTTCTTGTGCCTAAGAATCTCCTTTTCCCTTGTTTGAGAGCTTAACAACCTCAATTGGCGTTGTTTATGTGCTTAACAACCTCTTTTGCACTTGATCTTGTGCTTATGAACCTCATTTGCATATGTTCATGTGCTTAGGAACCTAATTTGCCCTTGCAAGTGTGCTTAACAACATCAATTGTTGTTCTTCGTATGCTGCTTAATCTTTTTTGCCCTTGTTCTTGTGCTTAGCAACATCATTTACACTTGTTCTTGTGCTTAACAACCTCATTTGTCGTTGTTCTTACGCTTAACAGCATAATTTTCCCTTGATCTTGCGATTATGAACCTCATTAGCATTTGTTCGTGTGCATACGAACCTCATTTGCCCTTATTTGTGTGCTTAACAACCTCATTTGTCTTGTTCTTGCACTTTGCAACATAATTTGCCCTTGATCTTCTGCTTATGAACCTCATTTGCCTTTGTTCTTGTGCTTAGGAAACTCATTTTCCCTTGTTTGTGTGCTTAACAACTTCAATTGGCGTTGTTCGTGTGCTTAACAACCTCTTTTGCGCTTGATCTTATGCCTACGAACCTCATTTCCATTTGTTCTTGTGCTTAGGAACCTCATTTTCCCTTGTTCGTGTGCTTAACAACGGCAATTATCGTTGTTCATATGCTTCTTAACCTATTTTGCCCTTGTTCTTGTGCTTAGCAACATCAGTTACACTTCTTCTTGTGATAAACAACCTCATTTGTCGTTATTCTTGCGCTTTGGAACATAATTTGCCCTTGATCATGCGCTTATGAACGTCATTTGCATTTGTTCTTGTGCTTAGGAACCTCATTTTCCCTTGTTTGTGTGCTAAACAACCTTAATTGCGTTGTTCGTGTGCTTAGCAACTTCTTTTCCCCTTGATCTTGTGTGTATGAACCTCATTTGTATTTGTTCTTGTGCTTAGGAACATCATTTGTCCTGGTTTGGGTGCTTAACAACCTCAATTGGCGTTGTTCGTGTGCTTAGGAACCTTATTTGCATTTGTTCTTGTCCTTACGAATCTCATTTGCATTTGTTCTTGTCCTTAGGAACGTCATTTGCATTTGTTCTTGTTCTTATGAACCTCATTTGCCCTAGTTCGTGTGCTTAACAACATCTTTTGCCCTTGATCTTGTGTTTATGAACATCATTCGCATTTGTTATTAACCTCAATTGTCGTTGTTCATGCGCTTAACAACCTCTTTGCACTTGATCTTGTCCTTATGAACCTCATTTGCCTTTGTTCTTGTGCTTAGGAAACTCATTTTCCCTTGTTTGTGTGCTTAACATCCTTAATTAGCGTTGTTCGTGTGCTTAACAACCTCTTTCGCGCTGGATCTTATGCTAATGAACCTCATTTGCATTTGTTCTTGTGCTTAGGAACCTCATTTTCCCTTGTTAGTGTGCTTAACAACCTCAATTATCGTTGTTCATATGCTTCTCAACCTCTTTTGCCCTTGTTCTTGTGCTTAGCAACATCAGTTACACTTGTTCTTGTGCTAAACGACCTCATTTGTCGTTGTTCCTGCGATTTGCAACATAATTTGCCCTTGATCTTGTGCCTAGGAACCTCATTTGCATCTGTTCTTGTGGTTAGGAACCTCATTTGTCATTGTTCGTGTGATTGACAACCTCAATTGTTGTTTTTCGTATGCTACTTAACCACTTTTGCCCTTGTTCTTGTACTTAGCAACATCATTTACACTTGTTCTTGTGCTTAACAACCTCATTTGTCGTTGTTCTTGCACTTAGCGGCATAATTTTCCCTTGATCTTGGGCTTATGGACCTCATTTCCATTTGTTCTTGTGCATAGGAACCTCATTTGCCCTTGTTTGTGTGCTTGACATCCTCAATTGGCATTGTTCGTATGCTTCTCAATCTCTTTTGCCCTTGTTCTTGTGCTTAGCAACATCATTTACACTTGTTCTTATGCTTAACAACCTCATTTGTCTTGTTCTTGCGCTTTGCAATATAATTTGCCCTTGATCTTGTGCTTATGAACCTCATTTTCCTTTGTTCTTGTGCTTAGGAATCTCATTTTCCCTTGTTTGTGTGCTTAACAACCTCAATTGGCGTTGTTCATGTGCTTAACAATATCTTTTGCGCTTGATCTTATGCTTATGAACCTCATTTATATTTGTTCTTGTGCTTATGAACCTTATTTTCCTTTGTTCGTGTGCTTAACAACCTCAATTATCGTTGTTGATATGTTTCTTAGCCTCTTTTGCCCTTGTTCTTGTGCTTAGCACATCATTTACACTTGTTCTTGTGCTAAACGACCTCATTTGTCTTCGTTCTTGCGCTTTGCAACATAATTTGCCCTTGATCTTGTGCTTATTAACCTCATTTGCATTTGTTCTTGTGCTTAGGAACCTCATTTTCTCTTGTTTGTGTGCTTAACAACCTTAATTGCGTTGTTCGTGTGCTTAGCAACCTCTTTTTCCCTTGATCTTGTGCGTATGAACCTCATTTGTATTTGTTGTTGTGCTTACGAAACTCATTTGCCCGTGTTTGTGTGCTAAACAATCTCAATTGGCATTGTTCGTGTGCTTATGAACCTCATTTGTATTTGTTCTTATGCTTAGGAACCCCATTTGCATTTGTTCTTATCCTTAGAAACCCCATTTGCATTTGTTCTAGTCCTTAGGAACCTCATTTGCCCTAGTTCTTGTCCTTAGGAACCTCATTTGCCATTAATCTTGTGTTTATGAACATCATTCGTATTTGTTCTTGTGCTTAGGAACCTCATTTGTCCTTGTTCGTGTGCTTAACAACCTCAATTGTCGTTGTTCATATGATTGTTAATCTCTTTTGCCCTAGTTCTTGGGCTTAGCAATATCATTTGCACTTGTTCTTGTGCTTAACAACCTCATTTGTCGTTGTTTTTGCGCTTTGCCACATAATTTGCCCTTAATTTTGTGCTTATGAACCTCATTTACATTTGTTCTTGTGCTTAGGAATATCGTTTTCCCTTGTTTGAGTGCTTAACAACCTCAATTGGCATTTTTCGTGTGCTTAACAACCTCTTTTGCACTTGATATTGTCCTTCTGAACCTCATTTGCAATTGTTCTTTTGCTTAGAAACCTAATTTGCCCTTGTTCGTGTGCTTAACAACCTTAATTGTTGTTGTTCGTATGCTACATTATCTCTTTTGCCCTTGTTCTTGTGCTTAGCAACATCATTTACACTTGTTCTTGTGGTTAACAACCTTATTTGTCGTTGTTCTTGCACTTAGCAGCATAATTTTCCCTTAATCTTGCGCTTATGAACCTCATTTGCATTTGTTCTTGTGCATAGGAACCTCATTTTCCCTTTTTTGTGTGCCTAACAACCTCAATTGGCATTGTTCGTGTGCTTAACAACCTCTTTTACGCTTGATCTTATGCTTATGAACCTCATTTGCATTTGTTCTTGTGCTTAGGAACCTCATTTTCCCTTGTTCGTGTGCTTAACAACCTCAATTATCGTTGTTCATATGCTTCTTAACCTCTTTTGCCCTTGTTCTTGTGCTTAGTAACATCAGTTACACTTGTTGTTGTGCTAAACAACCTCATTTGTCGTTGTTCTTGCACTTTGCAACATAATTTGCACTTGATCTTTCGCTTATGAACGTCATTTGCATTTGTTCTTGTGCTTAGGAACCTCATTTTCCCTTGTTTGTGTGCTTAACAACCTCAATTGCTTTGTTCCTGTGCTTAGCAACCTGTTTTTCCCTTGATCTTGTGCGTATGAACCTTATTTGTATTTGTTCTTCTGCTTAGGAACATCATTTGCCCTTGTTTGTGTGCTTAACAACCTCAATTGGCGTTGTTCGTGTGCTTATGAACCTCATTTTCCTTTGTTCTTGTCCTGACGAACCTCATTTGCATTTGTTCTTGTCCTTAGGAACGTCATTTGCATTTGTTCTTTTCCTTATGAATCTCATTTGCCCTTGTTCGTGTGCTTAATAACATCTTTTGCCCTTGATCTTGTATTTATGAACCTCATTCGCATTTGTTCTTATGCTTAGGAACCTCATTTGTCCTTGTTTGTGTGCTTAACAACCTCAATTGTTGTCGTTCGTATGCTACTTCACCTCTTTTGCCCTTGTTCTTAGGCTTAAGAACATCATTTTCACTTGTTCTTGTGCTTAACAACTTCATTTGTCGTTGTTTTTGCGCTTTGCAACATAATTTGCCCCTGATATTGTGCTTATGAACCTCATTTGCATTTGTTCTTGTGCCTAGGGAATATCGTTTTCCCTTGTTTGAGTGCTTAACAACCTCAATTGGCGTTTTTTGTGTGCTTAATAACCTCTTTTGCACTTGATCTTATGCTTATGAACCTCATTTGTATTTATTCTTGTGCTTATGAACCTCATTTTCCTTTGTTTGAGTGCTTAACAACCTCAATTATCGTTGTTGATGTGTTTCTCCATTTTGCCCTTGTTCTTGTGCTTAGCAACATCAGTTACACTAGTTCTTGTGCAAAACGACCTCATTTGTCGTTGTTCTTGCGCTTTGCAACATAATTTGCCCTTGATCTTGTGCTTATGAACGTCATGTGCATTTGTTATTGTGCTTAGGAACCTCATTTTCCCTTGTTTGTGTGCTTAACAACCTCAATTGGCGTTGTTCGTGTGCTTAACAACCTCTTTTGTGCTTGATCTTATGCTTATGCTCATTTGCATTTGTTCTTGTGCTTAGAAACCTCATTTTCCCTTGTTCGTGTGCTTAACAACCTCAATTATCGTTGTTCGTGTGCTTAAAAACCTTATTTGCATTTGTTCTTGTCCTTACGAACCTCATTTGCATTTGTTCTTCTCCTTAGGAACCTCATTTGCATTTCTTCTTGTCCTTACGAACCTCATTTGCCCTAGTTCTTGTCCTTAGGAACCTAATTTGCCCTTAATCATGTGTTTATGAACATCATTCGCATTTGTTCTTGTTCGTGTGCTTAACAACCTCAATTGTTGTTGTTCATATGATTGTTAACCTCTTTTGCCCTTGTTCTTGGCCTTAGCAACATCATTTGCACTTGTTCTTGTGCTTATGAACCTCATTTGCATTTGTTCTTGTGCCTAGGAATCTCGTTTTCCCTTGTTTGAGTGCTTAACAACCTCAATTGGCGTTGTTCGTGTGCTTAACAATCTCTATTCCACTTGATCTTTTGCTTATGAACCTCATTTGCATTTGTAATTGTGCTTAGGAACCTAATTTGCCCTTGCTCGTGTGCTTAACAACCTCAAATGTTGTTGTTCGTATGCTACTTAACCTCTTTTGCCCTTGTTCGTGTGCTTATCAACATCATTTACACTTGTTCTTGTGCTTAACAACTTCATTTGTCGTTGTTCTTGCGCTTAACAACATAATTTTTCCTTGATCTTGCGCTTATGAACCTCATTTGCCCTTATTTGTGTGCTGAGTAACCTCAATTGGCGTTGTTTGTATACTTCTTAACCTCTTTTGCCCTTGTTCTTGTGCTTAGCACATCATTTACACTTGTTCTTGTGCTAAACGACCTCATTTGTCTTTGTTCTTGCGCTTAGCAACATCATTTACACTTGTTCTTGTGCTTAACAACTTCTTTTGTCATTGTTCTTGAGCTTTGCAACATAATTTTCCCTTCATCTTATGCTTATGAACCTCATTTGCATTTGTTCTTGTGCTTAGGAACCTCATTTTCCCTTGTTTGTGTGCTTAACAACCTTAATTGCGTTGTTTGTGTGCTTAGCAACCTCTTTTTCCCTTGATCTTGTGCGTATGAACCTCATTTGTTGTTGTTTTTGCGCTTTGCAACATAATTTGTCCTTGATCTTGTGCTTATGAACCTCATTTGCATTTGTTCTTGTGCCTAGGAATCTCGTTTTCCCTTGTTTGAGAGCTTAACAACCTCAATTGGCGTTGTTCGTGTGCTTAACAATCTCTATTGCACTTGATCTTATGCTTGTGAACCTCATTTGCACTTGCTCGTGTGCTTAACAACCACAATTGGCATTGTTTGTATGCTTCTTAAACTCTTTTTGCCCTTGTTCTTGTGCTTAGCAACATCATTTACCATTGTTCTTGTGCTTAACAACCTCATTTGTCTTGTTCTTGCGCTTTGCAACATAATTTGCCCTTGATCTTGTGCTTATGAACGTCATTTGCATTTGTTCTTGAGCTTAGGAACCTCATTTTCCCTTGTTTGTGTGCTTAGCAACCTGAATTGCGTTGTTCGTGTGCTTATGAACCTCATTTGCATTTGTTCTTGTTCTTACGAATCTTATTTGCATTTGTTCTTGTCCTTAGGAACGTCATTTGCATTTGTTTTTGTCCTTAGGAACCTTATTTGCCCTAGTTCGTGTGCTTAACAACATCTTTTGCCGTTGATCTTGTGTTTATGGACCTCATTCGCATTTGTTTTTGTGCTTAGGAACCTCATTTGTCCTTGTTCGTGTGCTTAACAACCTCAATTATCGTTGTTCATATGCTTGTTAATCTCTTTTGCCCTTGTTCTTCTGCTTAGAAACATCATTTACACTTGTTCTTGTGCTTAACAACCTCATTTGTCGTTGTTCTTGCACTTTGCCACATAATTTGCCCTTAATCTTGTGCTTATGAACCTCATTTGCATTTGTTATTATGCCTAGGAATCTCGTTTTCCCTTGTTCGAGTGCTTAACAACCTCAATTGGCGTTGTTCGTGTGCTTAACAACCTCTTTTGCACTTGATCTTGTGCTTATGAACCTCATGCATGTGTTCTTGTGCTTAGGAACCTAATTTGCCCTTGTTCGTGTGCTTAACGAGCTTAATTGTTGTTGTTCGTATGCTACTTAACCTCTTTTGCCCTTCTTGTTATGCTTAGCAACATCATTTACACTTGTTCTTGTGCTTAACAACCTCATTTGTCGTTGTTCTTGCGCTTAGCAGCATAATTTTCCGTTGATCTTGCGCTTATGAACCTCATTTGCATTTGTTCTTGTGCTTAGCATTCTCATTTTCCCTTGTTCATATGCTTAACAGCCTCAATTATCATTGGTCATATGCTTCTTAACCTTATTTGTCGTTGTTTTTGCACTTTGCAACATAATTTGCCCTTGATCTTGCGCTTATAAACCTCATTTGCATTTGTTCTTGTTCTTAGGAACCTCATTTTCTCTTGTTTGTGTGCTTAACAACTTTAATTGCGTTGTTCGTGTGCTTAGCAACCTCTTTTTCCCTTGATCTTGTGCGTATGATCCTCATTTGCATTTGTTCTTGTGCTTAGGAACCTCATTTGCCCTTGTTTGTGTGCTTAACAACCTCATTTGGCGTTGTTCGTGTGCTTACGAACCTCATTTGCATTTGTTCTTGTCCTTAGGAACCTCATTCTCCCCTAGTTGGTGTACTTAACAACTTCTTTTGCCCTTGATCTTGTGTTTATGAACCTCGTTCGTATTTGTTCTTGTGCTTAGGAACATCATTTGTCCTTGTTCGTATGCTTAACAACCCCAATTGTCGTTGTTCATATGCTTCTGAACCTCTTTTTCACTTGTTCTTATGCTTAGCAACATCATTTACACTTGTTCTTGTGCTTAACAACTTCATTTGTCATTGTTCTTGCGCTTTGCAACATAATTTGTCCTTAATCTTGTGCTTATGAACCTCATTTGCATTTGTTCTTGTGCTTAGCAATCTCGTTTGCCCTTGTTTGAGTGCTTAAATCCTCAATTGGCGTTGTTCGTGTGCTTAACAACCTCTTTTGCACTTGATCTTGCGCTTATGAACCTCATTTGCATTTGTTCTTGTGCTTAGGAACCTAATTTGTCCTTGTCCGTGTGCTTAACAACCTCAATTGTTGTTGTTCATATGCTACTTAACCTCTTTTGCCCTTGTTGTTGTGCTTAGCAACATCATTTACACTTGTTATTGTGCTTAACAACCTCATTTGTCGTTGTTCTTGCTCTTAGTAGCATAATTTTCCCTTGATCTTGCGCTTTTGAACCTCATTTGCATTTGTTCTTGTGCATAGGAACCTCATTTGCCCTTGTTTGTGTGCTTAACAACCTCAATTGGCATTTTTCGTTTGATTTATAATCTCATTGGTCATTATTATTGTGCTTAGCAACATCATTGTGCTTTCTTCTTGTGCTTAGCAATCTCATTTGCAAAGTTTTAATGCTTAGCAACCTTATTATCATTATTCATGTTCTTTTGCATTACCACTTCATTGGCCATTATTCGTGTGCATAGAAGCCTCATTTGCATTGTTTATTTGCTTAGCAACTCATTGTTCATTGTTCTTTTGCGTATCAAACTCATTGGTAATTTTTCTTGCGTTTAGCGGTCTCATTTCCATTCTTCTTATGCTTAGTAGTCTCATTTGCATTGTTCTTGTGCCTAGCAACCTCATTTGTTATTTTTCTTCTGCTTAACATCTAATTTGTTATCGATCTTTTGCTTAAGAACCTCATTGGTCATTGCCCTTTTGATTTATAACCTCATTGGCCATTGTTCTTGTGCTTAGCTACCTCATTTTGCTTTCTTATCATGCTTAGCAGTCTCATTTGCATTGTTCTAATACTAAGCAACCTCATTTGTCATTATTCCTTTTCATAGCAACCTCATTTGTAATTGTTATTGTGCTTAGGAACTCATTGGCCATTGTTCTTTCACGTAAGAACTTCATTGGCCATTATTCCTTTGCTTAGCAGCCTTATTTGAATTGTTCTTGTATTTTATAACCTCATTTGTCATGGCACATGTGTTTGACCATCTTATTAGTCATTGTTATTTTGCATAACCAACTTATTGATAATTATCCTTGCACTTAGTGGCTTCATTTCCATTTTTCTTGGGCTTAACAGTCTCATTCGCATTGTCAGTGCTTAGTAACCTCATTAGTCATTGTTCTTATACTTAGCAAGTCTTTTGCCATTGTTATTTTATTTAACAACCTCATTGGCCATTGTTATTTTGGTTAATAACATCATTGGTCATTGTTCTGGTGATTAGCATTATCATTTGCATTGTTATCATGCTTAGCAATGTCATTTGTGTTACTCTTGTACTTAACAACCTCATTTGTAATTTTTTCTACTTAGCAACTAATTAGCCATCGTTCTTTTTCTTAACAACCTCATTAGCCATTATTATTTTACTTTGTAACCTCATTGGCTATTGTTCTTGTGCTTAACAACCTCATTTTACTTTTTTCTTGTACTTAGCAGCCTTATTTGCATTATTCTCATGCCTAGCAATCTCATTTGTCATTATTCTTGTTCATATCAATCTTATTTGCCATTGTTCTTGTGCTTAGTAACTCATTGGTCATTGTTCTTTTACGTAACAACTTCATTGGTCATTGTTCTTATGCTTAGCAGCATCATTTGCATTATTCTTGTACTTAACAAACTCATTTTCCATTGTTCTTGTGCTTAGCATTTCATTTGCCATTATTCTTTTATGTAACAAACTTATTGGTAATTGTTCTTGCACTTGGCAGCCTCATTTCTATTTTTCTTGTCCTTCGCAATTTCATTTGCATTGTTCTTGTGCTTAGCAACCTTAATAGTCATTGTTCTTTTGCTTAGCTTGTCAGTTGCCATTGGTCATTTGCTTAACAACCTCATTGGTCATTGTTCTTTTGGTTAATAACATCATTGGTCATTGTTCTGGTGATTATCATTCTCATTTGCATTGTTATCGTACTTAGCAACCTCATTTGTGTTGCTCTTGAACTTAGCGACCTTATTTTGCTTTCTTCTTGTGCTTAGCAACCTCATTTACAATTTTCTAATGCCTAGCAACCTCATTTGTTATTATTCTTGTTCATAGCAACTTCATTTATCATTGTTCTTGTGCTTAGGAACTCATTGGACATTATTCTTTTGCGTAACAAATTAATTGGCAATTGTTCTTGCACTTAGTGGCCTCATTTTTATTTTATTATGCTTAGCAATCTCATTTGTATTGTTCTTGTTCTTAGCAACCTCATTAGTCATTTGCAATTGTTCTTTTGCGTAACAAACTTATTGGCAATTGTTCTTGTGCTTAGCGGTCTCATTTCTATTTTTCTTGTGCTTCGCAATCTTATTTGCATTGTTCTTGTACTTAGCAACCTCAATAGTCATTGTTCTTTTGCATTGTTCATTTACCATTGGGCATTTGCTTAACAACCTCATTTGTCATTGTTCTTTTGGTTAATAACATCATTGGTTATGTTCTGGTGATTATCATTCTCATTTGCATTGTTCTCGTACTTAGCAACCTCATTTGAGTTGCTCTTGTGCTTAGCAACCTCATTTTGCTTTCTTCTTGTGCTTAGCAGCCTCATTTGTAATTTTCTAATACTTTGCAACCTCATTTACCATTATTCTTGTTCATAACAACCTAATTTATCATTGTTCTTGTGGTTAGCAACTCATTGGCCATTGTTCTTTTGAGTAACAAATTTATTGGCAATTGTTCTTACACTTAGCGGCCTCATTTTCATTTTACTTGTTCTTAGCAATCTCATTTGCATTGTTTTTGTGCTTAGTAACCTCATTAGTCATTATTCTTATGCTTAGCAAGTCATTTGCCATTGTTCTTTTGCTTAACTACCTCATTTGTCATTAGTCTTTTGCTTGATGATCTCATTGGTTATTGTTCTTGTGCTTAGCTACCTTATTTTGCTTTCTTATTGTGCTTAGCAGCCTTATTTGCATTGTTCTAATACTTAGTAACCTCATTTGTCAATATTCTTTTTCATAGCAACATTGTCTGTCATTATTCTGGTGATTAGTATTCTCATTTTTATTGGTCTCGTACTTAGCAAGCTCATTTACATTGTTCTTGGGCTTAACAACCTCATTTATTATTTTTCTTCTGCTTAGCAACTAATTTGTCATGGTTATTTTGCTTAACAACCTCATTGGTCATTATTCTTCTACTTTATAACCTCATTGGACATTGTTCTTTTGCTTAGCTTTCTCATTTTGCTTTTTTATCGTGCTTAGCACCCTCATTTGCATTGTTGTTATAGTTAGCAATCTCATTTGTCATTATTTTTGCACTTAACAACTCATAGCAACCTAATTTTTCATTGTTCTTGCGCTTAAAAACTCATAGTCATTGTGCTTTTGCACAACAACTTCATTGGCCATTGTTGTTGTGCTTAGCAGGCTCATTTGCATTGTTCTTATACTTAACAACCTCATTTACCATTGTTTTTGTGCTTAGCAAGTCATTTGCAATTGTTTTTTTGCGTAACAAACTTATTAGCAATTGTTCTTGTGCTTAACGGCCTCATTTTTATTCTTCTTGTGCTTCACAGTCTTATTTGTATTGTTTTTATGCTTAGCAACCTTATTTATTATTATTCTTATGCCTAGCATGTCTTTTGCCATTGATCTTATGCTTACCGAAGTGAGATTGTTAAAAGAGGAGGTACCGCTGGTACATGCTTAAGATGAAACCAACTACCAGGTTGCATCTCCTTTTGTTTTACCAGCAACCTCATTTGATAGAGAAGCTGGTGATATAATCATCTCATATCTTAATACCACAAGGTTAGCAATACTCAACAGCAAGATTGCTGGTACATGCTTTTCTATATAGTTTTGAGTAAAGTGCTACGAGAATCATAAAATTGACTCCTATACTTAGCATGAAAATTTTATATGATTGATCCCTCATTCATTGAAAGTGCTCATAACTAAATTAGGCTCCTATGAATTTAATTTTTTGTTCAAGAACTAAAAATATTTGGTATTACAAGAAAAAAAATTAATGTAGGAGGCCAAAGTCAAAAATATTACCAGAAAGTACCGTAACAGGATCCCGACTAGCTCCTCGTGTGTCAGCATTCTGTTTGAGAGGACCCAATTCACTAACACCACAGATTTTAAAGGTACAATTAATGCATACAACAGTTAATGAGAACCCTATGAACCAAATTTTAAATATATAAACTAACTTATATAGGTCTTCATTGTAGCCTGATGTGGCAGCACTGGGATTGAATATACTGGCAGCACTGGGATTGAATATACTGGCAGCATGGTCTCTGGCAAAAGATAAGAATATGTGATATAATGTTTTGTCTGGTACTTCTATGGCATGTCCCCATGTCACTGGCATCGCCGCTAGTAAAAGCCGTCTATCCTACATGGTCTCCTTCGGCAATCAAATCTGCCATTATGACTACAGGTTATAGCAGACAAATGTTTTCTTTAAATGGCAGTTTAAAAATCATTATTTTTTAGTTTGTATGATATCAGTTACAATATGATTCTCATATTTTTCAGTTAATAATTATTTCCACCTGTACATATTCCTTTTATTCAAACAATACACTATAATGCACATATACCATATCATTTCTTTTGCAGCAACAAATTTGGATAAGAAAGGCAACACTATAATTTCTGATCCAGACTGATCCAGAAGGAACTCCGGCAAACCCATTCGACTTCGGGTCAGGTTTCATAGACCCGACCCGCATTCTAAACCCAGGTCTCATTTTTTATTCATCCCCACAGGACTACAAATAATAACTGGAGATAGTAACAATCACTCTCTGCAAATAATAACTGGAGATAGTAGTAGTGTCTGTTTAAAGCCAGATCTGCTTGCCAGTGACCTGAACTATGCATCAATCACCATGCCAAATCTCAAAAAAAGTTATCGCATAACCCGAACCGTAACCAATGTTGGTAAACCCGGTAGTACATACAAAGCTTTAGTCAATGCACCCAAGGGTGTAAATGTGACAGTGGCAACAAAGATTCTTGTTTTCAAGAGTTCGGTTCAAGTAAGAACTTCCATGGTGGTTAAATGTAAATGAACTAATGAAGTAATACATGGTTTTATCTTTGAGGGGGAAAAATTATAACTCTTTTTACAAGTTAAATTTTCTAACTGGTTCCTGTCAGAAATTAATTATAGGTTTAGCGGTAAAATATAAACAATTTCTCTTTCTCCCTCTCTCTCTCTATCTACCACTCACTGATACCGGTACAGATTTGTTCCGTACATAAAAGAGGTAATTGGTTCCAGACTTCCAGTACCAGCACCATGTCTGTCAAGACTGATACCAGTACCAGTAAAAAAAGAACACTTTACCCCAAAGAAAAGTTGCAAGTAATATGCAATAAATTTCGGGCCTTGTGTACTATAATATGTCTAAAGAGAGCAGTTTGGGTCCGATGCCCATCGGATTCAAAGTGAGTTCGATGGACTCCATAACCGTCCGATCCGCTTTAAGATCAGTGCGAATCACTTTAATATCCGTGAGCATTTGCTTTAAAAGTAATTTCCGTCCCATCGGACCCAAATTTGAGTCCGATGGGCATCGGACCCGAACTGCTCTCATGTCTAAAAGTAATTTCTATAAAGAAAGGGATATTAATCAAACGGTTCCGGAACCGAACTGAATTTGGTTCGATGAACATCAAACCACCCCCAACTCCTATTTCCACATCATAAAGCAAAACATAAGTTGACACTAAATGAGAATGATAGCAACATTCAGTTTTAGTTCCTTAAGTTTTAACTGTTTAGTAACAAATCCTAAATTATTTCCCTTCCAGTTCATTAGATTTTTCAATCATCATCATCATTATGTATTGAACTAATAAGAAATGCTTCAATTATTGCGGAGAACAATAATTTGGGAAGATGTCATTTTCATAACCCCCCTGGTATTCCCTTCCATCACATAAAATCCATTAGAATAATATTATATTATCTTCCCCCAACTAAGGTCCCTCTTCTATGACCAGTGGGCCCACCCAAGATCTGGTCGTATGGGGGTTTTTGGGCCAGGCTCCGGCCTACATGAATGGAGCCATATAAATTCCTAAAATAATTCAAATTCACCAAAGAGATTTCAAGGTGACAGCCTCACACAGCCAACCCAGTCGATGACAGCATGGCACTGGGGCCCGCAACTTGGATTGTAATTAGGGGTGCAAAGGGATCCGATAATATGCAACCGTATTCAGATCTGTATCCAAAAATTTGATACGGATATCCGATATCTGAATATCCGTGCGGATACGGATGCGGATATAGTTTTGAATTTTAATTATCCTTATCGGAAGAGTAGATATATACCATATAGTTTAATATATATTATGAAAATATTTATGTATATATTTACGGATATCTGATGTCCAATCCGTATCCGCACGTATCCGTCTAGTATATGATCCGTATCTATATCTGAAAAATAAAAGCGGATACGGATATGGTTTGACCACTATTCGATCCATATCCGATACCACTATTCGATCCATATCTGATCCGTTTACACTGTAATTGTAATCAAGGGAACAAATTAGAATTATCACATATATTTCTATTAGTTTTTCACAACGATGAAAGAAAATCTATCTTTATTTTATGTTTCCAAATATGTTAACATGCTCCATAAACAATAATCACAAAAGGTTTCTTACAATCACACATTAAAGATTTTACAAAAGACTTGAACTATATTAATTTTTTTTTTTAAATTCAAATAAATTTCAATATATATAATTAAAAAAAATTAAATCATGAGAGTAGCTAAGCAAATCCTTGTAGAATGTTATAGGATTATGTAAATCAATATGATTTGAATTCTAGATATCAACAAAAATATTAAAAATATATATTTTTTCCACTAGGGTTAACAATTAATTTGAAAAAAAAATGCACTAATAACTTGGTTTTTTGTTTCAAATTTAGAGAACAAAAAAATCGTTTTTTTTTTTGTCCTTTTTTTGTCAAAAAGAAAAAGTGCACAAAATTTGTAAAACAAAGTTTTTTGGATTTCTTTTTGTTCTCAAAAATTTTGACCAAACTAAAAAAAATATATATAACACCAGATAAATTAAAAATCACTACACAAATAGACATTATAAAAAAGTTATAGCAATATTTAAAATATAATTATTGGTGACAATTTCTCTTAAATTGTTTTTGATCGATTCGCAGTAGGCTGTTCGTGCTAGTACTGGTACTGATACTGGTACTACCTATGGATGCAAAATCCTTTTCCATTGGTTTCCCTTTTTTTCTTTCTATATATATTTCTCTTTGTGCCAGTACTAGTACTGCCTATTAGCTGCAATTTTTATTTATATCCAACAATAAATATAAATTGCCAAATATGCCCACGAAAGTTAGAAAATTTTAAAAGTACTCAAATCGCACAATTATTGGCCGGTTCTTGTTTTTTTTTTTTGGGCAGAAACCTGCCAATTATTGGCCGGTTTTTGATATATTTTTTTAGAGATAGTTGATGATATATTAATTGTCGAGTTTATATTAAGACATGAAAAAATGCACATTAATAATCTAATAAATTCGATATGTGTATTTCTGTTATAATGCATATGTATTAATTGAAAAAATATGAAAAATATTAAGACATGAATCTGACTTGTTTAATGTGTATATAATGAGATGTATTGTATAGATATTGTATAGAACCCAACTCAAGTACCGAGAAAATATATTCTTCATAAATTTCTTTTATTCTTTAAGTCATTTTGTGTCATCTTTCATAAATCATAAAAAATAGTAAAAAAAATTCCGAGAATAGTAAAAATTGGTATTCTACAAGTTCATTATATAACTAATTTACCGAGCTACTTAGATTGAAATATAGAAATGAAAATCTTAATCAGAAATTTCAACTCAAGTTTTGAAACTCTTCCTTTTGTTTTTTGGCAATTCTGAATTTTGAAAATCAACATTGCTAGCACTGATGCATGCATATTTTCGCAAGCTTTCCGAAAAATAGTAATTTGCTGAAATCGGAAACTCGAGCGCCGTTTTTTCATCAACTATCTCTTAAAAAAAATCAAGAACCGGACCAATAATTGACCGGTTTCTACCAAAAAAAGATTAAAAAAAAAAAAAAAACTAAGAACTGGCCAATAATTAGCCAGTTTGGATACTTTTAAAATTTTCTAATTTTTGTGGACATATTTGACAATTTATATTTATTTGTTATCGCGGGTATATTAGCGGAAGAACCTTTTTCTCTCTCCCTGGAAAATTTGCGTAGAAGAGCTAGGATCCTTCCTTTCTCTATAACTTTGTGGTTTGACTTATAAAGTGCAATTTGGTTTAGTTTAAAAAATGTTATTCTGGTCAACTGGTAACAACACCAAATATAATTTTCTAATTAAGGTGATGATTAAATGAGCAACAATTTTTTCTTTTCTTTTTTCTCATCATACACAACACTGTAAGCATTCATCAGGTGACACATGTCACGTGTCTGACATAGTGACACGTGCTTTTGGTATTGACTGTTTGACTGAGGGCAAATTAATGCTTAATACTTTCCTTAATCGTAACCAAAATGCAAAAGTGTCACATGTCACGTGTCCGACACAGTGACACGTGATTGTTCATGATCCATGGTTGGATTGCAATTTGACAACCAGCCCAGCTGCTCCTTTTTCTTTCTGTAGAAACTTGGACAGCAAACTCTGTTGTCTTTTCAATTTCCGACACTAAATCAATTATTATTTGACCCGTTACAAGTATGGCTCCGAAGATAAAGCACAGAAAATCCCGACGTGTCATTGTTTATTTATTCTTCAATCTTGTCGATCTGAAATTGACAACCTGTTCTGGTCCACGAATTAAATGTAAGTATATAAGACAGACTTGTTGGATTCAAATTAGAAACTTTTTTGGCACGTTCGCTGTTATTTCACATTGCAACCATATCGCTTTGAGCATACATTTTTTTTTATTTTTTTATGCTTTTCTCATAAAAAAAATATAAAATATACTTCATATAATAAATAATTATATCTTCAATTTTAAAGTTCAAAACATCAATCCAAACCATTCAAGTTAATCTTCATATTAAATTTTTTTTGGAGACCAAATTTTACAATTTTTAGAAAAATTTTACTAATTTTTTAAAATCACTGATTTTTTATGGTCCACGATTTTCTGAAAATCAGTGATTTTAAAAATTCCAAAAAAAAAATAGTAAAAAAATTTTAAAAATTGTAAAATTTGATGTCCAAGCACAATTTAATATGGAGATCAACTTGAACAGTTCGAATCGACAATTTTAACTTCGCAAAGTACCGTAGCCAAATATATACTCACAAAAAATTACACAATTAATCAGTGTAAAGAAAGAAAAAAAAACAAAATATACAACTATTAATTAATTTAAAGTATAAAGTACAACAGATGGGCTCTCTATTACAACTACAAAGAATGTTGGCCGGCACATCGCCTATTGCCAGATTATGTATGTTTCAGTGTTTCACCAATGAATATATATATATATATATATATATCAACAATATATAGGCAATTTCATTTTGCATCTCATTTTAACAATTTCAAAACCACCAAGAAAACTTTCCGATTATCATGTCGATCGAAAGATGCAAAATGCAAATTCACCAAGAACAGATTAGATTTGAGGCGGAATCGAAACTGGCCCGATCATCTCTTGTTCAAACCGCTTGATTATCGGCGCCAATTTTCTCATTCCATCATCATAAACATATGGAATATTATCATACATTGTTGCATTGCCATTAGGTGGTATAGGTCTAAATTCTTGGCATGGTTCACCTAATACATTTATCGACCCGTGGTAGTGGTAGTACCGGATTAAATGTTCCGTCTTGTGTGTGGTATTTCCTATGACATTTTGTGACATGTGGATTCCAGTTGCATACGCATTCTGAGCTTGGATCGCATACTTGCGGTCACGGCGGATCCCGGTAATTGAATCACGATAAACCAGCTTCTCAAAACCCCATTCACTGTTTTGAGAAAAGATTAAAAGTTAATTAAGTGCATTTGTTTTTCTTAAATAGGGACTAGTTAGCAGACTGAAGTGTCACCTTTTGTTTTCTTTCTTATGTTAAACTTTAGTTAAGAAGTAATAATAACGAAGTTTGTATTAAAAATTGATGTGACACTATAACTAATCAGGCTAGTTCCATGAGTTGGCATCATTAAAAACTAATGCAAACAAAAAGATATACATTCATTGATTAGTTGTATTGTCAATAAATTACTGTTAGGTCCCAAATGAATTTATTAGCATTGCATAAGGACTATGTATGTAACCCCACCCCCTCCTCAAAGAATAGGGTGTTTTTGTGCTTAAAAATTGAATAAATGATGAGAAAATAGAGTAGAAACATACTTGGCATGATCTTCTTTGGGATCAAGCACACAAAGCTTGCTAGACATGGGGTTTTGTTCGATAGTAAATTGAGTATAAGGTAACAACTCGGTAAGCACTGACTCTAAAGTACGACCATCGGGCAAGTATATATACTCATCCACGTCAAAGAAAAATGTCC
Source organism: Carex arenaria (assembly GCA_964058825.1). Lineage (NCBI taxonomy): Eukaryota > Viridiplantae > Streptophyta > Magnoliopsida > Poales > Cyperaceae > Carex > Carex arenaria. The sequence goes on from CAXKVW010000433.1 coordinate 225,193, forward strand.
AATTTGCCGCATGTCGGTACCTAGTACAAAAAGGAAATATTAATATTGGTCATGGCACAAAAATGAAAAAAAAAAATTTGAAATGACGAATATATCCTCACTTGTGCAAGCAATCATTGACCACAACAAATTGATTGTAGTAATATCCATCGTACTCAGCTTGGTCTCTTATATCTTGTAACGTGGCCCGTCCAGCCCGTATCCATGGGTCTAGAGCAGCACGTACCGCCGGTGAGACCCCACCGGCATCATGAAATACAAAATGTGATTTTGGCCCGAAAAAATGCACATGGTACGCCATCCATTCGCGTATGCGTGATGCACTCAAGTTGCCATATAGAGATGAGCCGCAATATAAGTACTCGTAAGGAAATGGAGGTTTAAATTTTGACTCGTTGTAGGAACCCGGTGCCTCTGGTACATCAAAATTCAAAAAATTTAAATTTTATATATTTTTAAGCAGCAATTAGTTAAAACAATGAGGGTCGAACTAACCAACCTTCTAGTGCCACTATTTTCTCGTATCGTTTTGGGGATGTCGAATAATACGCATAGAGTATTAACTTCCCCCCGCTATTGTCATAATTGGGTATCTCGGAGAAGGTACAATTCACAACTACCATTGTGTACACACGGCCGTATCCCCAATCAGGCAGCATCTTGTATGCCTTGGCACGGATTGTATTCGACGAATTTGAATTTGGTACCCACTCACATTTGTACCTGATTAAAAAAAAATTAAGTAAAAGTTGTTAGCTTTCTTTCTAAACAGGGAAAGATTAAGGTTAGTATGGATAACCAAAACTTATTATTTAATAAAATATCAACTGCCGTGATTGCGATTGCATATATAATCCATTGTTAGATCTTGGCCATCTGATTAAAATCAAAAGATGGATTAAATTAGTAAATTGCATAGTCCTGCAATTCTCTACAGTTGATGTGGTTGTCAATGAAAGATACATGTGTAATTATCAAATCTGACCTTCAATTGACAGCAATTGAGCAAATATAAACAACAAAATGAGAAAAAACAGTACCATGGCTTTCCAAAAACATGGATCGGCTTCGATGCCAGACCGACTACTGCAAATGTGTAGGGCCCACCTCGATACGCCCCCATTTGAACGAACAATGCTGCGGCATTTCCATAGGGCTTGAATTCTCTCTTATTTGGGTCACTAGGAATTGCTTTACTGGCACTAATGGTAGCAATTTTCTCCTTTAGAACTGGTACAGTGTTGGGTTTTTTAACAGTGAAAGTGTTAGTGGTGAAATTAACAGGATTTGGGCAGGAGAGAGAGGATTTAGAGGCAGGAGAGAGAAGGAGAGAGGGGTTGTAAGGGTGTGGAATTTGAAAGAAGGCAATGACAACGGTTACAAGAAAGAGTGTGGCAATGAATGGCTTTAGATCGATACCAAACAAGCTGTACGTACCAGTACCAGTACCGGTACCGGTACCACCTGAGTAAGCAAAGTCTTTCTTCATTGGTTCTCTCTTTTGTAAGTGTGGTTGTAATATTTTGAGCTTAAGCTATTGGAAGAAGAATCTCTCTCTCTCTCTCTCTCTCTCTCTCTCTACAGAGGGTTCACTTCAGAACAGGGAAATGTGTGTGGAAGGAGAAGCTTCTCTCACTCTTCTCTCTCTCTCTCTCTCTCTCTCTCTCAACTAATTATTGAGCAGTGTGTGTGGTTTGCTTTAATAGTGGAGAGAGGAGGCAGTGATTAAGTTTCTCTCCTAGGAATAGGAGGTTGGTTCTAAATTCTAAGCGGTAGCTTTTGGGCTTTTGCATTGCTTTAAAGCTGGTATTTACTAATTACTACACGGTGCTAAATTTCATCACAGCTTTTATCAAAAATTTTCTTTATAATTTTGGTATAGTTATTTTTTAAGTTTATTGAGACTATTTTAATATGCATATTAATGAATTATTAAATACGACTTTCATATAAAAATGTACATAAAAATTAAATTTTACATTATTTTAAAAATTGGTTACTATTTTTAAGATAGATAGAAAATCACTATTTTCGGATGGTCTAACATTTTTAGATCATGTAATTTTTTATCTATATAAAAAAATAGTAATTAATCTGATAAAAAATGTAATATTTTGTCTATATATATATTTTCATATAACAATCATGTTTCACTGTTCAAAGTAGTTGTAACTTTAAAAATAAATATATGAATCGATCTGTAGTATGCATATTACCATTATCTCACTCTTTTAAATCTATATGATTCGTTTTTTTTAACTAAAAATATAAAATTATGTACCAGATAAATGTTCAAATATTTTCACCGTAGAAATAAAATACTACCTTTTTGGTATGGAAATTAATGCTAATATCTTCGATTTTTTTATATTCCTCCTTAATGGTAATCACTTATTTTGGAAATAATTTTCTTTTTAGGAATAAAAATTATTATTATTTTTTTAATTTTGATAACTAATGCAATTTATACTAAATCAAACATTATAAGATAGATATTTGTTTGAAATGTTGAAAGCCATAGTCATTCAAAACTAAACACAGTAATATCACATTGCCGCAAATGACATTCCTAAAGATTATATTCCCTGAAATTATATTCTATGTAATTCAGGATAATTGGAATATATTAGCAGGCTTTAATTATGAGATTTTTTGCTTTTCCATATAAAGCTTGCTTTAAATTTTAATGCAACTTTAGAAGTATGTCTAGTATAGTGGCTAATTAATGCAACTTTAGGCCAAAAAGACCGATTTTTTTTGTTACCATCCTTTAAAAAAAAAATAGTCATAAATGTTCAGGGGCGTATCCAGAATTTTTGTCAAGAAGGGACAAAAAAATAATGAATCAGATTTAAATAGTTAATTAGATTCAAACCCTACTAATCGGGTATATAAGATAAAAAATAATGTTCTAATTTAGAATTTCCAATACTCTTGACTTCTAATTTTAAATACTCTAATTTCTAATCCTAATTTCCAATTAGGATTCAAAAAAATTATCAAAATTTTAACCCTAAATTTAACATTAATTACAAACTAAAAGTCCAAAGAGGAGCAAATAAAATTCCAGAGAGAGGCAAAGTCGATCTGAACCTATAAATTTGTATATAACTTCAAAATCCAGTAAGGACAGTTGACCCCTTCTGGACTAGGTTGGGTCGGCCCCTAGAAATGTCACTGACTTTTAGGAGGTGCTGATTAAATAGCGTTCCTGAAAATAGAATTTTCTAAAAATATGTCAATTTTGTTTATTTTTGGGAAAGATGGAAAGAAAAAAAAATCGGACAAAAAGAGGCATTAACAAATAGTTGTTAATATTTCTGATATTCACAACATTTCATCTAGATACATTTTTTTTCATATAATCCAACTAATAATGTAATTTATAAAAATAAAAAAAATTCCCTGTTGACTGTTAATCTTTTCAACTAAAATTAATTTTACTTTTTTGAGATATCTGAGGTGTAAACAAAAAATAAATAAAATATCACTTTGTATATGATGAACAATACAAGGTGAGATGTCAATGTCAGTGATTCAATTCAACATTGGTATTTAGTGAGGTCTACATAAAATTTGACCCGTGTCTTTCATGAAATCATGATATGATGATACATTAGTTTATTATTTAGAATAGAATGTTTTGATCATGTTAGATTAGTTAAATATTGTGTGGTTTGTACTGTGGAATATTCTGATTATTTTATTTACCGACTTTTGTGCTTTGTATTAATTTCTTGCTTTGCTTGACAGAACAATGTTTGTGTACCTTTAAGTTTTATTTTTAACTGATCTCAAATATTGATTTTAATTTTACATAGTCAGAAGCAAACTTATAGAAGTACATAATTTCTCTATTTTAGTTTAAACTAACAGTATCATGCCTCTGTGATTGAATTTTTAATACTTCAGGATTTAAACGTTTGACAATAATTCTTTTAAAACTAAATATGTATACTTCCGAAATTTTTATTTATAGGATTTAAAAAAAATAAACCAAATCACCACTAAAATTGGAGAATTCCAAACATACCAGGACAGCCAATTCAATCTGTGGACCTCTATTAATGAGTCCGCAGATTGAATTGGCGAACCCCCAAAAATCCATTAATTCCACTGTAATATGCTGAAATTGAGTTTTGGGGATCCTCCAATTCAATCTGCGATTGGAGTTTTGGGGATCCTCCACTGTAATATGCTAGTATTTTTGAAATTCTCCATATTTTGTGGGGTTTTTTTTTTTTTGGATTATGGTATAAATAAAAATTTCGGTATATATTCGGCATCTAGGATTGAGCTTATAAGTTCAGTTTGACAAAATAAAATTTTCTAAGGATGAGATGAATAAATTAAGCCTGAATACATGCATGATAAATTGTAATTTCATGATATTAATTGTCCATTTAGAAGTTAGGACAGAATACATGCATTTAAAAAAGTTGTAAATAAATATGTTAAGATTCGCTTCAATATCACATACTTAACTTTTATTAAATAATTAATATAGACATGCGTTTAAAAAATTAGATACAATTTTTGTCAATGCTTCTTGTATTCACCGGATGCACACATACTGTGCATTTTTAGTTTAATTGTGTATAACTGAATGTTTTCAAAAACAATTATTGTCTCATGTTACGTCAGTTTAGTGCTTTGATTATGCATGTTATATACATTATAATGTAACTTTTCTAATATACTACTGTGGTACTTAATAAAATATATATTTACGGGCAGTTTGACCAAAAAAAATATTGTCAATGAAAAGCTAATAGTATTATTTAAAAGAGCGAATCTTTCTCACCTTTTACATGAAGCAAAACTCAATTGTCACAAGAAACATTAAATTGTCACCATCAACCCATCCACACTCCACATTAAATAAAGAAGATCTATGCGCCAACTTTACGTATTAGTCCTCATAATATAAAGAAGAGCTATGCACCAACTTTACTAAGTAGTCCTCATAATATAAAGCATTAACACCTTGGAAATATCTTTTTGTATATCAAATATGTTAGCTTATGAGACATGAGACATGGAGGAATCGAGATCCAGTAATGTAATTCAATTTTTGAGTTTTAAATCGGGACCGTCCGATTCTTTTTTTAACAATGTAGGTACTAGTCAAACAATATGTTGGTTTTTTGTTTTTATAAGGATTCAGTGGGTTAGATTCCACTTATCTCAAAAAAAAAAAAAATTATGTGTGATATCCGATTATAGATGTTCGATCGGCGTGCAAATTCGTGTGCACTTGATTCGCAAGAATTTTAATGTGTATCTAACAATTTCGAATAGCAAACAGACTTCTATCCGTGAGGTATTATATAAATTTAAGACAAGTAGTGAAGTAATTATTTTTATTGGCATTTAAAAAAATAGCTTTCTCTTGTTACTTGCATGGTTATTATTATTATGAAATTATTTTTTAGGAGGTTGTCGTTATAATATTATTATCTGATTCTCAATTAATCTTTCTCTTACGAATGAAAAAGTTCTTTTAACAAAGGTGTATGTAAATTGTTGATAATGCAAGGATACTTTAGAATTCTTCATAAAAGAAAAAGGTTAAAAGAGATTCACCGGTCAAATCACAGAATTCAACACTGTCTAAAGCAATTCAAACAAATTTTATAGAATTAAGAATGTTAAAGCAGAAAGGCAAAAACAAAGCAATGTCTCTGCTCTTTGCATATTAAAATGTACTTGGTGGTCAAAAAAAAAATTTAATTGTTTTATTATTTTTCAAAGTAGATAAAAAATCAATTAATTAAATCAAAAAATTCTGAATCATAAAAAATAATAATTTTCTACCTATTTAAAAATATAGTAAAAAAATTCAAGACATGTAAAATTTGGTCTCCAAATACATTTTAATACAGAGGTCAAGTTGAACAGTTCGAAGAGCATCAAATCAAATTCGGTTAGTTAAAGTATGACAATTATGTAGTAAGTTTATCTTTTGTGTATGGTTCTTTTTGAACAATGTAGGTACGAGAGAGATGGTACTAGTTAAACAATGAATGTGTTGGTTTCTTGTATAAGAAATCGGCCGTCATTTTTATCCATGCCCATCAAAACCTAAATTTCGCCAACTCTGCCCATAAATCTCAAATTCTGTCAAAAATATCCAAACCGGCTATTTAGCCGCCGGTTTTATTTAAAAATTAGGTTTTTTTTTTAATATGGCTATTTATTTACTTATGACACGTATATAGTGGCATTTAGGTATACCTTTGTGAGAACGCTATAAGTATGAAAATGAACTAGTTACACTCACAAACCGGCTAATTAGAAAGCTGAACATATCTTTTACGAATCGTTTGAAATTCTCGTTTTTAAGACGATAAATGTAAGTATCAAATTCTCGTTTGAAATTCTCGACAACTCTAACAATCTAAAAAATCATGGAACTTTGAGATAATTTTGTACTACGACTGAACCAGACTCAGACGATGATTTTGTTCATTGTACCTTCCGTACGGGTTCTGAGAAGTAGTAATATTGCAATATTTGTAATAATTATTTTGCGATTGTGATTTACTTTTAATTTCAAATTCGCTCTGAATATTTGAAATATAATTTTGATGTTATATGTTACGAATCGTTTGAAATTCTCGTTTTTAAGACGACAAATGTAAGTACCAAATTCTCGTTTGAAATTCTCAACAACTCTAACAATCTAAAAAATCATGGGACTTTGAGATAAGGAGGGCAATCAGAATCACCGTAACGTTAGATTTTAACAATAAACTTTAATTTTGATGTTATTGTTAGATTTTTGTTGATTGATTTATTTGAACTAAATTTATTATGACTTTAACAAGAAAAACGATATGTAAATGGCAAACATAACAGATCCAAATGACAAACAATATAGTAGGAAATATAAATAAATAAACAGAGATAATACAACCATAAAATGACAAACATAACAAATCGAAATGTAAATACTACGGGAACAATAAAATTAACAAACTATCATCATCTAAATGGAGAAGGGAAGTATCGCTGAGCTGGATGTCCTCTATTATATCTGTCGGGCAGCCCCGTCCAGACCGCATCACTTGCAGCAATAGCAGCGGTCTCTGCCTCTCTCCTGAGACGTGATCCTGTCTCCCACGGATCATCATCCCCCATAGTAGTAGCTGGAGGAGGCGGAGGTGTAGAGAAGATAGAGTCTACCAGCCCAGCCGCAAAGTCAAAAGGGGCCTGTGACCCGCTAGCCTCACCATCGTGTGCCATCGCCGTAGGGTATCGTCCTGGCTGTGAAGGTGATAGGCTCTCAATCTCATCAAAACTGATAGTGACCCCATAATCCTCCATATGGTCGTAAGATGCAGGCTCGTACTCCGATGGCGGCGGTGGCATGCTAGCCGGACCCTGCAACCCAAATAATGATATAAATTTTTGTACTAATGAAAAAAAATGAACTAACTTAACTCATAACAAATACGACTAACCGGTGGCTGCACTGGACGTCCCTCAAAGTTGTAGTAGGCAGCCCAGCCGGAATTAGACAGCACCCAGTGATAATAGTTCCACTCTGCATCCAAACGAGGTGGAGATGGCATATCCCGAGTGAATACAGCCGGCTCATCTGTCTCATTTGGATCTACTGCCCGCCAATCGATGTTCTCTCCGGCGCCGCGCAACATGCTGATCACATGCCCACCAGATCCGGCATCCTCAACGAGTTGGCCATGATCTTGCAACTGACTCCATCCAACTCTTCGCCAGCCCTTGACCCCGAGCATCTTGATGGCATGCGTAGCGGCCTTAATCGACAGTAATATCTGAACAAAAAAACATATATTAGTCAACATATTTATGTAATGATCGTTTAATGAACATATAATATAAAGGTGTTGGATTAATTACCGCGCGAGTCCAGCGACGTCCGGTAGGCTGGTGACCTGATAGATCCTCTTGCAGTGGCTGGCGGAGATATGCACTATAATCGCCCACCAGATATAATGACGCCCCGCCAACCCTGGAGTACCAAGTCCTGTACCTCAGCAGATGAGATCCTGGGGTCTGAGTCATCTCATCAGGCATCTGGTATATCTGAGGCTCAGCCGGAATCTCAGACTCTGCGTAATAATTTGGTAACTGGAGGCGCCAGTCTCTGTCTATAGCGCCGGCGTGCGACATCCTGCCAATTAAATGTTAGTTGCAATGAAAATGTAACAGATAATTTAGAGGTTATCGATAATTAATTAAATTTCTTACTTGTGCAGTCTCCTGATCTCCTGCCTGGGTAATGCCGGCTCCACTGGAATCAATGGGTCCTCTCCGTACTGCCGAAGTACCCGATCTGGATAGTGGTGCTCCACTATCCAAAAGCAGACTAGCGGGCCTCGGTACCACCAACTGTCACGCTCCTCAAGACAACGAAGAGGCAACTCCTCACCCTCATACAGATCTGCGTATGGTGTCCACTCCACCTGCGCCTCGTCCAGGTTATTCAGCTGTAAACGCACCATCCTAATACCTACGGTGCGTCCGTGCCCCTCATCCCGATAGTGGTGGATACCATGCCAGCGGTGGCCGTAGACCGGCCATCGCTCCTGATTATCTTGCGACTGTTCCCAAACTGGCTCTGGCCTATTGGGCATAGGACGGCCCACCCGTAGCCGTGACTAGGACTAATGCTGCAACAAAAGAACCTGCCCGTACACCTGTATTTCTGAGGTTATAAGTCATAATTCCACTTGACTGATTGATGAAATAATTAAGTAACAAACAACATAATAACTAACCTGAGAAGCAGTGCAGAGGCTACGGTACAGCTGTGCTAACACAGCTCCACCCCAGTTGTAGGTCGGCGGGCTATCAAAGTCCCTCAGAAGTCGCAAATACATCATGTGGATACCATCGCCGTTGGCATCAGGAAACATAACGGTACCGAAGAGATCCATCACGTAACCCCGGGTGTATCTGCAAAAACAAAGTAGATGGTTAGTATTATAATTACATAAGTTAATTAACAGATCAAAAGTAAAATATTATTATTATTATTACCTCCGAATCTCTAGATCACTAGAGGCGTCCGTCAGACCGGCACTGAAGTGCTGCCGCAACTCTGTCCTCTGTATGTGATAACTGGACTTCCCCTTATCGGCCCGTAGCTTTGTCGGATCTGCCCCCAAATACTGATCGATGTCATGGGAGAAGTCTCTGCTGTCAGATACTCCGCCTACGGGAATGCCCTTGATCGGCAAACCCCAGAGGGCACTCACGTCCTGCAACGTGACATTCATCTCCCCGAAAGGCATATGGAACGTGTGCGTCTCGGGACGCCATCGCTCCACTAATCCTGCGATGAGAGATGCATTGATGGAGGGAGTCGTGTCCCGCAGGATGGACACAATCTGATATAGTCCCAGCCGGATGAGATATGGGTCCATATGTGAGAAGTACTGCATCCGAGGGACATAAAAATTGATCTCCATCAGATAATCGTCTTGCGTTGAAAGCCAAGGAAAGTATTACATAATGTATACAACAAAATTTAAACTTCGTATATGGACAAAAACTAGCATACCTCAACGGAAGCCAAGGATACCCTGTGCTCACGGTGGGGCATCCATAAGAGAGGGCTGAAGTGCTCGGTACTGGTGGTGTCAATCGGCGCCTCAACCTGTGGTGCACGTCTGGGCCATCCTCTACCTCTACCTCCAGCCATCCTAAACTTAAATTGTGTAAAAACGCGTTAAAATTCGCTAAAATGCGCTAATTATACTATTTTATACTCATTATTTTCGAATTATGCTAAGTTATATAACTATCCGAAATTATACAATATTTTACCAAGTTCGATAACTATACTAAATTATACCCTAATTTATAACAAACCATAATTTATACCCAAATTATATCTTAATTTATAACTATACTAAACTACCTAATTTATAAATTTTTTTTGAACATTTCTAATGAATTGGTAGCAATTTATAACAATTTCGAATATATTTGAACAATTTCTAACAAACGGTAGAAATTTATAACAATTGGTAGCAATTTTTTCCTAATTTATAAAATAAATTGGAACATTTCTAATGAATTGGTAGCAATTTATAATAATTTCTAATAAACGGTAGCAATTTATAACAACTAGTACCAATTTCTAATAAATTATAATAATAGTCAACAATTGGTAGCAATTTATAATAAATTTATAACAAGTTATAACAATTGGTAGCAATTTCTAATAAATTTTAACAATTTTTAACAATTGGTAGCAATTTCTAATAAATTTTAACAATTTTTAACAATTGGTACCAATTTCTAATGAATTTAAACAATTCCTAAACAATTTATAACAATTATTAGCAATTTCTAATAAATTTAAAAAATTTCTAAACAATTTATAACAATTGGTAGCAATTTCTAATTAATTTTAACAATTTATAACAATTGGTACCAATTTACAACTATTTTGGCCTACTGAATAATATAAAATAATATATAGGGACTTACTTGCAAAAACAGGCAGAGAAGGAGAAATCTGGGAGAAAGAGAGAATGTGAGGAGAGATAGTGTGAAATTTGATGAAATGAATTGTGAGGAAATTTCGGAACAGTGCACACCTATATATAAAATTATTTTTTTGGAGCGACCGGCTACTAAATAGCCGGTTTCTAATTTTTATTAGAAACCGGCGGTCTAGTAGCCAGTTTGGACATTTTTGACAAAATTTGAGATTTATGGGCAAAGTTGGCGAAGTTTAGAAGTTGGTGGGCATGGATAAAAATGACGGAGAAATCGGTTCCTAAACCCTAAACTCTAAACTCTAAACTCTTAATCTGTATGAAGATTTATGTATACTTAATTTGCGTGAATCGTGATGTAGATCTATCAACTTCGAATAACAGACCGACTTCTCTATTCCATGAGATATAAATGTAAGACAAGTAATGAACTAATTACTTCTATCAGTATTTTGAAAAAATTAGCTTGTCCTCGTTATTTGCATAGTCATTTTTCTTATGAAAATAATTTTTAGGAGGTTGTCGTCATAATATTACTGCCTAATACTCAATTAATTTTCTCTTAAAAATACTAAGTTATCTTGATCAGTGTTTAAAAAACAGCTGTTCATATCGATTAATCGGCCAATTAGTCGTTGACAGTAACCAAATTGTCACGAATTTTTCTAACTAATCAGCCGATTATTTCAAATTATTTCCGATTAATCACTTGACGGTACTCTATCCATCTGACAAACACATACAATTATTTACAACATTGATGTTGACAGAGTTCTATGTAAATAGTTGGTAATGCAAGGATATTATAGAAATCTTCATAGAAGAAAAAGGTAAAAGAGTTTCCATGTGGTTGCACCGGTCAAATCAAAGAATTCAACAGTGTCTAAAGCAAATCATGGAAATTTTACAACATAAGAATGTTAAAGCAGAAAGGCGGAAATAAAGCAATGTCTCTGCTAGCTGTTTGCATATATGCAGAGAGTAAATCTAGGGTGTGACGGACTCATCAAGAAAATTTGATGAGCACAATTTAAAAAATACATCGGATTAGCTTCAAATGACGAATTCAAATCACTGAAATTCATGTACTTTGTGAGTGATGCATGTACATGCAAAATTTTAGAAGTTTCGAATTCATTTGCTATGAGGTCAAGCGGTCAAAGTAATGAATCTTTTAATAATTTATTCTATTAGTTGTTTTATATATTCATTTTTCATCATTATTTTGACTACTTGACCTCGTAGCAAATGAATTTGAAACTTTCAAAATTTTGCATGTACATGCATCACTCACGAAGTACATGGATTTCAACGGTTTGGATCTGTCATTTGACGCCGATCCGATGTATTTTTGGAGTTGTGCTCACCAAACCCTCTTGGTGAGCACGTCACATCCTAGATTTACTCTATATATATAGGTTGGCTAATATTAAATCAGTTGTTCCTGAGGTCCGGTACAACCAAGTCGTTTTTTAATTTTCAAAGTCCAAAACGTCGATCCAAACGTTAGATGTATTTTCTATATTAAAATGTGCCTGGAGACAAAATTTTATATTTTTTGGAATTTTTTTACTATTTATTAAACCACTTTGAAAATCGCTGATCCAACGGTGGCTTCTAGTTTTACTGTTTATTTAAGCCACCATTGGATCAGCGTTTTTCAAAATGACTTAATAAATAGTACAAAAATTCCACAAAATGTAAAATTTGGTCTCCAAGCACATTTTAATATAGAGATCACATCTAACGGTTTGGATCGACGTATTGGACTTCAAAAATTGAAAAACAATTTGGTTGCACGGGACCTCAGGAACAACTGATTTGATATTAGCCAACCTCTATATATATAGAGAGAGAGAGGTTGGCTAATATCAAATCAGTTGTTCGGGTTCGGTTCGACGATGTCAAAAATTCGTGATTCGGTAATAATTCAGGTATAATTCGGGAATGATTCGGTATTATTCGAATTAGAGATCTCAGTTCTGTAAGGGAACAAAAACAAAAAAATTACCAAAAAATAAAATTATGAGAAAAATTCGGAAAAAATTCGTAAAATTAGGGAATAATTCGTAAAATTCACTAATTATTCAAGAATTATTCTGTCAAAGTTCGGTCAACCGAATAATTCGGTGTTCGGTTCGGCATCACCAAAAAAATTGAATAATTCGAGTATTATTCGCAAATCTTATCACTATGCTTAGGAGTACCAAGCTCCTTTGTACTCTTAACTCTAAAATCTATGTATATATGAGGAGAGTTCAAATGCACCATTTTTTTATGCTCCAATATGCTCCAATATACTCCACATCGTTTATCTCTGTTTTTTATGTCCGAACGGTCGATCCGAACCACTCAACATGATCTTCATAATAAAATATGCTCGGAGACCAAATTTTATATTTTTTAGAATTTTTTTACTATTTTTTTCATAGCTACAAAATTATTATTTTAAGGAGATTCTTGACCATCTGATAAAGTGATAGTTTACCTATGAAAAAAAATAGTAAAAAAATTCTAAAAAATATAAAATTTGGTCTCCGAGCATATTTTATTATGAAGATCATGTTGAGCGGTTTGGATCGACCGTTCGGACTTTGGAAATAGAGATAAACGATGCAGAGTATATTGGAGCACCCAAAAAATGGTGCATTTGAACCCCCCCCTCTCTCTCTCTCTATATATATATATATATAGAGAGAGAGAGAGTACGACTAACGCGCTTCTTCTAGTATATCGACAATATGCTTCCGGCCTCCAAAATCTATTGAATCGGCTTCAAATGACAAATCCAAACCGTTCAAACCAATTTTTTCAACGAGAGCTTTGTTTCCATATAAGTTTTTTTAATTTTCAAATTTATTACCATCAAGTCAAGCGGTCAAAATATAAATAATTTTGTGCGCATTTGCACTATATCCGTCATTTTTTTGACCGCTTGACTTGATGGTAAATAAGTTCGAAAATTAATTTTTTTTTTTATATAGAAACAAAGCTCTTGTTAAGGAGATTGGTTTGAACGGTTTGGATTTATCGTTTGAAGCCGATTTGATAGATTTTAGAGACTGGAAGCACATTGTCGATATACTAGAGGAAGCGTGTTAACCGTATGCTATATATATATATATTGTGTGCGCGCACAAAGAAACTAAAATGGTGGTCCCCACAATTTTCAGGGAGTTCAGCTAGTACGATATCGGTTTCATTTCAGTTTATATAATATTAATTTTAAAATCTATCAGATCGATTTTAAATGACAAATATAAATGTTCAAACCGATCTACTCCATTAATTTACATGCAAAATTTATTATTTTTTGAATTTATTTAGTATCAAGTCAAACTGTCAAATATGGAAGTTTTTAAGTTAATTTTAATGCATTCATTTTTTACATTTTTTACTGTTTGATATGGTACTAAAATAAATTAAAAGAAAATATAAATTTTGCATGTAAACACATCACTCTAACAACAAATCAGTTTAAACGGTTTGTATTCATCATTTGATCGAAGTCGATTCGATAAGTTTTGAAATTAGTGCTATATAAGTCGAAATGATACTGATATCATACTAGCTACACTTTCTTTATAAAAAAAAACAATGCTGCCCCAAAATTAGTATTCAGAAAATTGCCGCCAGTATATTATTTTAAATATAAAAAATCAATAAAAGAATACCTTTTGATGCCATATAGATGTAATTTATTTTTTGCTTAGCATGTTTGTTTTGACTAGTTAAAATCTTTGATATTTTCAGTACGGCAGAAGATAATAAATAAATTCACAACTCATAAGAAGTGTGGCAACAAGGCACCAACCAAAAACAGTCTGATATTGGGTCCTACGCTAGCTAGCTTTATAATGTCCCAAATCATCTCCATTTCATTCAAAAACTACAGGGGTTCTTAAATGCTTCTTGCTTGTGTAGCACTTGCGCCTTAAAGGATGCAATGGAGAAATAAAAACAAAAGTAAAGACAGAAGTCATAGAACATTAATTGTAGAAATGCAAAAAAGATGGATATATTTAATTAATTTTTAATTTTTGGGAAAGCATCTCGAAGGTTCCCCCTTTGGTGGAGAGAACAATGATGGGGCCCACCATGCGATATTACTTGGATCGGATTTGGTGTTACCTGTCAGTGTAGATGACTGTGTTGCACCCAACTGCCCAATAACTTTCAATGATTTTTCCCTTTTTTTATTTATGATTTTGTTCATCATTAGCGATTAAAAGTACCTTTTACCTTCATGATAGACTGAATTGAATAACATGGTTAGTTGGGTTAGTGACTATTTCAAATTCAGATTAGCGACTATTCCATGTTTGAGTGAAAAAATAACTATTTTCAATATTTGGATTAGCTCGGGTTACCCGCTATTATACGAACCCATTGAAATGTTGGAATAATGGCTATTCTGAATTCGGAGTTAGCACGCTATTCTCACTAACCTTACTCTCAATCCAAACGTACTCATTATATGATAGACTGAATTGAATAACATGGTTAGTTGGGTTAGCGATTATTTCAAATTCAGATTAGCGACTATTCCATATTTGAGTGAAAAAATAACTATTCTCAATATTTGAGTTAGCTCGGGTTACCTGCTATTCTACGAACTCATTGAAATATTGGAATAGTGGCTATTCTGAATTCAGCGTTAGCACGCTATTTTCACTAACCTTACTCTCAATCCATAATACAAGACATCCGAAGAGTTCCTTGGACTATTAAAAACAATTTGGTCTCCATAATACAAGACACTCTAAATTCATCTTTAATTATTTTATAAATAAAAATGTGACATATTTTACAGAATCCATAACTAATTAATAAAATTCTAAAGGGCATTGCTATTTTTGGAAGAACTATATTGGTGGCGCTCGAGATGTTGGTTCAAGTATAATTCTACTTCAGTTTTATATTCAATGGTAGAACGATGATTTTTGTCGATTCCAACATTCTTATCTATGAGATATAGTGTTGAGTTTGTTGATACATATATATATATATATAGAGAGAGAGAGAGAGAGATGGGCTAACTTGCTTTGAGAAGTAAAGAGGGTTCTTTACTTCCCGCTCAAATCTCTATTTTCAAAATTCAAATAGTCGATCCGAACCGTTAGATGTGATCTCCATATTGAAATGTGCTTGGAGACCAAATTTTACATTTTTTTGAATTTTTTTAATATTTATTAAGCCACTTTGAAAATCGCTGATCCAACGGTTTCACTGTTTGAACAGTGAAACCGTTGGATCAGCGATTTTCAAAGTGGCTTAATAAATAGTAAAAAAATTCCAAAAAATGTAAAATTTGGTCTCCAAGCACATTTCAATATGGAGATCACATCTAACGGTTCGGATCGACTATTTGAACTTTGAAAATAGAGATTTGAGCGGAAAGTAAAGAACCATCTTTACTTTCCAAAGCAAGTTAGCCCAACTCTCTCTCTCTCTCTATATATATATATATATATATTTATATGTATATATAAATTGAACAAACAATATCAGAATGCATTATCAAAAATTAAAATTGTGTCTACCGTAAAATAGCTCTGAAATAATAATCATCATAAAATGCAAATATTTTGCCTTTTAGTACATATTTCATCATTTGCAACCCTGCATAAATTTAAAATATAAAATTTATATTGGTGATGGCCAAATTTGTAATATAGAAAAAAAAAAGCTATAAAAGTCCTAGATGTTAATTGCATTTAAGATTTTGCAAGGGTACATGTGAAACTACACATTATGGTTTTATTTTATTTTTATCAAATTGATATCAAGCAAGACAGGATATTATTCTCTAAAATGCTTCGACCAACCATAAATGATTAAATATAATCAGCAGGAATTAATTAATTTAATCGTTAGTTGTATAGTCTATTTTGGAATGAATCGGCTTGTACATGCATGTCACTATGAAATCCTACTAAAGTTTCTTGGAAATATATTTAGGCAAATGAGCACCGCTTATTTTGTTGAAATCACAAAAAATTAATAATGCCTTTATAATCAAATAATTAATCCATATATGTTCACAATAAATAATTTAAATTAGATCCCTATTTTAAAGAACATAAGTCTATTGTTTATGTCATTAGTATATCTTTATTTATAAAATTTTAATAATTTCAAATTTCATAAACTAAAATAAAGTCAATATATTTAATCTATTGTTTTTGTATGCATACATAGAAGAGTACGATTTTTTAACTTTTATTTTTTCAATAATTATCAAGGTTTTATTTTTTAGAAAAGAAAGTAGTCCAAATTAAAGCAAAATTTCCATTAGTGTTTACTTTCTATAAAATAACTAGAACCAAATAATTACACCTCTTAAAGCCATAATTACTAACACCTTGTTTGGATGGAGTGTAGCCTCAAATCGTGTTTGGTTGACAAAATTATGTCGGAAGTGAAGGGTACTGTTAGGAAAAAATTTAACTATGCAGAATTGCAATCAATAGAATCGATTTTTCACTCGATTTAAAGTGTAGCAAACGGAAACAAATTGTTGCAAATATTTAAAAAAATAATGACACAAATGTCCAATATCCTATATCTTACTTGTGTAATCTTCATTATCACAAATCTACAACAACCACCGAATTACTCAACATTTAAAAGCTGAATTAACCAAATAAAAAATAGGACCAGAAAAAAAAATTAAATTTTTTTTTTTCATTAATCATTCAAACACGAATATATCAAATATGTTAATTTTCCTTTCTATTTTATTCCATTCCTTTCTATTATTCACCTCCCCTCTCCATCCAAACAAAGTGTTAAGTCACAAAATGCGAAATGAAAAATGTTACGAGTATAGATAGAAACAAAAAATACAGCCTGAATTACAGAATCCAAACCTCGGATGAACTCTATCAATAACCACAAATTTTATTCTTGAATCACAAAAACACAAAAGTGTGTATGTAGTGGCCAGTTGGTATACAAATATACATGTCGCTCTCCAATATTTCTAGAATACAACAAAACTACAATGAAAGGAGCAAATCAAGTAGGCAATACTTCTCCTTCATGCATGTGAACAACCGACCTTTTTTTTTATTTTTTTGAGACACTTATTTTGTTCACTAATTTGTGTGGTGTGTTGTTGTGCTCAGGCAAATTATAATGATGATGATAATAATTATAATAGTAATAAATAATAATAACAATAGCAATAATGATAATAATAATAGAGTTGAGATATTGTGCTTCATAAAGTAAAGGGTATATTTTACTTTATGTTTATATTTTATGATTTCAAAATTCAAATAGTCGATCCGAACTGTTTAACTTCATCTCTGTATTAAATTGTGTTGGAAGACCAAATTTATGTTTTCTACAATTTGTTTACTATTTTTAAATTTTTTTTTTTTAAATAACTGGATTTTATGGTCCAGAATTTTCTGAAAAATCTAAAAAAATAGTAAAATGTTTCCAAAAAGTGTAAAATTTGGTCTCCAAATACATTTCAATATGACGATCATTTTGGTCGACCGTTCAGATCGACTTTTTAGAATTGAGAAATAAAGATATAAACGTGAAGTAAAACATGCTCTTTACTACATGAAGTACAATTGCGCAACTCATAATAATATGTTATTAGTGATTATAATTGTAGGTACTAATTAATTTATAATAGATTAGTCTCAATTCTGATCAGACGGTTGAAATTCTAAAATCTGAGTTAATTCAAAGGACAAGGACATCTAATTAGGCACCATAGATATCCCAAATTTGAAACAAACAAAAAGACAGGAGAGGAGAGTGAATAGAGTTTAGAGAGGTCATATAATATATGGGACCAATGAATGGCTTCTTGATTGGGTCATTTTAACCAGCACATCCCTCCAAGATATATATTCAAAAGAAAACAACCAAGTGTCCAGCACTGTTCATGCATCTATCGTACTCTATTGCTTGATTGTATATCTTCTGTTGCGCTGCAAGGTGTAGGTATATATACAAGAGTTATACAGTAATATTTCTTCTATTATAAGTATTTGTTAATTATCTTTTTCTTATTATTTTCTCTCATATGTATCCGATGCCCATCGGACCAGAGTTTGTTCGATGGGTGGTTTCTACCATCCGATCCACTTCAAGATCTGTGCGCACAGATATTAAAGCAAACAGAATGGATATTAAAGTGATACGCACAGACTCTGGTCCGATGGACATCGGACACCCCCCTACAATCATACGCCTTGAGTTCTATTTAGGGGTGTTCATCGGTTCGGTTCGGTTGGAACCGAACCGAACTAAGCAAACCAAAGTTATAATTCGGTTTTCAAAATAGAACCGAACCGAACCGATTTAGTATTGCAACCGAACCAAACCGAACCGAAGTTTTATTTCGGTTTATTCGGTTTGTTCGGTTCAAACCGAAATATATTAATTTTTTTATTTAAAGCAATTGTTTTGTAATAAACCGAATTATATTAAGAAATAAACCGGGGTATTAAGAAATAAACCGGGATATTAAAAAATAAATCAAAGTATTTAAAGCAATTGATTAAGAAATAGACCGAGGTATTAAGAAATAAACCGAGGCGGTTCGGATCAAATACATAATATATAAAAGTTCGGTCGGTTCGGTTATTTCGGTTTTGAAAATTTCAAACCGAACCGAACCGAAGTTATAATTCGGTTTTAAAAATCAAACCGAACCGAACCATTAAACCGAAAAAACCGAACCGTTTGAACCGATCTAATTCGGTTCGGTCCAAAACCGATTAAACCGGACCCAATGAACACCCCTAGTTCTATTTGTACTTACTATGAGATATTTCTAAAATATACATGCATCTCCTGTACAAACTAGAATATTGTAGAATATATATGCATCTAAAATATTCATACATAATTTATTCTAGATACATCTAGAAGAGTGAGTCTATAGTACTATACACATCACGGGTTGACCCGTAATACAGGTCAATATTTTTGTTTTCAAAATCTTAATGGTCGATCTGAACCGTTCAACATAATCTCCATATGAAAATTCTGGACTATCCAAAAACAGTAATTTTCTATCTATCTAAAAAAATAGTTAAAAAAATTCTAAAAAATATAAAATTCGGTCTGCAAGTACATATTCATATGAACATCATTTTGAACGGTTTGGATCGACCGTTATAATTTTGAAAACGGAAATATTAATTCGTATTACGGACTAAATCGTGATATGTATAGTACCATAGACTCACTCCATCTAGAATATCTAGAATATACATATAACTATGTACTGTAAAATAATTTAGGAAATTTAAGAATAATTAGTATATTCTCTGTAATTGTACTCCAATTAATTGCAGCAAACTTTAACATTCAATGAGGAATGGGGATAAATTTTTTAGTAGGACGGAACAAAATTTTAGATTGGGACAACATTTTATAATTATTTTGTATTAAGTATTAATTTTATAAAAAAAACATAAAATTACAAGCATACAATGAAAAATAATTAGCTAGACCGGAAAAAAAAGAAATAATTCTTATGATTCACCTGCTGAAAAAGAAATTAGCCACACTGTTTATTACTAGTTACGTCACATGTGTCAATCATGTGACATGACTATATTTTATTATTTTAGTCACGTCACATCACATTATGCAAACTAATCCGTTCATGTCACGTGACACGTTGCATGCATACTAATTTTTTGGACATCAATTATTTCTTAATTATAATTTATTTTGTAATAGTTTCTTATTTGATAGTATATTTTGTTATTTTTTTTTTGAAGTATGAACTAACTTAAAATTTGAAACTTTTTTATTAAATGTGATGAGTCATGTGGCCACATGTGACGTGACTATTTATATGATGTAACTGTTATATATCATTTTAACCATATCACGTAAAATTAAATTTTAATCACATACTGTGATGTGATATGACCAAGTCACGGTGTATTAATCACATCATGTCATATTTTTTTCTTCACTACAACAATGTGCCACGTCGGAGAGGATTCATGAACTGGTGTGGTGTATAATATTAATGCAACAGAGGATCTGAAAACATATCAAGACATATCTTTCCGTGACTGACATGAAATATGTGCATGCGCGGGGACCCCTAATTTAAACGCGTGAATGTCTCCCACTCTTCATTTCATTAGAATGGTTTTTGTTGTTGTTGTAGGATTGACCAGCTTTTCTTATAGCTTAGGGCTGTGAACGAATTGCATTGAATCGAACTTAATTTAGTTCGAGTTTGAGTTCAAACTAATTTCGAATTGAACTAGTTCAAAATTAAAGTAGGGTTTCAAACTTAAAAGAAGAGTTTGAGTCTGAGTTTGATTTGAACCAATTTAGAACCGAACTAGTTTGAAATTGAAACAAAATTTAGAACTAAAAATAAGAGTTTCGAATCAAGCTAGCCAGACTCAGTTTGATTTCGATTCGAAACAATTTCGAACCGAACTATATAGGTTTGATTCATTTCAATTAAAACATGAGCTTGTTTGATTTGTTTCGAACTGAATTTTATTTTGAATTAAACTCAATCAAATCACGATCTACGAGTTTTTTGTGCATCCCTACTTGCAGCTATATTTAGAGTGCTTCCTTCTGAATTTCTTTTGAGGTGATGACAAAATATGTATGAAACACACACACAGTTGTTATTTTGTGAGCATCAAACAAGGTATTAGGATGTTAATCTTGTTAATTATAGAGTAGAATTAGGATTTTATTAAAAATTTTATAGTATTAATTTTAAACGATGAATTTAAATTATTGAAATTAATCTACTTAACATTACTCATAAATTAAAAAAAAATGAATTAATTTAATATAAAAAGAAGCGGTAAAAAATTGAATGTATTGTAATTAACTAACTTTTATTACCACTTAAATTTATACTACATTAATTAACAAATCATTTACAAGAGCTGCTACATATATAGCAGCTGCATGAATTATATAATTTATTTGGCAAACAATAACATGATTTTATCTCACGGAAATTGGTTCCAAATTAAATAAGAAAGTTAAAAAAAAAAATGTAACTGGAGACTCCAGTTCTCTTGGAAAGAAATAATAAAAATAAATATACCGTGGTCCCAATTAATGTAACGCGTTGCAACAAATTGGCATTGTCGACCTGTTGTCACTTGCAACTTTTACTGTTCAATTATTCTTAAAAAAAAGTACTGTTTAATGTAAATTTTATAAAAAGAATAACTTTTTTATTGGAGTCAGAGTCATCATTTTATGTGTACATTCTGTATTAAAATTAAAACAAATTATATATTTTATGAGGAATCCACTTACAACATTCTATAGTTATAACATTTTACAACATAATTTTTGAAAGTCTAAGCAATCAATTCAAACCGTTCAAGATGATCTCTATATTAAAATGTGCTTGGATATCAATTTTTTTTTTAATTAGTTTTACTATTTATTAAGATGGATATATATACAATTCAATGGTCTGAAAACAACAACATTATGAAATACTTAACATGACAACAAATTAATTAAAGGGCCTATTTCTTATACTTTTAGGGTCTGTTTGGCAGGCCATTGTGAATGAGCATAGGCACAGTAATTGAAATGAATTTTACTGTTTACGTGGGAATAAAAAAAATTCAGTTAAACTGAATTTTCATTTTCCCGAACTGAATTTTCATTTTTCCACATGAATAGTGTATTATCCGAATATTCCATTAAGGAACAAACAAATGTTGTGGCAATTTTTGCGGCAATTATCAAATTTGTGCACTAAAAATAAATATTGATGTCATTTGTATGATTGGTCGTTTTTGTTTAGTTAAGGAGTTAGACGACAAAAAGGATAAGTGATATTAATTATGTCTAATGGCATTATCTAAGTAAACAAAGAGAGAGGATGTATGTATTTATGTCTAATTCTCTAATGCCATTATCATCTAGATTAGATGGTTTGGAAAATAATGGAGAATCAATTGATGTATATCTTTATACCAAACACTTTAATTAAAGCCACCACCATCAAAATATTTAAAAACTTTCAATTTATAAGATGCCTTTTATCAATAAAAATCTACTTATATAGTGCTTTCTTTTTTTGTTGGTAATTCTAATATAAGCATCAATTTCATTGATAATTCACTTTTAATCTAGTGGCTAAATAATGCTCTTCCTATGAAAAATCGTAGATACCAAATTAACAAAAACATGTGGCACAATTTAATTAGTAAATTTTAATTCTTTTTTTTTGAATAAGTTTGCAAGTTAGATCCCCAAATTTAGGTATGAATTTTATTTTATTTTTCCTTCTTAAATTTTTGCAAATTCTGTGCCAATTTTGTATTCAATTATATTATACTTTAATTTTTAAATTTGATAAAACAAAACCAGAATAATGTTGGAAAATAATGGAAAATCAATTGATGTATATCTTTATATCAAACACTTTAATTAGAGTCACCACCATCAAAATATTTAAAAACTTTCAACCTTTTATCAATAAAAATATAATTAATAGAATATTGGATGCTTTCTTTTTTCGTTGGTAATTCTAATATAAGCAACAATTTAATTGATAGTTCAATTTTGATCTAGTGGCTAAATAATGCTCTTCCTATGAAAAACACGTGGCGCAATTTAATTGGTAAATTTTGATTTTTCCTATTTTTTTGAAGAAATTTGCAACTTAGATCCCCAAATTTAGGTATGAACTTTTTTTCTTATTACATATTTGCAAAATTGTATGCCAATTTTTAAATGTTTGTTTATTTAATTATATTTTTTACTTGAAACTTCAATTTGATAACACCAAACCAGAATAATGTTGTAAATGTCTAATTTTTATTAAAAAACTGAATATAATGTCTAAATTAGGTTAAAAGTTTATTTATCATACTTGTAATTTTTTCGGTTAATTACATGGAGGCAATTATTTTCTATAAATATTCGAACTCAACTTTAAAAAAAATAGGTGCAAAGAAAAAACTTTTAAATTAGAAATTGTCACCAATAATTATATTTTAAATATTGTTATAATTTTTATAATGTGTATTTGTAGTGATTTTTAATTCATCTTTAGTTTTATTTTTTTAGTTTGGTGAAAATTCCTACGAACAAAAAGAAATCCAAAAAGCCTGCAATTTTTCATATCAATATTACTTTATTTTTACAAATTTTGTGCATTTTTTTTTTGACATTTTTGACAAAAAAGGGAAAAAATCATTTTTTTTTGTTATCGAAATTTTTGAAACAAAAAATCAAGTTATGAGTGCATAATTTTAAAATTAATTGTTAACCCTAGTGGAAGAAACATATTTTTAATATTTTTATTGATCTCTAGAATTCAAATCATATTGATTTAAATTATCCCACTACATGTTACACGGAGATGCTTAGTTACTCTCATGATTTTAAATTTTTTATTATGTATATTGAGATTTAATTTGTATAATATTTTTTTAATATAGTTCAAGTTTTTCATAAAATGTTAAATGTGTGTTTGTAACTTTCTGTAAAGACAAATCTTTTGTGATTATTGTTTATGCAGCATGTTAACAAATTTGGAAACATAAAAATAAAGTTAGTTTATCTTTCATCGTTGTGAAAAACTAATGAAAATATATATGATAATTCAAATGTGTTCTCTTGAATACAATCCAAGTTGCGGGCCCCAGGGCCATGCTGTCACCGACTGGGTTGACTGTGTGAAAATTCACCATTAGTAGTTGCTGGAAATTAATACTGCTTAGGAATTTTTATTTTTTTTTAATGTGTCATGTGATTTTATTTTATGAGAGAGATTAATAGTAATTTTTTTTGTAAATTTTTTTTAAAATTTTCAAATAGTTTATACATCAAACAATTTGGTTCTTGAAAGAAAAATTCATATCGCCTGAGATAATTACTCAAATTTTGAGTTCAGTTACATACCGTTCGATCTGCTTAATTTAGTACATATATTAAAGGACCCCGTGCATTCTACATCGGATCGGATTAGTCGGAATTTTGATCATATTGTCTTGATATAAACTAAAAAGTTGAGTTACTTTAGAGGATTCAGATTCAGGTTTATCTTGGAGAATCTTTTTTCGATAGAATTTAATAAAAAATAAGAGAGAAAAAAGTACATCAGGCTTTTGATTGATAGAAAGATAGGTAGGAATTCTTCCGATTCAAACTAGTTTTTATTTTTGTCCTTTTAATTCTAGTATAATATAAAAAGTTTTTACAAAAATAGATAGAGTATCTTAAAATTTAGATATAATAGAAACATACCATCTATTTTTTTTTTTAAACTTTATATATTTTACTAGAGATCTAATAGAATAATTCCCTCCATCTATGCATCAAATTAAAAAAAATAACTAAGTTTGGATTAATAGAAATCCTACCCATCTTTCTACCAATGAAAAACATAATGCACTCTTTCTGTTTTCTCTCTTCATTTTTATTAATTTCTACAGAAAAAAATTTTCTTTTATCTTGGGAATTTCTTGTTAGCTAATGTATCAACTCCTTTTTTTTATTTAAAAAAATTGCAATGTAATGGTTCTGTTTTCTTACAAATGTACTGTGCTATTTAATATTATATATCCACGTTTAAAATATTGAAAATGAAATAAACATACATGAGAGTTAAATGTAACAATTACATGCTATAATATATGATTGAAAGTATATTACACCTATTGCATGCTTAAAACATGGAAGCCCTATATTGTTGTTTTTTTATAAAAAGAAAGAAAGCGCCAGATCAAAGGCATGCAAAGACAAGAAGTCAAGAATATTTGGAATTCAGGCGGAAAAACATTGACAATTATTTAATTTTAATAGGAAAACCTCTCATTGGACAGCTCTGTTGATCCATAAATGCCACAGTGTAGCCATTAATTAGAACTCGGATCCCCTAAAGTAACTCAAATTTTGTGTTTGGATCCAAACGGTTCAATTTGTTCTGGCACGAATTAAAGGAACCCATGGACTCCATCTCATGCCGGATTGACCTGAATTCCAATCGGATGATCCATATTGAAACTCAAAATTTGAGTTACTTTAGGAGATCCGAGGCCGAACTCTGATCGGATGGTCTGAATCTAAATTCAAAATTTTGGTGATATGGAATCCCCTAGAGTAACTCAAATTTTGAGTTTGGATTTGGACTGTTCGATCTGCTTTGGCATGAATATTAAAGGAGTCCCATGCATTCCACCTCGTGAGTCGTGCCAGATTGATCCAAATTTTGATCGATACATTCGGATCTAACCTCAAAATTTGGGTTGTTTCAGGGGATCTGAGGATCCAAAAATGCCATGTGTATTCATAATTCTAATCGGACGGTCTGGATCTAAACTCAAAATTTGGATTACTTTAGGGATCCGAGTGCATTCCACCTCATGCTGGATTGATTTGAATTTTGATTGATACATCCGGATCAAAACTCAAAATATGAGTTGCTTTAGGGGATCCAAGGTTCCGGAAATGCAAATTTGGATTAATCCGGACCCCATTAATTAAGCGATTAAAAAAATGATAATATGAAGGGTAGTTGCATGGCTCCAATCATGTGGGCCGGAGCTTGGCCCACAAACCCACATAAGACTAGATCTTGGGTGGGCCCACTGGTCATAGAGGAGGGACCTTAGTTGGGAGAAGATAATATATAATTCTAATGGATTTTATGTGATGGAATGGAATGCCAGGGGTTATGAAAATGACATCTTCCCATATTATTGTTCTCCTCCATAATTGAAACACTTTTATTAGTTCATTAAATAATAATGATGATGATGATGATTGCTGTTAAATTGGGGGTGGTTCCATGGACAATGAATCAAATTCAGTCTGGTGTCTGGTCGGAGCTCCGCATCAAGATTCGTGTGCTCTTAATCAGAACCAATTTCGATGTTATCTGTATGAATCTTGATGATATATTCAGAGATTTTAATTTAGCTCATGCTATAATTTCCAATCTCTTTTTCTTTTCCAAGAAACTCTGTAAATACTTTTCTTATAGTCAATATGCTGCTTTACATTTGCTTTTTGATTAAAATCATTAAGTTATATATGATGATAAAAATTAAAATATATTTTTTTTTGAGTAAAGGTTGGAGGTCAAGCCACCCAACTATTTAATACCTTTGTTCTAGCCTTTGGTCTAGTGGCTAAGGCACATGGTCTCTATACTAGAGGTCATGGGTTCGAAACCCAGATGGGGGAAATCCTTTGTTATAATAAAAAATTAAAATATATATATCTATATTTGCGTACAAGTAAAACACTGATTCTATTGTGATTTATCAAATCTTCAATTTACTTTTATTATACATCTATAGTATGTCTCTTTCTTTGGGTAAACTATGAGCGTGATTTTGTTGTACTGGTATCAGTCATGTACTGAAAAAATCTGTACCTGTAACAGTGAGTGAACAGAGAGAGAGAGAGAGAGGGAGATAGAGAAATTGTTTATATCTTACAGCTAAATCTATAATTAATTTCTGACAGGAACCAGTTAGCAAATTTAACTTGTACAAAGAATTATCATTTTTCTCTCTTTCAAAGATAAATCTTGTATAACTTCATTGACATCTAACCACCAGTGGCAGTTGCACTACATTATTCTTTCCTCTCCATAAAATGGAACCAAAAACATAGTCTTGCAAATTAGGATCCACAACCCGAAAATAAACTGTGAAATTCTTACTTGAACCATATCTCTTGAAAGCAAGAATCCTTGGTGACACTGTCACATTTACACCCATTGGTGTATTGACTAAAGCTTTGTATGTACTACCGGGTTTACCCACATTGGTTACGGTTCGGGTTACCCGATAACTTTTTGTAAGATTTGGCACAGTGATTGATGCGTAGTTAAGGTCACTGGCAAGCAAATCTGGATTTAAACAGACACTACTACTATCTCCAGTTATTATTTGCAGAGAATGATTGTTATAACCTATAGAACAGAGGAAGTATTTGTAGTCCTGTGGGGATGAATCGAAAATGAGACCTGGGTTTAGAATGCGGGTCGGATCTATGAAACCTGACCCGAAGTCAAATGGATTTGCTGGAGTTCCTTCTGGATCAGAAATTATAGTGTTGCCTTTCTTATCCAATTTTTTTGCTGCAAATGAAATTATAAAGTAACAACTGGTGATGCTATGCTATAGCGTTTGTTATATATAAATTTCTTATACAAATACAGAATTTTAATCTGCCAATTAAAGAAAAAAATTGTGTGCTAACCTGTAGTCATAATGGCAGATTTGATTGCTGAAGGAGACCATGAAGGATAGACGGCTTTTACTAAAGCGGCGATGCCAGTGACATGGGGACATGCCATAGATGTACCAGACAAAACATTAAATTGCTTATTCCTATCTTTTGCCGGAGACCATGCTGCCAGTATATTCAGTCCCGGCGCTGCCACATCAGGCTACAATTAAGCCCTATATAAGTTAGTTTATATATTTAAAATTTGGTACATATGGTTCTCATTAATTGTTGTATGCATTAATTGTACCTTTAAAATCTGTGGTGTTAGTGAATTGGGTCCTCTCGAAGAGAATACTGACACACGAGGAGCTGGTCGGGATCCCGTTATAGTACTTGCTGGTAAAATTTTTGACTTTGGCCTCCTACATTAAATAATTATATTGTAATACCATTTTTTTTTATGATTCTTGAAGATACACATGAATTCATAGGAGCTTAATTTCAATTATAGAAGTTCACAGTGAGCAGGGGCGGAGCCTGATTTTCAATTTATAGGTGTCAATCATATAAAATTTTCATGCTGAGTACGGGGTCAAATTTACAGTATCCAACTATTCATAGAATTTTAAACTATATAAAAAATCATGTATAAGCACATCAATTTTATATGATTATTGCTAACCTTGTGGTATTAAGATAGGAGATTATTTTATCACCAGCTTCTCTATCAACTGAGGTTGCTGGTAAAACAAAAGGAGATGCAACCTGGTAGTTGGTTTCATCTATAAGAATCATGCCAGAGGCACCTGCTCTTTTAACAATCTCACTTTTTTGCACCCTTGAGTCTGACGAGCTTTCACTATGCCGGCACACTAGTATTTTCCCTTTCGCCTTTGTCTCGTTTAGCGAGCTATCTATGCAAAAGCTAAATGTATTGGAGCAAAAAAGTAAAGGTGCATTAATTATAAAAATAAGATAACAACCCTATTTTGTGGCACTCACTTTGTTTTGGTAAGTGTACAAAAGGGTTCAAATGTACCATCTTGGATTACTGGTATGGAATAAGACTGCCATTCGCAGAAGGCTGATTTCATTGAAATCTTAAAATATACTTTATATGTGAATTGTTTCCAGTTTAATTAATTGTATTTGATTACCTAGATTGGTAAGGGGTGAAGTAGGCTGCATTGGCCTCAGAAGCAGAAATGGTGCTGATTGATGTGTTCATGACAGATCTCGTCAAGCTGTCACCCTGAATTTCGAAATATCTGAATTCAACAAATAAATCTACAGATAGAACAAGGTAAGAAAATTCGATTTTTCTCGAGTGAATTGGTTTCAATTAAGAAAAAGAATATATTATGTAAGTTCAAGATTAATCTATCATTTCTATGTAATGCCTAATTTACAAGTATATATTTACTTAATAATGTAAAGTATGTGTTTGGTGTTATATAACTAATACATTCACACACTCAAAATTAAATTACCTTTATATTAGTGCCATCACCGAGCACAACAGAAGATGCAAAATCACGGTCCGTTGAACCTGCTGCAACAGTGAGCAACCATGGTGCAAGATTGGTTGCGGTACCATGACCCCCGGCATTCCCAGCAGAAGAAATTACCAAAATACCCTTACTAACTGCATGAAATGACCCTATAGAAATGGGGTCACTGAAATAGTCATCTTGTGGTGGATCAGGGCCTATAGAGATTGAAATAATATCAACACCATCTTTTATAGCATCATCAAATGCTGCAAGGAGATCTGCATCATAACATCCCATTTCCCAACATGCTTTGTAAACGGCTATTCGGGCCATCTGGGCCCCACCTCGGCCCCCACCGACACCCAAGCCTTTGTAGCTCATGTTTCTCACATAACGACCAGCAGCAGTTGAGGCAGTGTGGGTCCCATGACCCAGGGTGTCTCTCGGTGACTTGGATTTGATTATTTCATCGGTTTTGGTGTCTTCTTCTTCAATTACCGGATATTTTTGGTGTTGTTGTTTTTCTGCTTCGTAACTTGATAAATAGTATCTAGCTCCAATTATTTTCCTGTGTATTACATTGGTTGTTAATTAATGGCTTAAGCATATAATCCGATGGTATAATGACTGTCAATCGAGGTATATATCAACAATAAAAGTCGTTACCTTGAAAAAGGATATACTGGATGAAAAGCTGTAATAAGCCTTTTAGTTAATTATGGTGATCTTTCTTTTTGTTTATGTTTATTTCAGTGTCAGTTTAAAATTGTTAGGTATAATCCTCACAACATGGAGAGCAAATAACTTGAAGGGGTAAAACCGTAAATAAAATAATGGTTTACTTGTTGCAAGTGAAATTTGAAGAGGGGTCTCCAACTTGACAACTGCCTTTCCATCTCGAGGGAACTGGAGACATCCCTTCATCGTGAAAACTCGGCGATTCTGGCCATATTCCTACAATAAAACTATATATTGATTAAGTTTTCCTTTTTCAGAGAACATGCTGCCAAAATAGAAGAATACTGAGTCAACATATAGGATAGGAATGTCAAGATATGAATCAAATTTGTGTTATCTTTGAGATTCTGATATGCATATTAGTTTGAAATGTCTCTCTAGCTGGCAAATCTCTACTCTCTCTCTCTCTCTCTCTCTGACACATCTATTTAGGAAAGTTTGTATTTGGTATTACACAGAATATAGGAATTGTATTATGGTATTAAATATTGTTCTATAAGAATAGGATGCAAAATGTAATTCATGTATATAAACTGAGGAT
The DNA here is from genome assembly GCA_964058825.1 of Carex arenaria. NCBI lineage: Eukaryota > Viridiplantae > Streptophyta > Magnoliopsida > Poales > Cyperaceae > Carex > Carex arenaria. The sequence continues at coordinate 255,648 of CAXKVW010000433.1, forward strand.
ATTATCTTTGAGATATCTATGCAATATTCATTCAGAAATTTCTTTGTTTTTCCCCTACATTTTCTGTCAAGCAACGGCTTCTTGATCTGGTATACTTATTCAAAGTGTACAGTTAAAGAAATCATAGGTTGGTTTTTGACTAATTGTTGAACTTATAAGTGTAAATATTGGAGAATGCTAGGGTCAAAGAGTAAAAATTAAATATAACAAGCATCAAATGAACTATCATTGGAACCTACAGCTCCTTGTATCTAATTTTTTTTTTTTTTTGAAAAGTTGATAGTAGCTATCAACCTCTAGTATCTATTTTTAATCCAAGGAAATATGGAAATACTCTTGGTATGATGGCCCACCAGATAAATAACATATTAGTATGTGACACTCTAATAAGGTCAAGAGAGAGCACAGGGAGCAAAATCAGGATCACATGATATGCTCATCTGTCAATTAGCTAAACTCCAGTCAGAAAAATTTGAACAAAACAAATATTTTTGGTTGGAAGCTTCTCCATGACATGATTATTGCAAGCCTATATGTTATTAAAAATCTTTGAAGGAATGGTGGTTAATAGTACTGTTGATAACATGTAAAGAAGGTAAAATCATTGTAATTTAATGTTAATTAGAGCAAGTAAGCTTGGAAAAAAGAGAGAATTTGCTCAGTGTTGGTCATTTCAGAAATGGGGGTTTGGATTGAAAAAAAAAAGTTTAAAAATTAAAAGAGAAATGGTACCGGTATCGATAAACCCAATTATGACATTTTCTTGGTTTTTTGTGGAGTATCCAGTTATTTCCAGTCCTTCATTTGTGTGTAATCCCATGAAGTCCCATGAGTGAGTTGTATGGAGCTTTCTTTTCAAATTTGATAGAACTGAGACAACACCAGGCATCTCTGTTTTGCCACAATATAAAAATTAAATAAAAGTAGTAATAATGAATAAATTGTTCACAACTGAGACAATTGCAATTTAAGAGAATATGATCATGTGTGTATAACTATATACCAGCCAATAGTGATGCCTGCTCTTCGGTTAATTTTGCAGCAAAACCCCTAAAACCTCCTTGATATGTATATATATGAGATGCTTGTGCTTTCTCCAAACTGAATCATAAACAATACAATAAGTAAAATTGATCAAAAGCAAGCATCATATTTTGTTCTTTTACCTTCCATTGTGAACAGAAGCAAGCATTTGGTGGTGATGGCTCAATGTATCATCATGGGGACCAACTTCATTTCCTTTTTTTGTAGCACTTCCCATATAAACCACATAAACCTTGTGATTTTAAGAAAAATATAATGAAATGTTGAGTTGAGAAATGATAAAGAATTCTAAATTTCTAAATTCTGAATACAATGGTACTTAAATCTTAAAATAAGTAAAATGAACATATATGTAAAAAAAATTACAAAATTAAGAAATAAATAATAGAACTTGGTGGCAGTTTGGCATTGCCTAACTTGATTTCTCGAATAATTTCACAACAAAATTAAACGAGTTATTATTGGTACCAAGTGACGGTATTAAATCGGATACCAACACTATGGTAAACCAATTAAATCAAGTTTTGCAGGAACCACCATTGATATATAATAAATTGATTGGAAGATCAGGTTGAGTGGGGTTTATAACCTGAGAAGATAAAGAGCAACTAAACTCTTTTACAAGTAGTATGAAGAGAAAAATGATGATAGAGAGAGAAGCCATGATGAGAGTAAGGAGACGGGATTGATGGAGAGGTGGGTTAGATTGGATAGATTAGATATTTCACAATGGTTGTGCTAGCTTAAAAAAAGCTGCCAGGTTTTCTGCATGAACAAACAAAAGTCACCCACTAATGAAACAAAGTAAAAAGGCCTTTTGAATTTTGAGAGAGAGACAGAGAGAGGTTGGTGGCGGTTATCTAACTACTAGGCTAGAGAAGGAAAATATAAAATATATAGGATGAAGGGTGCCCCTCATTTTCTTTGAGATTCGTGTCAAAATTATTTTGGTGTCTATTTGGATTATAGGGGTTCGCTTTGAAATTCGTGTCTGGTTAAAACGGACGATGGAAATTTTATTCTCTACGGGTAAAATATTAAACTAGTATATTTTGCATGTGCTACGGGAAAAAAAAAATACAAAAATAGAAGCAAATCGGATAAAAAATTTACATATTTAACAATAGTTATCTTTTATAATTTATCTTTATTCAACAATGAAATGAACTATATATTTTGTCTTTACATCTCCATTAAATAGGAAGGTAATCAAAATTAATGAGCATACAGGTTAATTACTTTTTTATTTTGTTGTAATCAATAATATAAAATGAAAGAAATAAATGCTATTAATTAATTGTTTTTGTGGCAACATTCATATGAAGAAATTGCAAGGAGAAAATCATTGTAGTGAGTGTTCAAAGAATTAAATACAGACTTCAACACAATATATTGCTACATAAAATCACAATTGAAGAACTTTTAAATTTAATTGTTTAAAATCCAGTGAATTAAATTACAGCCGTAGGCAGATCAAGACATCTACATGCTTAAGAGGAGACATTAATTATTTAGTGCTAAGTGAAAATTTTGCATTTTAATGTGCCGTTTCTTAATTAAGAAAGTGAATAAAAATATTGCAACCAGAGACAATTCAGTACAATAAAAGCACTACTTACAAAGAAAGTTAAGAAAAAAATTATTGCACCCAGTAATTCTTATGAAAAAAAAAAAAAAATGCAACGAGCTCTCATATATCTTTACCATTTCCAAATTTCTCATCAGATTTGAGCCTTGTTTATCTTCATCAATAAAAATGTAAACTCATGGCATTATAGATATTACTAAAAATAATTCTGAACTAGAATATTCAAATATGCTAGATAATCAAAATCTAATCTTTATAATGATTATTCTATTTTTGTATGAGTATATTTTGAAAATTTACTAATATTAATCAGAATTGGGTGAACTAAATTTAATAGTACTTATAGAGTTGTATTCCATTAATACTTAGAACCCATCATAATCAGGACTACATAGTGAGGTCACAGAAAATCACTTTTCTCTTTTCCATAGAATTAAACAAGGTCAGCATATATATATATATATATATATATATATATATATATATATATATATATATATATATCAAATGCATTAATTAGATACTTTCTTGTAAGGTGAATTTGCTCACAGGAGAATTACTATAAATTTGTACTCAACTTCTTGAGTAAGGCTTGGGTGCTATCCATAGCACCGGAGCCTCTATGCAACGGCTCAAAATTTGAGTTTTCAAAATCCTAACGGCCGATCTGAACCGTTCAATATTTAATCTGTACTAAAATGTACTTGCATACCAAATTTTACATTTTTTTGAATTTTTTTACTATTTATTAAGTATGTTACAAAACCGCTGTTTTCAGTGATCCAGAATTATTCAAAAACAGCAGTTTTGTAACATACTTAATAAATAGTAAAAAAATTCAAAAAAATGTAAAATTTGGTATGCAAGTACATTTTAGTACATATTAAATATTGAACGGTTCGGATTGGCCGTTAGGATTTTGAAAACTCAAATTTTGAGCCGTTGCATAGAGGCTCCGGTGCTATGGATAGCACCCAAGCCTTACTCCAACTTCTTTATTAAGAGCTTAATTTAAAGTAAAGAAAACAAAGTATTTATCTATTAATTATTCGTGTCATTAATTACTAGCATAGTTCTGAGAAAAACTTAATTTTAATCTTCTTTCCTAATTTTATGTTCTTCAATTTAATTCTTGAATTTTAAAAAGAAAAAGAGGGGAAATCTCATTGTTCTAATTAAAGTTTATGACAAATGTAAAATATGATGAGCACTTAATTCGTGTCAAAATTTTGTGATAGCAAGGGAAGCGCTATTTTGAGAGAGAAAAAAAGAAATATTAAGAGCAGTGAGAATATCTTTTTATTTATTGTCCAATTTATTATTGACTCAGAACATTTAATGCACACTAATAAATTTTATTTATTGTCCAATTTATTATTGACTCAGAATATATTTTGAGATCTATTAATTTTGCCAGGAACGATGTGCATTGTATTTCTTGTGTAATTCTTCGAGGATTCTAATTAAGTTGGGCTGATACGCATTGTTTCTGGCATTATTAAGGTTTGGGCCACAATTTTGTAGGTTGGCATTTGTTCCTTTTTCTGGCCCAAAACTAACGAACCCAGTTAGTGTAACTGTGTAAGCCGTTTCACCGAATTGTGGGGCCCAAAAAAAGTTTTTACCAAATTAATGAGGGGCGCTCTATCCCTTCTTTTATATATGCCAATGGAGTTGCATTTCAAAATGCGGCATCAAATGGGTGACATGTTTTACATTTTTTTTTTTTATAAATGTATAATAAAAGAAAAGATATTTCAACAATGGATGGATATTTCCGCAGCATAAGTTCGTTATCTCCTCCCCAGTGCAAACTCAACAGCTGCTTCTCTTTTTTGTTCCACAACAAGGCGGAGACCTGAGACCCGGTACTGATTGACTTTAAACATTTCCCGGCATTGACATCCCATAGTTTAATGTAGCCTTCATCTGCGCTTTCTCCTGATGCTAGTAGGTTGCTCCGATATGGATACCAAGCGATAGCTTTAACCTGGCTTCTGTGGTTGAAGCGGTGCAATTAGGTACCGGTCGAGAGGTCCCATATGTTGACAAGGCCATCCTTTCCACCACTCGCAAGTTGTGTGACTGACTCTGACCATTTCAGATTGCACACCTCAGATATGCGGCCATTGTAAGAGCTGACGGCATGGTCCCGCACTCTGACATCGTTAATGACGATTCTACTGTCCCAGCCTCCAGTCGTGAGGAGATGGTTGTTCCTTGCGAGGGAACCAACCCTGTGTCAGTGAATTCCTCTTAGGGTTCTCACCTGTTAACATATATATGGGTCAGGTTTAGTAATAGATATCTTGCAAAGAAAATTCAAATGGCTTAATTTGAAAACAAGGACAACTTGATTAGAGAATATAATTTGATAAATATATATAGCTTCGACTTCAAGGAAATTAAGTCGATAACACTAACCAACTTTGTGGAGGTAGCATCCCATATCTGTACTTGAGATGAATCGAGACCAATGGCAATGTGGCGACCATCTGGGGCCCAGCTGACACTTGTAACTAGGCCATGCTCTTCATCTACCGTTAACAATTGAGAGGTAGAACCATTTGTGGCATTCCACAAGTGGACTGTTTCACTTGGGCAAATCTTTGTGGAGGTAGCATCCCATATCTGTACTTGAGATCGATGAATCGAGACCAATGGCAATGTGGCGATGGATACCACATCCGAACTTCCCCAATCGAACAGATTAATGTCATAGTCGTGCTGCAGCTTTGGCAAATCTTTCAACATAAGAATGAAAATTAGAAATTCCAGAAAAACGTACTAAATGAAATCTTTCAAATAAATGAAAAACATCTCTACGGTACCTTAGAGAAGGGAGTCACTAAAATTTCAGAAAAACTAAACGAAATCTTTCAAATAAATGGAAAACATCTCTCTGGTATCTTAGAGAAAGGAGTCAATAAAATTCCAGAAAAACTAAACGAAATCTTTCAAATAAATGAAAAACATCTCTATGGTACCTTAGGGAAAGGAGCCATCAAAATTTCAGAAAAACTAAATGAAATCTTTCAAGTAATTAAGGGAGTTGGAACTTGGAAGAAGAAGATGTTTAACGTTGATTAAAATGAGACAGATGATGGGTGTAGTGACCATTCGATTTACATTAAGATTCGTGCAAACTTTATTAAAATCTGTACAGACCTGTTTTAGTTTTCGAGCGCACAGATCTTGATGCTAATCATACGGTGTTAGAGCTAATTGGACCTAAGCCCATCGGACCTACTCCTATCTCACTTATTACTTATTAGGAAAGAATTGTTAACAAAGGAAACATCTGTTATAAAACAAGACAAAAACAAAATTGGGGAGATGCTAAATCTTATTTCTCTATTATATCACAACATTAGTGTCATCCTCAATCTCTTACAAACCTCTATTTATAGGCTAAAGAAAGAAAATAAAAAGCCACACAATTACAAGAGAGTTAATACATAATTAAATATAATAGAAAGTGGATGAGGTGGAGAAGGTGAAATGTCTATGTTTATTATTTCATAACACTCCCCCTTAGACATTTTACCTTATATTATACACTATTAATATTGTACTGCAGGACAAATATTAATTTGGTACTTCAGGACTAATTTGAATTAACTGATACTTCCGGATCAGTTATGCTGCCTTATTAAAAACCTTACTAAGAAAACCCAGTGGGACAAAACTTAGTGAAGGAAAAAAGAGTGCAGCGTGTATAATACTCCTCCTCATTTTAATGTACATCTTTTAAGCGACGGATGCCGATCTTCTGTGAAAGTTGCTCAAAAACTTTTCTTGGCAATGACTTTGTAAATAGGTCTGCCAAATTGTCGCTTGATCTGATTTGACAAACATCTATCAGGCCATCCTTTTGTAGATCATGAGTTGAGAAGAATTTTGGCGAGATGTGCTTGGTTCTGTCACCTTTAATATATCCTTCTTTGATCTGAGCAATGCAAGCTGCATTATCTTCATATAGTACTGTCGGGCTCCCTTTGATTGACTCAAGCCCGCATTCCTCCTGGATGTGTTGGATCATTGACCTTAACCAGACACATTCTCGACCAGCATCGTATAGAGCTATTAATTCGGCATGATTTGATGATGTTGCCGTCAGTGTCTGTTTTGTCGATCGCCATGAAATTGCAGTACCGCCATATGTAAACACATACCCGGATTGTGATCGAGCTTTATGCGGATCTGATAAATAGCCTGCATCTGCATACCCAACTAATTTGGACTTTGTATCTTTTTGATAAAATAGTCCCATATCACGTGTCCCACAAAGGTAACGAAATACATGTTTAATTCCGTTCCAATGTCGGCGTGTTGGATCAGAACTATATCTTGCTAGTAGGTTTATAGAAAAAGCAATATCAGGTCTCGTATTATTAGCAAGATACATCAAAGCCCCAATTGCACTTAAGTATGGTACTTCTGGACCAAGAATTTTTTCATTCTTTTCTCGGGGACGATAAGGATATTTTTTTATATCAAGTGATTGGACAACCATTGGTGTACTTAGAGGATGAGCTTTGTCCATATTAAAACGTTTTAACATCTTCTGGATATAGTTTGATTGATGGACAAAAATACCATTATACAAATGCTCGATCTGCAGGCCGAGACATAATTTCGTTACACCAAGATCTTTCATTTCAAATTCTTTCTTTAATAATTTTGCAGCCTTTTCGATCTCTTCAGGAGACCCAATAATATTTAAATCATCAACATATACTGCAATAATTGTAAAATCTGAAATTGATCTTTTAATAAAAACACATGGACTAATTACATCAGATTTGTATCCTTCTTTTACAAGATATTCACTGAGTCGATTATACCACATTCGACCCGACTGTTTTAGTCCATATAAAGATCTTTTTAACTTTATAGAATACATTTCTCGAGGTTTTGATTTCAATACTTCAGGCATTTTTAATCCTTCAGGGACTTTCATATAGATATCATTATCAAGTGATCCATACAAATAAGCTGTGACTACATCCATGAGGCGCATTTGAAGATTTTCAGTGATTGTGAGACTGATTAAAAATCTAACAGTTATTGCATCCACTACAGGTGAATATGTTTCTTCATAATCAACTCCTGGTATTTGTGTAAAATCTTGAGCCACAAGTCTTGCTTTATATCTCATAATTTCATTTTTCTCATTCTTTTTTATTGCAAATACCCACTTGTAACCTACAGGGTTAACATCTTTGGGGGTTAAGACAACAGGTCCAAAAACATTGCGCTTTTTAAGCGAATCTAATTCAGCCTTCACGGCATCTTTCCATTTTGGCCAATCATTTCTGTGCATACACTCTTCAGGAGTTTTTGGCACATAATCTTCCTCATTTAGCACATCAATTGCTATAGCATATACAAAAATATCATCAACACATGTTTCATTTCGGTTCCATATTGTACCATTTTGTACATAGTTTATTGAGATCTCGTAATCACTAGGTACCTGAGTTTCTTCTGGAACTTCATCAACCTCTTCTGGGGTTTTATCAATCTCTTCTGGGATTTTATTAATCTCTTCTGGGACTTTATCAAACTCTTCTAGGATTTTATCGGTAACCTCTTCTGGAGTTACACCAACTGCTTTATTCTGCTCTTTTCTTTTACGTGGATTTACATCTTTGGAACCGAGTGGTCTTCCACGTTTTCTACGCACATTAGATTCATTAGATATTTTTGTAATGTCAATTCGAGCAGGTGCGTTTATAGCTGGAATATGTGATTTAGTAACTCTATTTGTATCTGTAAATGCATCAGGCAATTCATTTGCAATTCTTTGTAAATTTATAATCTTTTGAACTTCAAGTTCACATTGACCACTTTGGGGGTCAAGATAAGAAAATGATGAATTCCAAGTTACTTGTTTATCCAGCTTATGTTTTTCTTCTCCTAAGTTTGGGAATATTGATTCATTAAAATGACAATCAGCAAATCTTGCTGTAAAAACATCTCCTGTTAATGGTTCTAAATATTTAATAATAGAAGGAGAGTTAAAACCAATATAAATTCCTAACCTTCTTTGTGGTCCCATTTTTGTGCGTTGCGGAGGAGAAATTGGAACATATACTGCATAACCAAATACCTTTAGATGGGACAAATTTGGTTCTCTTCCGGAGACTAATTGTAATGGAGAATACTTATGATCTGCAGTTGGTCTTAATCTAATTAGTGCAGCAGCATGTAATATGGCATGTCCCCATGCAGAAGACGGTAAATTAGATTTCATAAGTAAAGGTCTAGCAATTAATTGTAACCTTTTAATTAACGATTCTGCTAGACCGTTTTGTGTATGAACATGGGCCACTGGATGTTCTACCGTAATTCCAATAGACATGCAATAATCATTAAAAGTTTGAGAAGTAAACTCACCTGCATTATCGAGTCGGATTCTTTTAATTTGATAATCCGGAAAATTAGCTCTTAATTGGATAATTTGTGCTAATAGTCTAGCAAATGCAACATTTCTTGTTGCTAACAAACACACATGTGACCAACGTGTTGATGCATCAATTAATACCATAAAATATCTAAATGGTCCACATGATGGTGTAATAGGCCCGCATATATCTCCCTGAATTCTTTCTAAAAATGAAGGAGCTTCAGGTCCAACTTTATTTGGAGATGGCCTAATAATTAGTTTTCCAAGAGAGCATGCTTCGCATGTCAATTCTTTTGATAATAGGATCTTCAGGTCCTTTAGGGGATGCCCATTTGCACTTTCAATTATTCTCCTCATCATTATACTTCCTGGATGACCCAATCTTTCATGCCACAATGTAAATAATTTTGGATCAACTAACTTCTGGTTAGTTACCATATTCGATTCTATTGTACTTATATAAGTACCATATAATCCAGAAGACAATCCTTGCATCTTTTCCATTATAATTTTCTGGTCATTTTTAATAGATGTGATATGAAGATATTAACAATTTCTCTCATTCATAGTTTCAATGTGATAACCATTCTTTCGAATGTCTTTAAAACTTAGTAGATTTCTTCTGGATCTACTCGAATATAATGCATCATTTATTATTAATTTTGTTCCTTTAGGTAACAAAATACAAGCTCTTCCGGAGCCTTCAATTAAATTACTTGCGCCAGATATAGTGTGAATATTAATCTCACCAAGATGCAATTGTGAAAAATATTTCTTACTTTTCAATATGGTATTTGTGGTCCCGCTGTCTACTAGACATGGATCTTCTTTACTTACCACTGCATCAGTCATTTTCCTTTAACATAAAAAAAAAATCAAGAATAAAATAAAATATCTTTATTCATTAATTTTATTTGCATACAATATAAAAATTGAAATGTAAATTAAACTTTTATTAAACATAAATTTCTACATTTTATTTTCTCTCTTAGTAAAAATTTCCATTTCTTCATCCATATTATAAAAAAAAAACTGATATATCAAGATGTGTATCCATATGGCATTCATTTTGGGATCATTTTCAGTAAAGTTCATTTCTATACTTTTTCTCTTTTTCTTTAATGGCGTACGACAGGTACACGAACAATAATTTATCATCCCACATGTGTAACAAATATCTTTTGAATGATTTCCTTCTTATTTCTATTAATACATATTTATAACATAATACAACTTCAGGTTATTAATGCCATAACTTCGAGTTATGATAAATGAGAAGGAAGATAAATCCAAACTTTGTGGGATTTGTCATGTATATTACAAAATATATACGTATTGATAATTTCAGATTATTAATACCATAACTTCAGGTTATTAAAGTCGTAACTTCAGATTATAAATGCCATAACTTCGGGTTATATTAATGCCATAACTTCAGGTTATTATAAATAAAATGAGACATAAATATAAATAAAAGAATATATAAATTAAATAAATAAATTTAAATGTATCAATAATTTCGGATTAATTTTTATATAACTTCAGGTTATAATAAAATACTTATTTAATAACTTCTGGTTCTTAAATTGCTTGACTGCGCAATTATAAAATTTAGTTTGATATAACTTCTGGTTATATTTTGATCCAGTTACCTATAAAAACTTATGGTAATTATATTAATCTTATATGAAAAATTCTAATAAAACTTCAGGTTTTTAATTATAAATAACTTCAGGTTATTATTTATCCAGTGACCTATAATAACTGCTGGTTATTATATTAATTTTATACTAAAATTTCGAATAGAACTTCAGATTCTAAATAATTATAATAACTTATGGTTATTGTTTTATTCAAATAATACGAACTTCTGGTTCTTGATAAACTCTTAATTTCAATAATAACTTCAGGTTAACATTCTATCATTCACTTCAAGGAATGATTCTTATAAACTAAAACAAATATAATAAAAAATTTAAATGAAATTTAAATTAATGAAAGATATAACAATCAATCAACTAAATTACTTACATAATAACTTTGCAACTTTATTTTTTTTTTTTTTGAGTAATTCGTGCAACTTCAGGTTTTGGCTAAGAACTTCAGGTTCTCTTGTATAAAATATTATGATTAAGAACTTCAGGTTCTCTTAGAAAAAGCTTCTAGCTATAGTATGTACAAAAGCTTCTAGTCATTATCATGTACTTGTTTTATCATTCTCTTCAGGGAATAAAAATATTACTCTCATTCAATATAAAATAATAAAATTTCATCCAATAAATAAAAATTATTACTAACAACAAGGTTAATGAAATATAATCTAAAGAGTACCTTCTTCTAGATAAAATCGTGTTGCAATTTGACTATAGCGAACTCGTGCTCCTACTAAAAACGAAATCTTGCCGCAACTTGACTAGAGCAAACTCGTGCTGATAACGTGTTATAAAACAAGACAAAAACAAAATTGGGGAGATGCTAAATCTTATTTCTCTATTATATCACAACATTAGTGTCATCCTCAATCTCTTACAAACCTCTATTTATAGGCTAAAGAAAGAAAATAAAAAGCCATACAATTACAAGAGAGCTAATACATAATTAAATATAATAGAAAGTGGATGAGGTGGAGAAGGTGAAATGTCTATATTTATTATTTCATAACAACATCTTCTTTTCTATAATTAATTCTTTTTTCATTTTAAGGCCTTACTTTGTATATCTTAGATTTGGGCCACTATGTATTTTTTCTTCTGGCCCAACTTATAAAGATTTCCAATAAGTTAAAAAAGCATGGAAGAATTTTCTATTTTGATCAGAAACTCACAGACTCGACGTGTTGTGGCAAGTTAGTTAATAAGTGAAAAAAACTCTTTTATCGGTTGTAAATCGATAGAGAAGGTACGCCCATTTTCTTCTATCGATCAGTTGATAATAGTGTACTAATTAAATAGACTTACCTTCTTCTAGCAGTGTTAATATAGTAACTGATAGAACAATGTGTTGATGTTGTCATATCGGATCCAAATCTGCTGCAATTCTTTAGCCATGAACAGTACTCTACAATCCCTGCTTTTTTAAATCTAACTGTTGAATTGTGTCAAGATTCGTGCACAGAAAAATCAATTGTTTTGAGATACTTGCACATAAATTATTGGATGGCTGGATTTGAAAAAGCAAAATTTTTAGAATTACTGTTCACAACATTCGGATCGCAGCAGATCCCATTCCTCTCATATCAGTTTGTGCGTTAGAACTGATATAAGAAGGACAAAATTCTACTGTTGGTTGTGTTATGATCTGTTAGAATATAGTTATACTTTTCGTGCCTCTTCACTGTTCTGTTTTTAATTTTCACACCGTCCCTTGTTTAATCAAATTATATTTGTAAACAAAGATTGAATTATCTTTAAAAATCTCCAATTATTTAACAAATAAAAAGAAAAAGTAAGTAGGTACATCAAGAGATCTATGAAGCAGTTTTTTTAAGCAAATATATAGCAACTAGCTAGCAAAAAAACAAAAATTTAATAATTTTTAAGTTTTTGGCATTTTTCATATAAATTTCATTTTTACAATTTAAATAACAAATTTATATATGTATGATACTGAAGTACGATACAAAACTTTTTTATCTTAATTAATTATAGCTTAGAAATTGATTTATCATCTTATTAAACAATCAAATAGTAACAAAACCCAACAATGAATTTTGAGTTGTTGTGCTTACAATGAAGGTTTCTCCATTAATCATGCTTCACAATAAAGTAAAACAAAACAAGAGATTTAAGAAATATTATTTCTGTGAGAATTTATTAATCTATAATACATATGTGTGTGATTAGAATCGAGCTAAAAAATGGAGAATAAGAATGAGCTATCTAATTCTCTAATCACGCTAAAAAATGGAGAATAAGAATGAGCTATCTAATTCATGGATCCACCTGTTAATGTACTCGAATACTTGAGAAGATTTCAATAATGATGATCATATAATTAACGGAGCATATATTTTAATAAATCAAATAATTAAAGACATATTAATGGTGATCATATGACTTGGAATTTGGAAGAAAAATAAACTGATAAAAATGAGAGAGAGATAAAGATATACTCCTATAGTAATATGCTCCTATAGTAAAAGAAAAGATAATAAAAAAATTGTATGGAGTATGAAACCGCTTGCATTTCTATTTTTAGGAAAGAAAAGCACATAAATTATATTTTAGGTTTTTATGTTTTAGAAGTAATTATGAGTACAATTTGATTTTCTCTAATTATCTTATTGTGAAATTATATACATATAAAATCGAAATATGTTTTTCACTGTAGAAAATAGAATAGATTATTTGATAATAGTTTTTTGAACTATTTTTTTATTAAATAATATGGATGATAGGAAATTTGATTCACAATATATATTTAAATTCATAATCAAATAACATATGCTTGATTGATAATGTAAAACTCTTGTTTCTCTCATGTATATCATATTTTGATGTGCATTTATGCATGGCTCTCGTTAATGCTACACTTTAACAACTCATTTTAAATATACGCATTCTCCACTCAGACGATTGAATTGAGTTATTCAGCAGGCCTTTTGTGCTGGAAGCATTCGTCTCACCTTCAGTTAATAAATGCTTATTGCAGCAGTTATTTTTCAAAGTGGTTAAGAAATTCAGAAATTAATTCAGTATTAGGCTCATCTTTAAATTAATTTTTTTTTTTTTTTGTTTTTCTAGAAATATTGGGCTCAGACGATCAGTTTTAAGTCAACGACTAATTAAGATACAAAATGTATCATATGAAAGCTTTAAAATTTTATTTTTGTTCAATTCCAAAAATTATCAAAATCGGAGTTTATGACAAAAATAAAATCAGAAAAATAAAATCCGATATGTCAAAATAATGTTACGAACGTTGAAAATATATATCATTGTAAAATAAAATAAAAGCAGAACCCTAATTGTAAAAAAAATAAAATAAAACCCAAAATGTAAAAAGAAAAAATAAACATAGATACCACTTATTGTTAGCATTGTCTACAACGTTTTTGTTTTTAAATGCGGTTTATGTGGTATGTGGAAGGTCACCGCATACCTCATATGTGGTATGTGGCTGCATATACAAATTTTCATAGAGACTTATATATGTGAAAGGTCACCGCATACCTGAAAACGTTTGTTCCAAATCTCAGAAACAAATGATTCGGTTCTCTGATTTTTAAAGTCCAAATAGTCGATCCAAATAGAAATGTGTTTAATCTATATTAAAATGTGTTTGGAGACCAAATTTTACATTTTTTTACTATTTGTTAAGATGGTTTGAAAATTGCTGTTTTTCAATGATACATAATTTTATTAAAAACAACGATTTTCAAACCATCTTAATAAATAGTAAAAAAATTCAAAAAATGTAAAATTTGGTCTCCAAGCACATTTTAATATAGATTAAAGACTTGTTGGTTTGGATCGAGTGTTTGGACTATGAAAATTAGAGAACCGAATCGTTTGTTTCTGAGGCTAGGAACAAACATTTTGAGCTTAGCCAACCTCTCTCGCTCTATATATATAGAGAGATGGGCTATGGTGAGTTGCGAAGTAAGATGTCATTTTTATTTCACGCTCATATTTTTATTTTGAAAATCCAAACAACTGATCCGAACCGTTCAACATGTTCTCCATATTGAAATGTGCTTGGAGACCAAATTTTACATTTTTTGGAATTTTTTTACTATTTATTAAGCCACTTTGAAAATCGTTGATCCAATAGACCAGAAAATTTTACTGTTTTTTTACTGTTCATCCAAATCTGCGATTTTACTGTTTTTTCAATATGGAGAAAATATTGAGTGGTTCGGATCGGTTGTTTGGATTTTCAAATTGGAATACGAGCGTGAAGTAAAACGTTCGCAACTCACCATAGCCCACCTCTCTCTCTCTCTCTCTCTCTATATATATATATATATATAGAGAGAGAGAGAGAGAGAGACAGAGAGAGACAGAGACAGAGACAGAGAGAGAGAGTTTGGCTAATATCAAAACGTTTTTCTGGAGCCGTGGTGCAACCAATTGGTTTTTCGATTTTTAAAGTCCAACCGGTCAATTTAAATTATTAGATGTGATCTCTATATTAAAATGTACTTGGAGAGCAAATTTTATATTTTTTTGAATTATTTAACTATTTATTTAGTCAGTTTTAAAATTATTGATTTTAATAAACAATGAAAATTTTATGGATCATTAATTGAAAACAACGATTTTAAAACTGACTTAAATATAAAATTTGCTCTCCAAGCACATTTTAATATGGATTGAATGTTGAATGGTTTGGATCGACTTTTTGGACTTTGAAAATATAAAAAGCGAAGCATTTGTTCTACAGCCTAGAAATAAGCGTTTTGATATTAGCCAACCCCTCTCTCTATATCTATCTGTATATATAGAGAGAAGTATGCCTTAATATGCGAAACTGCATATAGATAGACTGCATAAAGATTACTCTATAAAATCTAACTGCATACGCATATATAGCTACATAAATCACATTTTAGTGCACCGTCACTAATAATTTCAGCAGTAGGGGCACTCTCAGAATTTTTATAAAACCGAGGACATGTTTTAAATTTCTTCTGTAGAACTGGAGCCCATATAGATATAAAAAGTATACTCCTCTCAAATACTGACGTGACAAATCATCAATTAAAGATGTACTAGATATCATTAACTAAGTTTGTTATTCAGGTGAGAAGGAAAGAAGAGACGAAAACGCATAACATGCCAATAGCTAGGATTAAATAAGAGAGACGCGTGGCATTCAAAGTAGACGATGCTATTTGACATGGCTACATCAACTGTGGTAAGATGTTAGCTGCTTAGTTAATGGGACAAGACCACAAAGATTCCAATAGAAAATAATTGTAGGGACTATGGATTGAACTTTACTCAAGCGTAGGGGTTGTCACCGCTACAAAACAATTAACACATCATCAACACTGTCGCTAATAGATATGTAATAGTCGGCGGATATCTTATGTGTAAAAGTGGTAAATAAGTTAATTAAAACTTATCACCAACGTTTCATTTTTAACAATTAAACAGTCGGTAAAAAAAAAAAAAGAACTTTCACCAGCTGTTCATATAATAGAACTGTTGGAGATAAGTGAACACTCACCAACAGTATTTTTTTATATGAACAGTTGGTGAATATAGCCATCAATCACCAATTGTTCATTAATAGATCAACTAGTGAATGAATGGATAATTTTTACTTATTGTTTGGTGATAAGCTATGGAGGATTATTTTGATCGTAATCTAAACTTAATTGTGCATTTTAGCCCTACTAATTTACCAATTACACAATAGGATAACATGCGAAATAACTTTTATCTATATTCTTACCTTATAAGCTAATAAAAAAATTTCTTAGCCATATTCATACTAGTTAAGTCAATAAATTTGTCTTTAATCCATATCTACCTCCTTGAATACAATACAGGTCGGATCAACACTTAAAAATGTTTTTATTGCCACCCCAAACTTTGCACTTTTCATGCTCTCCGTTTAGAAAGTCGCACGTTTGAAACTCAAAAAAAGCAATCATTTGTGAATATTAAATGATTGGATGCCTTAACCTTCAAACTTTACTTAAAAAAAAACTTTGCACTATTCATATTTTGCACAACTTTCAAACGAAAGAAATGAAATAAAAACGTACAATATTAGTATTGGAACAAAATTATTTTTATCAATATATTGGACATTTTTATATAATATGAGAAGGGTTCCAATACTTCATATTTTACATATCTCATCATATCTCATATTTTATATTTTCATTTTCAAAATCAAAACATGTCGATCTGGACCGCTCAATATGATATCCATATTAAAATATGTTTGGAGATGAAATTTTATAATTTTATATATTTTTTTTACTATTTTTAAGATTGGTACAAAATTGTTGTTTCTATATCGCTGAAAAAACATTGATATTCTACCTACCTAAAAAAATAGTAAAAATTTTTCAAAAATTATAAATTTCATCCACAAGTAAATTTTAGTATGGGTATCATGTTGAGTAGTTTGGATCAACAACTTGGACTTTGAAAATAAAGATATAAAATATGAGGTATGATAAGGTTTGAAAGGCATGAATTATTGGGACCTCTCCCTCTCTCTCTCTTTTTTTTTGAATAAATTGGCAGGTGCTGCCAAATTGCTCTCCCCCCTCTCTCTCTCTCTCTCTCTCTCTCTCTATGTGTGTGTGTGTGTGTATATATATATATATATATATCGGTTAATATTAAAATATTTGTTCATCGCAGTAGAACAAACTCTTTGGTTTTTATATTTTCAAAGTCCAAATAGTCGATCCAAACCGTTCAACATTCAATATATATTAAAATGTGTTTGGTGATCAAATTTTACATATTTTGGAATATTTTTTTACTATTTACTAAGCCAGCATTAAAATCATTGTTTTCAATGATCCAATGTTTTTTTTACTATTTATTAAAATCAGTAATTTTAAAACTGTCTTAATAAATAGTAAAAATTCCATAAAAATGTAAAATTTGGTCTCCAAGTACATTTTAATATGAACCTTGTTTACTTCACATTCATATCTCTATTTTTAAAGTCCAAATGGCTGATCCAAATAGATCAACATGATCTCCATATTTAAATGTGCTCGGAGACCAAATTTTACATTTTTGAGATTTTTAATATTTTATTTTTTTAGATAGGTAGACAATCGTTGTTTTTGGATAGATTATGGACCATAAAGAAACAATTATTTAAAAAACTTATAAAATGGTAACAAATGTCCAAAAAATGTAAAATTTAGTGTCCTAACACATTTCAATATGTATATTATGTTGAGCAGTTCATGTCAACTATGTAAACTTTTAAATGTAGAAAATATAGACGTAAAATAAAACAAGGTTGTTACTTCGCAACAATCACCATGATCCAACTATACATATACACATATGTATATATGGGCTATTAATTGTACTTCACGAAATAAAGTACATGTTTTATTTCACATTTATATTCTACAATTTAAAAGTTTAAATAATCGATTCGAACCATTTAACGTAATCGCCACATTAAATTGTGGTCGAAGATCAAATTTTATATTTTTTGGAAATTTTTATCTATTTTCTTCGGATTTGTTAAAATCACTGATTTTAAAATATTTGAAAAAAATAGAATCTTTTTTCCAAATATTGTAAAATTTAGTCTCAAATTACATTTTAATATGAAAATCATGTTAAATGGTTTGGATTGACTTTTTGGTCTTCAGAGTTGAAGATCTGAGCGTGAAGTAAAACACGCACTTTACATCGTGAAGTACAATAACCCAACTCTCTCTGTATATATAGGTACACATATATCTTGTTTATTATTTTTTGGCAAACAGCCCGTAGGCAGCTTTCATTATGCAATTAACCATGTGTTAGATGAGCAGTATACTAGATTATACACATAAAGACTATCTCAAACACAGAGATAGTTGAGCCCCATGAATAATTCATTTTCCAGGGAGCCATGCCAGTATGAGAACAGATAGCATCGATCGTAATCCTTTTATAAAAATCCAGGAAAAAAAAGTAATGCTAATTATAACAGTGCATCTGTGGCTAAAAACAAACCCCCAGACTTATAACAAAACCTCCCACATATATGTACCAAAATAAGGGGGATAACAGTAGAGAAAAAAAATATACAAAGAATCAACAAAAACAGCTAGCAAATCCAGATTCACAACTCAGGCACCCATTGCATCATTTGGCAAAACGTGCCAGTTCGTCAGCCTCAGAATTGTACTGCCGGGATATATGCTGAGACATCGAAACTGCTTGAAAATCCTAAGGTAATGCCATATGTTCATTAAGCAGGGGTTGAGCCAAATAAAATAATGGAACAAAACGGGGTTATTCTAGCGAATTCGATCCATTACAATGATAAATGCCACGACCAATTTGCAATCGAATCCGGGCTGGATAACAAGATTAAACACATCATCTCCTAGTAACACGGATGTTTCCCGGGTTGTTTTTCGTGAAATATGTGCGATCTCATCCCCTGTGTTGTCGTAAATGTTACAGCTATTTTTCTCATAGCAGGAATCATCAATTCTAAAAGTTGGCAATAGTTTCGACTTGTTATTTATATCTGCCAAGTTTCTTACCGAAACTTCTGCTTTATCAGCGTTATGAAGTATTGAGTATCGATTCATTGAGAATAATTTAGAGTCTGGTTCTTCGACTTCGTACGCATTCCATCTGTCATGCAAGCTCATAATCTGCATGCCACAGTATATCATTAATTAGCTTGCTATATGTATCTCTCTCTCTCTATATATACTACAAGAATCTACTATTATCCGTGAGGGTAAGAAGTGAGTATTACTAAAAATAAACCGACATAAATTGTTATTTCTGGGGATATCGGGAGTATCTGCGATGATGCCGATTACACTCGCAGATAGTAACAGATTCTTGTAGACGTATGTAGATTTGGAAAATTTTAATTTTCTTTAAAATTTATATTTATATATACCTGAGGACGTAAACAAAGGAGAGGATTGCCATCTCCATCCATGAGCACCACCTCTTTGGTTAAGCACTTTTGCTTTCTGGAGTAGTTATCAACACGAAAAACTAACCGGCCGGAATCATCATACACCGAGAAACCATCGGTTCCTTGAAACCCCATGCTCGACTTTTGCCAAACCGTATACACCCTCGGTTTGTCGTCGACATTTTTGGGTTTGCTCTCTGTCTCTGTGTGCTGCTCTTGTATCTTACTCATCATTTATTTCTAGCTAGACTTTGGTGGCGAAGTGACAGTAACAGGGTGGAAGACATAAATTGGGATCGATCTTTTAAAGAATGGTGATCAATATATTGGAAATATATGTATTTATTATACATGGTCCTACTTGCTCAACTTTTTTGTCTATAGCATTTAAATATAAACTAAACAAAATTCGTGGCATCATTAGTCGACTTTAATAGTAGGAAAGTGACAGTAAGAGGGTTGAAGACATAAATTGGAATCGTTCAATTTATTTGTTTAGGAATATTGTTGATCAAATGTATTGGTTATATATGTATTTATTATACAGCATCCTAAGATACATGCAGAACATTTTTTATCTGTAGCATTTAAATATAAAATAATCAAATTCATTGCATCAATTTTGGAGTATTTTGACGTGCGTGCTACCTATAGTAATTTTTTTCTCAAAGAATAAGGTTAGCGTGTTTTTTTTTTTTTTTGAGGTGAGGTTAGCGTGTTATCTGTAGCATAGTGACAGGTTGTGTTATGTCCTAAAAAATCTATTAGATATGCTTCAACGATAAATCTAAACTGCTAAAACCGATCTACTTTAATTTATGAGTGTATTCATTTAGTATAAAGTCGAACGGTAAAAAAATGAAGATTTATAAGTTAATTTTAATACATACATTTTTCATTATTAATTTTTTACCGCTTAACTTAAACTAAATTAATGCCAAAATTTATATACTTGATATCTAAATGCATCACTCGATCGTGACTTAGACCAAAACTAAAGCGAGTGTTTTACTTCACACTCATTTTTTGCAATTTCAAAGTTCAAAATATCGATCCAAACCGTTCAAGTTGATCTCCAATAAATTGTGCTTGAAGACCAAATTTCACATTTTTAAAATTTTTTTAAATATCACTGATTTTTTATGGTCCACAATTTTCTAAAAACCATTTATTTTAAAAATTCTAAAAAAATAGTAAAATTTTCTAAAAGTTGTAAAATTTAGTCTGCAAGCATAATTTAATATGGAGATCATTGTGAACTTCCATTAATTTTATAAATAGTTCTTACAGAAACAAAATTTCCATTAATTTTACTTCAAAGATTTAAATGTACTTATGATCATATCCATAAAACACTGAAAATATTCTTAAATTTCTTTTGGTTACATTCTAATTAATGAACAAAATGTAATATAGTTTTTATTTTTTATTTTTTATCAAACGATGGGCAAACAAAAGTTAAAGAACCTTTAGGTGAAAAGAAAGAAAGCTTGAATCAATCATGTGTTTGGTCGTCTTAACTTTATATATTGAGTAACATGCATGCTTGATTATTAATTTCTAGGTAGTTGCTTCACTAATTAGGTAGTTATCTTATTTAATACTTGCCATTGACTTTCCAAAAATAATATTTTTGGAGCAGGTGACCTCCCAATTACCAAAAATAATATATAAATAATAAAATAAACACAAATGTGTACTTGAAGGTTGTAGGTTCAATATTTGAATAAAGTATATATTTTTTATGAATATTAAATAGTTGGATAATTTAACTTTCATATTAAATTTTACTTAATTTACAAAAATATCTAACAAATTAGGTAGGTATCTGTTGATGCATCCATGTCACAAATAGTTTATATCGCCGCTTTAATTCTATGTGTTATAGTATTTATAGATTTAGAAAATTGTGTATTACTATTGAGAGGAGGGTTTAAATTCCTCCATTTTTTGTATGTTCATCATGCTATTATTTTTAAGACATTAATAACTCAAAATTTAAAATATAAACATCAAAATAAAAACGTAATATATATTATTTCATCTATGTGCTAAAAAAATAATTACATTTCAATTTTGTTTTTATGTGAAATAATAAGTTGAAAAATCAATATATATAAAAAATCTTCCACATTGGTACATTTTTACAAGCTTTTGATGACAATCAAAACAAAACTAAAATGTCATAATTGTTTATATGCATAGATAAAATGATGTAGATCATATCCAATGGTTTTATTTTGATTTTTAAGTTTTAAATTTTGAGTTATTAAAGATGTTTAAAATGAAGGCATAATAGAAGCATAAAAAATAAAAGCATTTAAACCCTCCTCTATTACTCTCTCTCTCTCTCTCTCTCTCTATATATATATATATATATATATAGAGAGAGAGAGAGAGAGAGAGAGAGAGAGAGAGATGGGCTACGGTACATTGCAATGTATAGGCTTCTTTGTACATCGGACTATAAATCGTCAGATTCAAAGTCCAAAAAGCCGATCCAAACTGTCCAACTTGTTCTCCATATTAATATGTCTTTGGAGACCAAATTTGACATTTTTTAGAAATTTTTTACTATTTTTTTAGATTTATTGAAAATCGTTGTTTTCAGACAAATCTGAGCCATAAAAAAACAGTGATTTTCAATAAATCTAAAAAAATAGTAAAAAAATTAAAAAAAATGTAAAATTTGATCTCCAAACACATATTAATATGGATAACAAATTGAACGGTTTGGATCGGCTTTTTGGACTTTGAATACCACGATTTATAGTGCAATATTGTACAAGAAGGTCTATATATTACAATGCATAATAGCCCAACTCTATATATATATATATATAGGGATGGGCTATGGTGAGTTGTGAAGTAAAATAATATTTTACTTCACGCTCGTATTCCAATTTGAAAAATCCAAACAACCGATCTGAACCGCTCAATATTTTTTCCATATTGAAATGTGCTTGAAGACCAAATTTTATATTTTTTGGAATTTTTTTACTATTTATTAAGCCACTTTGAAAATCGCAGATCCGGGTGAACAGTAAAACAGTAAAATTTTTTGGACCATTGAATCAGCGATTTTCAAAGTGTCTTAATAAATAGTAAAAAATTCCAAAAAATGTAAAATTTGGTCTTCAAGCACATTTCAATATGGAGAACATGTTGAGCAGTTTGGATCGGCTGTTTGAATTTTCAAAATAAAAATACGAGCATGAAGTAAAAAAGACCTCTTACTTCGCAACTCACTATAGCCCATCCCTATATATATATATATATATGTTAGTGAATTTATTTTGTTACTAAATATTTGACTATTGAAACAAAGAAACTTGACTGAGTTGCGACACTGCACGAAGAATAAATTTACTTGGGCCAAGGTTGGTAAAAATTAGAATTAAAAAAAAAAGTCTAAAAAGTCCAAAAAGTCCAAAAAAAGTCTAAAAAGAAACTCTAAAAATTAGGATTTGGAAGTAAAAAAAGTCTAAAAATTAATTAGGATTTAGAAGTAAAAAAAGTCTAAATACACATAAATCAAATCTGAATTTTAAAAATTTCAAAAATAGACAACTAGATCAATTTTATTGGATCCAATCCTGACGTTCGGTTGGAAACAAATAATCACAATGATTGATATTTGAGTGCCCTCAGAGGATATCAGTGATTTGTACCCAAATATTCTCATTGAAATTTTTGAGCCGACATGCCACGAGGAGGGGACACCAGTTCATGGTGTGTCGATTACGATTTATGTGATCGATGTCATCGTGCACACAAGATAACAAAGTAATTTCCTGTTCTGGTACGAAACCTAGCATTATAGGGCTCCCGATCTCCTAAAGTAACTCAATATTTAGATTTTAGATGGAGACCGTCCAATTCTAATCTATTGTTCAGAATCGTCTCAGAATTCGAATTCATCATCGAAATGTGTGCACTCCAGATTCGAATGGATTGTCTCGAATTCGAATCGAACGGTTCCGATTTTAAACTCAAAGATTGAGTTACTTCACTGGATCTGAATTTGCATTATAGTAGACTTGTAGTATCCTGTTTTGTTAAATTGTTCTCTTGAAGTTCCCTTTTTTTTTTTTTGACAGCTTGGTAGATGCTACCAACCTATTTTAGAAGTTCAATATAATAAAATATATTGTACACACTTCAAGGACCGAGAGAAATTATAAGGCTGACCTTGTCATGTGTACCCCAATTTTTTAATACCCTCAATTATAAAAATTTCAGATTGCCCTTCCTCAGTTATTTTTTTAAATTACTCCAACCACTATATTTTCTGACGGTTCATTTTTTTTTTTTTAAATTGAGGAGTAATTGAGTAGTACAATTATCAAATTAGTTAATTTTTATGAGGAGGGATTAACTTACATCCTTTTTTGTGACATCAGATTATAACCTATACGTTCAAAGTCCAAACAGTCGATCCAAGCTAATCAAGACGATGGATATATTAAAATGTACTTGCAGATCAAATTTTATATTTTTTATATATTTTTTTACTATTTATTAAGATAGGTACATAAATTCAATGGACTAAAAACGTGTTGAACAGTTGGGATCAACTGTTTGGACTTTAAAAACTTTGAAAATGTAAGTTGTAATCCGATGCCACAAAAAAGAGTGTAAGTGGATTCCTCCTCAATTTTAATTTAATGATTAATATCAACCTCACAATAAAAAAACCCTGACTAAATGACATTATAAAACAGAAACACTACATTAGTTCAATTAAAAAATGATTAATATCCTTCTTTCCAGGGGAGGGGGGCGTATATGAATGCTCTAACAATTGTACACGGTTTTATTGTATGATCCATGTAATTAAAAAAAATACAAATTTGTTCACGTCAACAATCCGTGCATTCCTGTTATAATGCATCACTATCTATTTTCTAAGTCATTTCTCTCATTTCTAAAGCACATGTAGGTTGTACATGTATTTCTACGAGACATCTCTCGTAAACATGCAAAGTTAGGGAGAGAGTAAGACAAGAGAGATGATATCTTCACCAAAAAGGTGATCTCTAACGACGAAACTTCAAATGGACGTATCTCAAAACTCGAGTGTATGCTTTCAACATATGATGACTTTTCAGGAAACTTGCGAGAAGAAGATATCAAATTTCAATGCATAGTATTCATCGGAATTTCAGAATTGCAACAAAACAAATGGAAGTGCCTCAAAATTTGAGATGAAGTTTCTGATTAAGTTTTTTATAATCTAATTTTCAATTTTTTTTGTTCTTTATCTATAAATTTTATGAGACATTGTTCATATAAATTTATAAAATCACAATTAAAATTTTTTTTGTCGTATTTTCATATTTTTGTAATTAGAATGTGATTCAATTTTGAGTCGACATGCCACGATAATTCGAGGGGACATAAGTTCATGATTTATTTGTCAATTAAGATTTATGAGATTCCATCATTGCACACAAGATAACAAATTAATTTCTGTTTTGGTACCAAACCTAAAATTAGTAGGCTAGCTAGTAGTTAGCTTCCTTTTTTTTAAAAGTTATTTCTCCAGAAGTTCAATAATAAAATATACACTAAGCACTTCGAGGACCGAGAGAAATTAAAAGGCTGCCCTTGTCATGCACTGACCTTCACTTATTTGATGAAATAGAAATTTGATATTTTTTATATTCTTTATTTACAAAGTTCATAACAACGTAAGATAAATGTTTTGACCTACATTATTTTAATATAGAAAACATGTTAAACACTTCAGATCGATTATTTAAATTTTGAAAATTGCAAAATCAAATTAGAATATTAAGACCTTAGTTATACCACTATAATCTTAGCCAATCTATTTAATTGTGTGTGTATATATACACATGTGTACTTTCTTTTGTTGTTACTATTTTTTTTTGAGTAAAGTTGGAGGTCAAGCCATCCAATTATTTAATACATTTGTTATTATAACAAAGAATTTTTCCCATCTGAGTTTCGAACCCATAACCTCTCACATAGAGGCCATGTGCCTTAGCCACTAGATCAAATGCTAGTTCTCTTTTGTTGATACTATTTAATACAGATTTACAAGATGGAGTATTATTTAATGAATGGAGATTTATATATAGATACTATAAATTAATTTGATAATGATGACAGTAAACAATATTTTTTTAATTCTGATCTGACCTTTCAAATGTGATCTACACTATATTTATATAGTGATGGGGGTTCAAATGCACCATCATTTTTGTACTCTAATATGCTCCACATTTTTTATTTCCGTTTTCAAAGTCCGAACAATCAATCTCAACCTCACAACTTGAACTTCATAATAAAATATGCTTGGAGACCAAATTTTATAATTTTTATAATTTTTTACTATTTTTTATATAGGTACAAAATTACTGTTTTAAGGAGATTTTGGACCATCCGATAAAGTGATATTGTATCTATGTAAAAAATTCTAAAAAATATAAAATTTGGTCTCCAAGCATATTTTATTATGAAGATCACGTTGAACGGTTTGGATCGATTGTTCAGACTTTGAAAACAGAGATAAAAAATGTGTAGCATATTGGAGCACAAAATGATAGTGCATTTGAACCCTCCTCTTATATGATTATGTGAAAAATGGGACCAAATTTTACATTTTTTTAGAATTTTTTTACTATTTTTTTTATGAATTTTAAAAAATTACTTGTTTTCAGATTTTTTTATTTTTATTAAGAAAAATTAATTTTAAAAAATCTTACAAAATAGTAAAAAATTAAAAAAAAATGTAAAATCTAGTTTTTAAGCACATTTTAATATTGAGAACATGTTGAACACTTCATATCGACTATTTGAATTTTCAAATCGCTAAAACAAATTGGTTAATCTTAACCTACCATTACAATAAAGAAACAAAAAATATTTACAGAATTACAATAAATGAAGAATAAAGGATCTGATGTAAAAGTGCAAATTAATCGAGATGGTGGACAAGCTAACTTTAAAGTTGATCACACACGTGTAAGATACTACAAGTAGATAGAGAGAGAGTGGAGAATAAAGTGTCTTGTAAATGGAATATACGATGAAGTTAAGTTCACATATTTCAAATTTGATTGGTCCTTAACATCAAATGGAATATATTCTTTCAATTTTTATTCTTTCAATTTTTCAAGATACAGATCGAATAAATTATCTATGAAGGGTTTCTATAGACATCGGTGAATAACATAATTTTTCTCATAATATATATTAAACTATATAATATATATTTACTATTCAGAAATAATTAATTAAAATATAAACTATATGATATATATTTAATCTGTATATGTATATGTATCCGTATGGATATTCAAATATCGGATATCCATAAATAATTTTCAAATACGGATCCAATACATAGTAGATATTATCGATCTGCTCCGTTTTCACCACTAGTCAAATTTTAATATTCCTGCAAATTAAATACGCACGAATCTTTATGCGAATTGAACGGCTTCCATCCAGACATCTCAGTCGACCCTGCATGGAAAGAGTTAAAACTTAGTTATGGGCCTGCTTGCTTTCCCTTGCTAAGATTAAGACAATGTTTCCTCTTCCTGTCTTGGACTCTTTGGTTCTGGCCCAAACAAAGATTCGCAGAGAAAACATTAAAAACAAATTGAGAATTATTATTAAAGCAATCAGGCCCATAAGAGCGCGTCATTGTTACAAATTGAGAATTGCAAGTTTGCAACCCCAATTCTTTCTGTAACGGTTGGTGTTATTTTTTTTTTGTTCAACCTTCAATATGACTTTTTTTTTAAATTATTAAAGGATCTTGCAACACCACAATCAACAGCACCCTTAGATATTCTTTTTGAAAATTGAACATGCGTCTCTATGTACAAAGACATGCAAGAACTCATTCCAATACACTAAACCCACTGTTGTCAACATAGGCTATTAAAATTGAAAGAATAATAGTAATAAACACTAAAACAGAAATCAAATTGATCTTGAGAAAGCAAGGCGGAAACAATTATGTATCTGATTTCATTTAATTCAAGAACATGAAGAGAAAAATTAGCTAAAAATGTTATTAAATTATTAAGAGAAAAGTAACATTTCTGTATCTCCTGAATTCCTCATTTAGGAATTCATTCCTATGTTCTCATGCATCTGATTCTGATGATGTTATCTTATTCTCATCCACATAATATAACACTAGCTCATATTTATCAGCTTCTATTATTGCCACGGCATGACAGTGTAATTGTTAAAACAAAGGTCTTTAATGAAAGTTACAACCAATTTGAAACTTCTAAGATATATAATGAATATAAGTACATGGATGGTACAATTTCAATAAAGCATGCAAGAGTCTCTCATGACCAAGTTCTTATTTATATATATAGCTGAAATGCTTGTTAAATTTACAGTATTATCTCAGCAGGCCCATGGATGACTACAAGTGAGCTTCAAGGCTATATTGTTTTGTGCATCATACAATTTCTGAACTTCATAGATTCCCTACAACAAGCAACTGCTAAATTTCTTCATTGTGTCTCTGCTTCTGTAGGTTTCTCATCCTCCTTAGGGCCTCTAATTCTAAAGCAACTTCTTTCATCACCGGCCGTTCTTCTCCTTTCGTGTTCAAACATTGCCTCGTAAGACGTGCTATGACGTAAAGTTCTGCTGCTCCAGCCTCACTCGCAATTGGTGGATCAATGACTTGAAGCAAGCGGCCCTCATCAAATGCAGCTGTGAAGTACATTGCTAGATTGTGAAATTCCTCTGACCGAGTAAAAGAGATGGGTTGTTCTCCTGTTAGAAGCTCAGCAAGAACAACACCAAAACTATATACATCACTTTTTTCTGTTAGTTGGCTTGTATAGAAATATTCTGGATCCAAATAGCCAATAGTTCCTTGAACAAGAGTAGTGAGATGGGTTTTATCAAAGGGAACAGACCTTGATGCTCCAAAGTCGGATACCTTTGCTATGAAGTTTTTATCGAGGAGTATGTTAGAGGACTTGATGTCTCTGTGAATTATTGGAACTGATGCTGCTGAATGCAAATAAGCAAGAGCTCCAGCAGCTTCAGCCGATATTCTCAAGCGGCAATCCCATTCTAAATGGTATCCTGAATTTTTGCCATCAATAAGATGTAAGAGTGTTCCATTAGGTATGAACTCGTATACCAATAAGGGAACCTGAGTCTCCAAACAACACCCAAGGAGCTTCACAACATTTCTATGGTTAATCCGTGAAAGAATCATGATCTCGTTAATGAATTGCTCAATTTGACTCTCATCTTCTATTTTAGATTTCTTAATTGCAACCACTTGAAGGTCTGATAATGTGCCCTTGTATACGGTACCATATCCTCCTTGACCAAGAATATTGTTTTCATTGTAGTTTTTGGTAGCTTTCTCAAGTTCTTTCTCGGTGAAGATTTTTGTTTCTGAGTCGATACCTTGCGAAGCTAACCTTTGTTGTAACAAGTAACCACCATTCTGTCTGAAGAACTGAGTTCTCATCTTCACTATCTTTCTTTTCTGCATAACCCAATAAGAGAAAAAACAAGATATGACCAGTATAAACAGAAGCCCCACACTTGAACCTGCAATGCAACAAAAAAAAAAAAGTTAATTATCATTTGTAGACAGTGTACATAGACTATTCATTGTATAATACTTTTCTAGAAACTGACAATGACCAGAACAAGCCTGTATATATTTTATGTTCTGCTAGAAAATGGCCTTCTTGGCAATGTTACATTGGTTGTCCACCATAACAATTGGTACTTTGTTTTAACCATAGAAGGAAATTAAAATCTGGATCAGAATCGGAATCGGAATCGGAATCGGTCTTTTGACCGTGGAATCGGAATTGGATGAATCGGTCGGAGTTGGCCGAATCGGATCAGAAACTCATACTTTTTATACTAAAAAAATAGAAAACAAATTGATAAATAATTTCTATTTAGACAAATAATTACAATTCAATAATCCACTAATACAGTATAATACAAGCATTACAACATATATATGTGTATTACCGTTATTTTTATTTATATTCAACATTAAATGAAAATTGCCAGATATGCCCACGAAAGTTACAGAATTTTGAACATACCCAAACCGGCTAATTATTAGCCGGTCCTTAATTTTTAATAGAACTGACTAATAATTAGCCGGTCCTTGGGTTTTATTAAGGCAGGGGCGGAGACAACATAAGTAGGTGTTTTATCACTCCAAAATTCACAATTCACTCATTCAATCCCACAGCTGAGAAAGAGAGAAAGAGAGGAAGATAAGAGGAGAGGAGGCGATTGCGGAGCTACAGTGATCTTCAACAGTAATCTTCTACAGTACATAGTATTTTTGTATAGTAAATATAGTAATTTTCTACTGTATTTTTCAACAGTAAATTCCAACAGTAATTTTTGTATGGTGTAGTGGTAGTTGTGTTGGATGATATATTATCTTTCCTAGGTTTGAATCATGGTTTATGCAAATATACTTTTGGTTGATGAGTATAGCGCGTTTCGGCCAAATTTTACTGAAATTGGACCGTTTCGGCCTAAATGTCACTGAAACAGTCGAAATATGACTGAAATTGGACCGTTTCGGCCGAAATTTGTTTGAAATCAACACATACCATGTAATTTGGACTGAAATATGATCGGGACTGTCCGATTCTAGTCCGGAACGGCTGGTTTTTCCTTCTATAGTTTTGAAAAGTTTCCACTATCCGAGAACTATGCTACTATGCTATTCTTATGTTTCAGCTTCCAAGGATACATGTAATTTGACCACCTATTATTATGAGTTAAAGTTTGACGTATGATAGGTCAATGATTTAATTTTGATAGATAATTAATCCCCTATGTTAAACAAAACATAAACAAAACAGCTAAGCTTGAAAGTATTTCAAGCAACACAATCATAGATAATTAATTAATCCCCCTTATTGGTATCATTGGTAAAATCTGATGGTAAGACGAATTAATGTTGGCAAAAAGAAAAAAGTTAAGTTAATGATTTTGAGCAAGGGTGTTGTGTGAGACTGAGGTCATGTTTCGTTGTGAAGTAAAGTTAATGATGATTAATTTGCTTATAACTTTATTTTTGTTTAAACTTTATATTACTCTTCATATTTTATAGTTTAAATCGTTTCTTAAATTTATTAATTTGGAGGAGTAGGAATGTTGAGAAATGAAACTTAATTTGCCTATGAAAGTTGGTCCTAAAGATGGAGTTAGTGTGGATTAACTCTAGAGAAGTGGAGTAACTTGCTCTGGATTAACTCATCTCTTGCTTCATCTTACTCCTATTTTACATCTCATTTGACAGTTTAAATGTAAAGTAAAGATTTTATTCCACATCTGACTCCACAACCAAACATGACATTAGAGACTACCCTGTAGGTAAATAAGAAAGTTGAAACTTTTGCTGCTCTATTTTGTTGTTATATTTGCATGTATCAACTGCAACATTGGCAGGAAAAATAATATTCTCCCTTCCCCCTTGATCCATGAGATTACTATAGTACTAGAAACATTTTGTAATTGGAGACATCTTAATTATTGTTTTTTTTTTTTTTGAAAATTCTAAGAGGGGCTGTTAGTGTTTACCATCTTAGTTATTGTTCACAGAGTAATATTAGGATTCAAAAAGAAAAAAAAAAATACCTATAACATCAACAAGCAGGAACATGTACACCCTCTTATTGCATCCACTTCCCCCCTTTTTACCATCACCAGTCATGCCTTTTGGGCAAGAACATGTATAATTTCCCGGTAAATTGATACAGCGGCCTACACATGGATTTGATTCAAGGCATTCATCAATATCTGAAAAGCAAAGCAAAAACCATTTCGTCAGGAATTATTATATGCAGTTTCAAGCAATGGTAATTTGCTGGGGGCTGTAAAATTGTGTATTATATATACCAGTGCAACCATCTTCGACATAGGGATTTCCTTTGTATCCTTCACTACAGTTGCACAAATACCCAACTGTCCTGTTATCGATCATCGAAGGTGAGTCATAGCAGTAACTATTATTTTTGCATGCGAAGGAACCAATATTGTTTCTAGAAGCTTCACATGACTTGTTTCCGATTGCCCAATCCAATTGTACGATTGTACCAGAGGAGCCTG
Organism: Carex arenaria; assembly: GCA_964058825.1. NCBI lineage: Eukaryota > Viridiplantae > Streptophyta > Magnoliopsida > Poales > Cyperaceae > Carex > Carex arenaria. The sequence continues at coordinate 287,405 of CAXKVW010000433.1, forward strand.
TATTCATGATATGGGAGTCACTCTGATTTGATTGGACATCATCTCTTTGAGTAAAATATGCAGAACTGCAGTTGCTAAAAACCTCACTTGAATTTGATATGTCAACATGCTTAAATTGAACATCGAAGCTTTTTAGATTGCCTGGAAGAGTAGCTTGGCAACAACCTTTATTGCCAGAACAAGACCCGCTAAAGGAATTACCCTGAGGGTCACAAAACGTGATACAACCATTTATTGCTGTCAGATTTTCAGCTTGTGTACTTATCGAGACTAAATTGCTGCAGCCAACAACTGTCAGCATATTGTGCTGCTCAGATAATGTAAAAGGGGTTCCATCTAAGTTGAACCGTCCGGATCCTTCAGACTCATTCCATTGTTTTAAATGGCTATCAAAACACCTTTTGTGAATCGGTCCCGCAAAGATCTTTATGTAGCCTTGTAATGATATTTCTTGAATGATATAGGTGTTGTTGGATATGGATAATATGGGAGGAACCAAGGGATTCTCCTTGGGGCAGTATAATTCAAAGCCTGGTAAGGCATAGCCAGCAGTGCCAAATGGGTAAGGAATAGAGTCACATGTTAGGGACTTTTCGCTCGAATTGTAAGTAGCACCAAATACAGAGGGATTGATGTATGAGGATGAAGAAAGTGAGATGGATGCTAGTATGAACAATAGTAGAAGGAAGAGGTACAGGATCTTGAAGAGCATGGCTGGTTAATTTCTACTTTCTGGAGGAAGTTAATAAGATGTTATTGCCTAAAAATCCAATCCAATACCTCTTAAAGACCCCTTCCTTGGGATTTTGATGTACATTACTTTACCTTTGTTTGGCTTGTTAACTTTGGAATCAATTTATCTTTACTTTTTGTTTCTCATGAAAGAGATAATTCAATATGAACCAAAGCAGGACTACTGGACTAGGTGCTGCGTGGCTCCTACTGAATGGTCTTTAGCCTAACAAACTAATTTTCCTAGGCAGTGGTCCAGGAAATTTGATTGAGACCAGTAGATCTTCTGCATCATTTTTCGTGAACCAAAACATGTCTATATATAGCAAGCTGTTGCTTTTACTCGGTGTCATGATGGGAATAAGATTTGGTCCAAATGGCACCAGACACCGTCCAAAGCCTCTAAAAATCGTACGATTAAAGTCCGAACAGTTGATACGAATTGCTCAACATGATTTTCATATTAAAATGTGCTTAGAGACAAAAATTTATATTTTTTGAAATTTTTTTATATACATACAAAATCACAGTTTCTGAACGGTCCAAAAAATGTGATTTTGAACGTATCTAAAATAATAGTAAAAAAATTTAAAAAAATATATAAATTTGGTCCTTGAGCACATTTTAATACGAAAATCATGTTAAGTGGTTCGGATCGACTATTCAAACTTTAATTGTACAATTTTTAGAGGTTTTGGACAATGTCCTGTCCAAAGCCATTTGGACCAAATCTTATCCCCTCATGATGTCCCTTGAACTCTACTCTATCTGTTTTATATTTTGGTACTACTAGAGTGCCTCAAAAAGTCAAAATCTTGCAAAGACTTGGAGTCGTTTTGGTCCTACTTATATACTAACATCAACATCCTTCTTTTTTTTTCTTTTAAAAAGAAACGCTACACAAATTTTAGACATGTCATGTCAAATAAATTAATATGGAGAACAATCAAATTTTATAATTTAAATAATAATTTTAAATATGAAATGAATATGCAAAAGTTTGAGGTTAGCTAGAATTATATTATTTTTTGCTTTTAAAAAGAAACGCTACACACTTTTTGCTGAGCTTGTTTTTCTTCAATTATTAAAACAGTTATGTTGTGATTCAAATTACTATTTCTGTTTATGAGTCATGTATCACAGTTTGTTTTTCTCCATTTCTGCATTGTATATGTGAGCTGTGCAAACACCTCGATTTTGTGCACATATGAGCATACACTAATACAAAAAAACACTTCTAGATCAGTTGAAATCTACTATCGCTATTTGTTTTCAAAAAGTTGGCTATCGCAAAAGTGTTCGCCTTTGCCTACGGTATCGAGTAAAGTAACCAGCCGATGGCGTTTCTTAAATAACGATGTTATGAAATTCCCTTGCATTTTTAAGCAATAGCAAAGGTTCTTAACCACCACGACTTATAGATCCGTGTACCGATGGCAAATGTCACGTACATCATCGTATTTGTTTGCGTTGGTGTTGTAATCTTAGTTTTTGGCATTTGTTTTTAATTTGAGCCGTCGTGTGTGTGTGTGTGTATATATATAATTACGCTCCATTAGGAGCTAGCTGGCCTCCATTTTGAAAACCCAACATTAGTTTTTATTGACACTAATCAATTTTTGGTGATATTCGTGTTAAAGTTGACACTAATCAGTGTGTCTTTGGTTGCGATCCATGTTGATATCCACGATTCAAAAAATAAAAAAATTGTGGAAGATCATGTAAAAAAATTATAAAAAATTATAAAAAATATAAAATTTGGTCTCCAAGCATATTTTGTTTTGAAGATCATGTTGAACGGTTCAGATTGACTTTTCGGATTTTGAAAAATAGAGATAAATGATATGGAACTTATTGGAGCACAAAATGATGGTGCATTTGAACCCTCATTTTATATGATTATGTGAAAAATTGGACCAAATTTTACATTATTTTGGAAATTCTTTAACTATTTTTTATGTATTTTAAAAAATTATTTGTTTTCAGATTGTTTTTATGTTTATTATGCAAAATTAATTTTAGAAAATCTTCAAAAACCGTAAAATAATTTCAAAAAAATGTAAAATGTAGTCTTCAAGCACATTTTAATAAGGAGAATATGTTGAGCACTTTAGATCAACTATTTGAATTTTGAAATTACAAAAACAAATTGGTTAATCCTAACCAGGCATTACAATTGAAAAAAACAAAAAATATTTACAGAATTACAATAAATGAAGAATAATGGATCTGAGGTAAAAGTGCAAATTAATCGAGATGGTGGACAAGCTAACTTTAAAGTTGATCACACGCGTGTAAGATACTACAAGTAGATGGAGAGAGAGAGAGAGTGGAGAATAAAGTGTCTTGTAAGTGGAAACACGAATAATTAATTTTGGAATATACGATGAAGTTAAGTTCAAATTTGGTTGATTCTTAACATCAAATGGAATATATTCTTTCAATTTTTTAAGGTATGGATCGAATAAATTATCTATGAAGGGTTTCAATAGCCTACGGTGAATAACATATTTTTTATCCTAATATATATTAAATTATTTAAGATATATTTACTATTTGGGAAACAGATAATTAAAATATAAACTATATGATATATATTTAATCTGTATATGAATATGTATCCGTATAAATATTCGAATATCGAATATCCATATATAATTTTCAAATATGGATTGAATACGGATTGGATATTATTGATCTGCTCCGTTTTCACCACTAGGTCAAAGTCTACCGATCCTCATGAAAATTCGCATGGACAAATTTTAAAATTCTTGCTAATTAAATTCACACCACTCTTTATGCAGATTGAACAGTTTCCAACCGGACATCTCAGTTGACCCTGAATGGAAAGAGTTAAATCTTAGTTATGGGCCTGCTTGCTTTCCCTTGCTAAGATTCAGACAATGTTTCCTCTTCCTGTCTTGGACTCTTTGGTTCGGGCCCAAACAAAGATTCGCAGAGAAAACATTAAAAACAATTTGAGAATTATTATTAAAGCAAGCAGGCCCATAAGAACGCGTCATGGTTACAAATTGAGAATTGCAACCCCAATTCTTTCTGTAACGGAGGGTGTTTTTTTTTTTTTTGTTCAACCTTCAATATGACTTGTTTTTTTATTATAATTAAAGGATCTCGCTACTCCACAGCACCCTTTAGATATTATTTTTGAAAATTGAACATGCGTGTCTCCGTAGAAAGACAAGGACTTGTGCCAATGCACTAAACCCACTGTTGTCAATGTAGGCTATTAAAATTGAAAGAATAACAGTAATAAACACTAAAACAGAAATCAAATTGATCTCGAGAAAGCAAGGCGGAAACAATTATGTGTATGATTTCATTTAATTCAAGAACATGAAGAGAAAAATGAGCTAATTAAAAATGTTACTAAATTATTAAGAGAAAAGTAACATTTCTGTATCTCTTGAATTAATTGCTAATTTTGCAATTCATGCCTATGTTCTCATAATCATGCATCTGATTCTGATAAATGTTATCTTACTCTCATCCACATAATATAACAGTAGCTCATATTTATCTGCTACTATTATTAATTGTTACAACAAAGGTCTAATGAAATTTACATGATATATAATGAATGGTACAATTTCAGTAAAGCATGCAAAAGTCTAATGCCCAAGTTCTTATTTATATCTATAGCTGAAATGCTTGTAAAATTTACAGAATTATCTCGGCAGGTCCATGGATGACAACATGTGACCTTCAAGGCTATATTGTTTTGTGCATTCTACAATTTCTGAACTTGATAGATTCCCTACAACAAGCAACTGTTGAATTTCTTCATTCTGTGTCTGCCTCTCTTGGTTTCTCATCCTCCTTAGTGCCTCTAATTCTAAAGAAACTTCTTTCATCGTTGGCCGTTCTTCTCCTTTCGTTTTCAAACATTGGCTTGTAAGACGTGCTATGATGTAGAGTTCTTGTGCTCCAGCCTCACTCGCAATTGGTGGATCAATGACTTGAAGCAAGCGGCCCTCATCAAATGCAACTGTGAAGTACATTGCTAGATTGTGAAATTCCTCTGGCCGAGCAAAAGAGATGGGTTTCTCTCCTGTTAGAAGCTCAGCAAGAACAACACCAAAACTATACACATCACTTTTTTCTGTTAGTTGGCTTGTATAGAAATATTCTGGATCCAAATAGCCAATAGTTCCTTGAACAAGAGTAGTCAGATGGGTTTTATCAAAGGGAACAGACCTTGATGCTCCAAAGTCTGATACCTTTGCTATGAAGCTTTTATCGAGGAGTATGTTAGAGGACTTGATGTCTCTGTGGATTATTGGAATTGACGCTGCTGAATGCAAATAAGCAAGAGCTCCAGCAGCTTCAGTCGATATTCTCAAACGGCAATCCCATGTTAAATGGTATCTTGAAGTTCTTATAAGATGTGAGAGTGTTCCATTAGGTATAAACTCGTAAACCAATAAGGGAACTTGAGTCTCCAAACAACACCCAAGGAGCTTCACAACATTTCTATGGTTAATCTGTGAAAGAATTATGATCTCATTAATGAATTGCTCAATTTGACTCTCATCTTCTATTTTAGATTTCTTAATTGCAACCACTTTTAGGTCTGATAAAGTGCCCTTGTATACGGTACCAAATCCTCCTTCACCGAGAATATTATTTTCATTGTAGTTTTCAGTAGCCTTCTCAAGTTCTTTCTCAGTGAAGATTTTTGTTTCGGAGTTGATACCTTGTGAAACTAACCTTTGTTGCAACAAGTAGCCACCATTTTGTCTGAAGAACTGGGTTCTCATCTTCACTGTCTTTCTTTTCTGCAAACCCCAGTAAGAGATAAAACCAGACATGACCAGTATAAACAGAAGCCCCAGACTTGCACCTGCAATGCAACAAAAAATCAGTTAATTATCATTTGTAGACTGTTGGAATACAGATGAAAAGGCATCACAATCAATCCAGAATTCTTACCTATGCACCAGCGGGGGTTGAGATTATTTGGATTTATTTCCTCGTTTAGAGAAATTGTATTAAAGAGAGAATATTACAAAATAAGGAAGGAAATAGACAGTGGTAATTAGGAGAGATATGGAGCTGTATCTAGAGGCTATAATAAGGAAAACAATGTACTCGAATAAAAAGACATTAAGGAAAAACCCTGTAATAAATTCTATGAGAAAGAATAATTTCGTTGTTCCCAAAATTATTGTCTTGACCTAAATTTATCATAGACTGTGTAGACTGTCCATGTATTGTATAATACTTTTCTAATAACTGACAATGACCAGATCAACAGGCCTTGTATAGATTTTTTTTTTTCAGCTAGAGAATGGCTTTCATGGAAATTAATGTTATATTCATGGTTTTGAAAATCGACCAATACCGAGTCAACTCGGTATTGGACTTGTCCAGTCTGAGTTTCACCGAGTCTCGCGCCCATGCAATTTTTTCCAGCAAAACTAGGATGAACAGTGTCTGACTCGGCCGAGTCAAGCCAAGTCCGAGTGAGTCTAGCTTAGTTTGGCTGAGTTCAGCTGAGTCTGACAATTTTTTCAATTTTTTTTGAATGTTTACTCAATAAACGAGAATATAGATGGAAAGTAAAAGTAATTTTATGTGAAATGTGTTAGCAATATAGCTGGAGAGTGAGACATATAACATGAAACCAAAACACAGTAAAAGTAACTTTTTGTGAGAATAATGTTCAAACTTCAAAGAAGAGTGACGTATAGCTAGAGAGTGACATATGGCATGTATGGGACCTCAGAGATTAGTGGGGATATAATGCAAACTCATCTGCATATGGAATACAACCAGACTATAATTTTTCTAGCACATACAATTCATATGTTGAATATGAGGATGTTTGACACTACATTAATGTCGTTATTTTTTGACTCTGTACAACAATATCTCCATTCATATTTTAATACAAAGGACGATGAGATAATCCAGCCAGCTCGGCGTAGCTTTTGGCAATAAAAAATGTGTTTTATTTAAAATGCTTGTATTACATTATATAATTAGTAGATTATTTGAGTGTAATATTTTGTGTTAAAATAGTTTTTATATAAATTATATTTTTACCAACTTTTCCCTACTTTGGCTACAAAACAAGTTTCTACCAAAAAAATCCGAGCTTCTGATCCGATTCCAATTCCACAGTTAAGAACCCGATTCCGATTTCGATTTAGATTCCGAGTTTTAGAACCATGGTTATATTGGTAGTCCACCATAACAATTGGTTCTTGGTTTTGACAAGTCTACACTATATCCTGGAACTATGCTACTATATATTCTCATGTTTAAACTTCCAAATATACATGCATGTTTGGCCACCTATTATTATGGGTTAAAATTTGACCAATGATGGGTTAATGATTTAATTTTGATAGATACTGTAAATTAATATCAAAATTAATAACTTTATTTTGTTAATGTGACATGGATGCGTTTGGATGAATCAAGAATAGTAGCAAAGATAGAGCTATTCTCAATTTTAAGATAGTAGTTATTCCAACATTTTGTAAGAATAGTAGAATAGTGGGCTATCCCACAAAAAACAAACAAAGAATAATGACTATTCGCTAATCCAAACACACCCAAACGTCGGATAGTAACTCGGAATAGTGCTAATCCGGAATAGTAGCTATTCTTCACTCATCCAAATGAAACCTATAAGTATCAAAACTGTTTTGTGTTGTTGAACTTTTGGAATCTATTTCCTCCGAATATATATGAAATTTTGTTGGAATTATTGCCAAGTGATGCTTGATCAATCCAAACTGACTAGATATTCATCAATCCCGTGGTTAGTCAAAGTTATTAGATTGGGTCGGCTATGGGCTGACCTAATTACAATAAGATGAATTCCTACCAGCAAAACAGCTAGCATTTTTTAGTAAATGTTGGAGGTCAAGCTACCCAAAACAAAACAGCTAGACTAATTATTAGTGAAAACATACTTATACTGATATGTGGGGAAGCTAATATTTTGATCAATTAATATGGGATTCTGTACATACTTACACTGACTGTATAGATTCCTTAATTTTATGAATCATTACCTGGCAATGTTTAATCATAAACAAGCCATCTGAGCTTGAAAGTATTTCAAGCAACACAATCATAGATAATTAATCCCCCTATTGGTATCATTGGTAAAATCTGATGATAATTAAACTAATAAAAGTTGGCAAAAAGAAAGTTAAATATTTTGCTGCTCTAGTTGTTATATATGTTGAAAATTGATATCGGATTGTGGATGGTTTAGGAGAGGAGTTTATATATTAATTTCCTTTTATTACTCAAGAGGATTACAAAATATTTGTTAAACTCACGGCTCACTTCTATCTTACTTGTTCTCTTACACTTACATGAGCTCTATCTATATCCTATTTATACTAGTCTATGTCGGTGTACAATTTTCTAGAAAATCCATACCTTTTCTATTACCGACTTTGGTAATTTCGGTGTAAGATTAATCTAGATTATACATGTGCTACAAATTTTTAGTACATTTTGAACAATCTAGAAGAATAATTTGGGCCTTGGGCCTTCGGTACTGTTGATTTCAACACTCCCCCTCAGTACCGACTTGATTTTATCTGTATCCTCTATTCACTCCCCCTTGATATGAAATTCCGTGTGGTTGCTTCACGTAAATTTCTTTATCAAGGTAGTTATTTTGAAATGCTGATTTAACGTTAGACTTGATCGCCGTTTCGTTTCAGCTGCTAGCCTTCTCATTGGAACATATTGCTCCCAACAGTTCATGGGTTCTTGTTTGGAGCCTTTTTCCATCGACCTTATTTTGTAGTTTTTCACTTCACTGCCACGATTTAAATTTGTCTTGTAGATGCATTTATCACCAATGACTTCACGATATTTTGGTCGATCTACAAGCTTCCGAGTGTTGTTCTTCTCAATCATTTGCATTTGGTTCTTCATGGCCTTTATCCAATTTTCTTTCTTCTCGACCTCTTTAAGACTTTGAGGTCCAACGATTGAAAAATTAGATGACTCATAAATTTCGGGTAAAGATCTTACTTGCTTGGGGGATGACTCTGTTGTCGTAGACCCTTCTTTAGCTCTTCGACTAGCACTAGGGCTTGATCTTGAATTTGAAGTAGTTCTTGATCTTAACCCATCTTTGCGTTGTGCATCACCTTCTTCTCGTGGCTCAATTACTTCATTTTTTAGCGCCAAATGCGGACTGTAGCTTATGTGCAGTGGGAAGCTTCTAGACTTCTCCATTTCTATCCTTGCTATTACTTGATTTTTATTTCTTTGGTAAAAAATTTTGCATCCTCCATTTTCAAAATGAACTGCGTATCCATTATGTACTAGTTGCCCCACGCTCAGTAGATTTTGTTTTAGGTCCGGAACCAGTAGCACATCTCGGATAAATTTCGGACCCATTTTAGTCTGTACGACAATACTGCCTTTACCTTTTGCTTGAACAATTGAGCCATTTCCCATATGTATGTTTGTCTCATACGAAGTATCAATGTGGTGAAATAATTCTCGGTTTCCAGTCATGTGATTTGTGCAACCACTGTCAAGGAACCAGATATCGCCTTTCTCTTCTTTGATTGAGTGACACGCATAGAAAATACTTTCATGACTCTCATTTTCTTCTACGTAGTTTGCTCGGTTGCTGATTCTTGTTTTGCACATTCTGGCTATGTGCCGATCTTCTTGCATTTGTTGCATCTCTTTGTTGACCAGCATTCAGATGTACTATGGTTCGACTTTTTGTGTATATCACACCATAAATTTGAATAACTCGAACCTAGTGCTTTCTCTTTCATCGCGGATTGCTCTTCTGTATCTTGTCACGGACCGCCGCCTTCTTGGATTTTTTGTTGACTCGTGGGGTTATATCGAGGTTTGAAGCCCAGCTTGGAGTGAAATGCATCTTCTACTAAATTTCCCTCCCGTTGGAGCATTCTCTCTTCATGTGACTCCAAGGAGCTCATCAGTTGTTGGATCGAAAGCGCCGTTAGGTCTTTTGATTCTTCAATTGCCGTGACGATATAGTCATATTTATTGGTGGGGGGAATTTCATGTATACCCCTCAAAAACTTCAAAATTACGTATTTCCCCCTCTAAAGTTTGAAATTACATATTTCCCCCTCTAAATTTTGAAAAATCACAAATTTACCCATTTTATTGTTTTTTATAATAAAACTCATTCTAAATTTTTAAAATACCCATTTTGCCCTTTATTAAAATCATATAAAACACATCGGACTCAAATTTGAATCTGAAGTGTTCCACTATCGTCTGATCCGAGCGCATCGTGTTAAGATTTGCGCGCATCACTTCAATATTTGTGTAGATCTAATGTGCACGAATCTTACAGCAATTCTGATCAGCATGTACCGCATTAAGATCTGTGCGTGTCGCTTCAGTATGTGTGCATTTTTGCATCAAGATTCGTGCTGATCTTGCGTGCACAAATCTAAAAGCAGTTCGGACGGGAGAGGAACTGTTCATATTCAAATTTGAGTCGATGGAATTTACATGCTTCTAATAAAGGGTAAAATGGGTATTTGATAAATTTAGAATGAGTTTTAATATAAAAGATAATAAAATGGGTAAATTTGTGAGTTTTTTAAGTTTTGAGGGGGAAATACGTAATTTCAAACTTTAGAGGGGGAAATACGTAATTTTGAAGTTTTTGAGGGGTACTCATGAAATTCCCCCTTATTGGTGAGGCCAATTAAAATTTTCTCGACTATCTTTTGATCGGAGATGTCTTCTCCATATATCCGCATCTGGTTGACAATTTCGATGACTCGCGAGAAGTACTCCTTGATTTTCTCAGACTCCTTCATTTGGAGGTTTTGAAATTGCCTTCTTAGAGTTTGTAACTTCACAGCTTTCACCTTCTCCGAGCCTTCAAACTCCTCTCTCAGAATCTCCCATGCCTTCTTGGATGTAGTAGCTCCACTTATTCGTGGAAATAGAGTTTCGGCTATACCCTGTTGGATTAGAAATAGGGCCTTGGCATCTTTCTTTTGTTGTTGTTTTTGCTCCTGCGTCAGTGCTCCCGTTGACGCTGTAAAACCTTGTTCAACGACATCCCACAATCCCTGCGAGAGTAGCAGCGTCTGCATCTTTATCTTCCACATGGTATAATTTTCTCCAATGAATACGGGAACCATCGACTGCGCCATACTTGCGAATACACCTGAAGACATCGACTTTGGATGCTTCTCATATTGCACGAACGCCCTAGTCTACTTCGCAAACTTCTTACTCGAACCTGAAGCTCTGATACCAAATGTTGGAAATTGATATCGGATTGTGGATAGTTTAGGAGAGGAGTTTATATATTAATTTCCTTTTATTACTCAAGAGGATTACAAAATATTTGTTACACTCACGGCTCACTTCTATCTTACTTATTCTCTTACACTTACATGAGCTCTATCTATATCCCATTTATACTAGTCTATATCGGTGTACAATTTTCTAGAAAATCCATACCTTTTCTATTACCGACTTGGGTAATTTCGGTGTAAGATTAATCTAGATTATACATGTGCTACAAATTTCTAGTACATTTTGAACAATCTAGAAGAATAATTTGGGCCTTGGGCCTTCGGTACTGTTGACTTGAACAATATACTTATATCTCCAAGTATCAACTGCAATTGGCAGGAACAATCCTTCTCCCTTGATCCATGAGATTACTATATACTAGAAACGATTTGTAATTGGAGACGTCTTATTTATTGCTCTCAAAGTAATATTAGGTTTCAAAAAAAAAAAAAAAAAAAAAAAAAATACCTAAAGCAACATCAAGCAGGAAGAGCCTCCTTTTGCATCCACTCCCCCCCTTTTTACCATCACCAGTCATGCCATCTGGGCAAGAACATGTATAATTTCCCGGTATATTGATACAGTGACCTACACATGGATCTAATTCAAGGCATTCATCAATATCTGAAAAAGCAAAGAAAAAACATTTCGTCAGGAATTATTATTTGCAGTTTCAACTTTCAAGCATTAATGTTAATTTGCTGGGGCTGTAAAATTCTGTATTGTACCGGTGCAACCATCTTCCTCATAGGGATTTCCTTTGTATCCTTCACTACAGTTGCACAAATACCCGTCCATCGAGGGTGGGTCATAGCAGTAACTATTATTTTTGCATGCGAAGGAACCAGTATCATTTTTAGAATCTTCACATGGCTTGTTTCCGATTGCCCAATCCAATTGTACGAGGTTATTATCAGAGAAGCCTGTATCATAAATATCATAGTCCTGAAAGAGAAACTCCCCCAAATTTGATATGAAATCATCTCTTTGAGCAAAATATGCAGCACTGCATGATTTGCTGAAAGCCGCACTTGAATTTGATATGTTTACTTGTGTAAATTGAAGATCGAAGCTCTTTAGATTGCCTGGAAGAGTGGCTTGGCAACAATATAGGCCAGAGCAAGACCCCAAGAAAGTACCCTGAGGGTCACAAAACGTGACACAGCCACTTGTCGCTGCCAGCTTTTCCCCATTTATTGAGACTAAATTGTTGCAGCCAACAACTGTCAGCATATTGTACTGGTAAGATAATGTAAAAGGAGTTCCATCTAAGTTGAACAGTCCGGATCCGTCAGACTCATTCCATTTTCCATTGGAACCACGACACCTTTTGCGGATCAGTCCAGTAAAGATCCTTATGTAGCCTTGTAATGATATTTCTTGAATGGTGTAGTTGTTGTTGGATATGAACAATGAGGGAATGGCTCCCGAGGGTGGTTCGTCTTTGGGGCAGTCTATCTCGAAGCCTGGTAAGGCGATGCCAGCAGGGCCAAATGGGTACGGAACCATCGCACATGTTGTTTTTAGTGTTATTTTTCCATTATTATTGTCAGCATCAAGTGCAGTGAAATTGATGTATGAGGATGAAGGAAGTGAGATGGATGTTGGTATGAACAATAGTAGTAGGAAGAGGTGGATCTTTAAGAGCATGGCTGGTTTTCTGGAGGAAGTTAGAAATGTTATTGCCTAAAAATAAATGGAATTCTTCAAGGACTCAGTCCTTGGGAGTTGGGACATTGATTATGTACATTACCTTTGTTTGGCTAGTTTGGGATCAATTTCAGTATCAATATAGGGGTGTCAACAGGTACGATAAAGGTAGAGTGGAAACATTTTTGTACTCATACCCGTTACAAATTGTTTCTATCCGTACTTTGTTTTTACCCGCTACAAATTATTTTATCCGTATTTATAGTTGTCAGATAATAAAATGGTAGCGGGTAAATAACGAGTAATGCTAATTAATAATAATTTTTATTAATAACTAAATAAAATATTAACACACATTCATTTCACACATATATACATTTTTTAAAGGTCTAAACTTTATCGGGATTTGCTAGAATTTATTTATGTGTTGTAATGATTAATTAAGTGTCAGACAACTATCAAGAGTAGTTGGATAATGAATATTCATTACTCATTAATATATATATATATATATATATATATATATATATATATATATATAGGAAATTTCTAATATGCTACGCGTAGCATAGAGGGCCTCAGTGCAACGGCTAAAAATTTGAATTTTCAAATTCCTAACGGTCAATCCAAACTGTTAGATGTGTTCTACATATTGAAATGTGCTTGGAGACCAAATTTTATATTTTTTGGATTTTTTTTTTACTATTTATTAAGCCACTTTGAAAATCGCTGATCCAACGGTTTAATTGTTGGTTAAGCCACCGTTGGATCAGCGATTTTCAAAGTGGCTTAATAAATAGTAAAAAAATTCCAAAAAATGTAAAATTTGGTCTCCAAACACATTTCAATATGGAGAACACATCTAATGGTTTGGATCGACAGTTAGGATTTTGAAAATTCAAATTTTGAGCTGTTGCACGGAGGTCTCTATGCTACGCGTAGCACCGTAGCCACATCCTATATATATAATATATACATATATATAATTTGTTTTTATAATTATCCGATCAGATAACAATTACGGATCGAATAGGCTTTACCTGTACCTTTTTAACCACTTTGATAACAAAAATAAATCTTTACTTGTACTCATACCCAATAAATTTATGAAAAAAAATCTATCTCATTGAATACGGTATGGTGGGTAATTGACACCCTTAAAGTATCAATTTAGCTTTATTTTTTGTTTATGATGAAGAAGATAATTGAAGATGTGTGACAGTTTCACGACTTCTGTCCACGAGTTCCTTTAGTAAAGACTGGTGATGCACCAGGGTTTGATAAAGACTGCTTTAAGATTAGGATAAGACTGAAATGAGTGACAGTTAACAATTCACTCGCAACTCCTAGTCAATGGTCTTTATTCTAGCTATAACTAACTTTTCCACACGGAAATGGACTAGCATATACTAAACTTTTCCACACGAAAACTTGAATATATATAATTACTCAACTTTAATTATCCTCATCACCAACAAATATCTTCCATAATAAAGAAAAATTCCATCATTTGTTAATTGTTAGCAATAAAATTTGAATGGAGCAAGTATATACTTAAATTTAACACAGTGATTAGTAATTAGATTAATTCTTAAATATATTGAATTAAAATTAAAAGATAATTATAAACATTTATAATATATCGATCTACTTTTGGAGTGATAAATTTATAAAAAATAATTTATTTAATACAATGTTAAGAGGTAAAATAAAATTAATAAGATATATAAGTTATTTTAAAGCAATTACTTTTCATCATTTTTTTGTCCCTCAACTTTACAATAAATACAATTAAAATTAGCAAATTTATAGCATATCACTGATGAAATATATCGGTTTCAATAATTTAAACTCATCATTTGCCCTCTTGGACAAACTTTTTAAGAACCATCATTCATTTACAAAAATTGGCATACAATTACGTACTTTACTGTAGTTGTTCAAGTCTTGAGAGGAAATCGTGTCATTGTCCTTTCTTTAACCTAATCCCTGCAAATTGGAATAACATGATACCGTGTTACAGTGTCACAAGGTATGGTTTCAAAAAGAATTTTCTCCATTGGAACTGAAATGAAATGGAAGTGACACTACTACAAAAACGAGATCTTCTATAGCACATTTTTTAAAGGTTTAGACTTGTCCTGGTTTGAAACCGATGAGCTAATTAGAAGTATTGTGGCAAGTTAGTAAATCAGTTGAAAGATTAATCTATCGGCTTCATCCTTAGGAACCGATAGGAAATGTACACAAATTTCTTCCATCGGTCACTGGTAGAGTACCGATAGCAAATATTTAACTTATTATAGTGGTATTATTATCCTAACCAATATAATTATTTGATGTTCTTCAGACATGGTCAGGATCTGTTTCCTTTCCGTCCCTTCCCTGTCTGGCGCTGAGCCTAAGTAGACAGAAATACTACAGTTTTAACTTAATTTTCTCTGGTCAAAAGAACACGCGTTCACCACTGATTTCATATCTTCTTAGGAGGTGACAATTAGAAAGAAAAGAAGGGAAGGGTCCATCAAAAACAAAGGAAAAAATGAATGGCAAGGAAGAAGAAGGTTGTAAAATCTTAGGTGTGGTTGGATTAATTAGCTAATATTTGTGGATCAGAAACTCATGCCAAAAAGTTGGAGGGAATAATAGGAATGCCAATTTAATTAGGTTAATAAAAATTAGACGTGTGAAACATCAAAGAACAGAGAAGTTATAAAAGTACTTGCTTGTAAAAATTTGGAGAATGAACAGTTGGATTTCGAGCTCAATTTTATGTAGAAATGAAAGGAGAGTTCGGCAAGAAAAGGAAAAATTGAAAACAAATTGAGCGAGGTATATTAAGTATACAAGTGGGAGCAAGGCGTGTCCAATGGGTATCGGATCTAAATCAGTCTGATGCTCGCTTTCTTATGCCCAATTCATTGGTCGGACGTGCCTGCTGCTTCCATATACAAGTATGTTCTTAATTATGTACCATAACTAATTTCTCAACAATCCTATCATTCCAATCCCTTTGAACAAACACTTACACATTATAACTTTACTAGTTTTTGTTAGAGTTTTGTGCGAAGAGGAATATGTGTGTGTGTCTTTATATATATATATATAGATAGATAGATAAATAGACTTGGCTAAGCTATGGTGTAAAATGCATTTGTACTCCACACCATATCTTCATTTCCAAAGTTTCAATGGCCGATCCGAATCGCTCAAAATATTCTCCATATTGAAATGTGCTTGGAGACCAAATTTTACATTTTTTTGAATTTTTTTACTATTTATTAAGCCACTTTGAAATCACTGATCCAACGTGAACAGTAAAAAATTATGGACCATCGGATCAGCGATTTTCAAAGTGGCTTAATAAATAGTAAAAAAATTCAAAAAAATGTAAAATTTGGTCGTCAAGCATATTTCAATTTGGAGAATATTTTGAGCGGTTCGGTTCAGCCATTTGAACTTTGAAAATGAAGATATTGTGCCATGGCTCACCAAGCACATTTACACCATAGCTTAGCCAAGTCCATCTCATATATATATATGAGGAGGGTTAAAATGCCCAACAGTTTTTACCCCAAAATATCCCACTATTTGAACCGTACATCTAATTTCAGATCGACGTTTTAGATTACTTCCACTCCAGACCTTTCAACTTCTCAAACACCTTTGTCTCTCCTCTCCAGTTGCTATCGCTCGCTTCTCTCTTCTCCACTGAACAAAACTTGCACGCAAAGGAACTCACTATCCTCTCCATCAACGAAGTTTGCTCAATCCTTTCCTACCATGAACGAAACTCACTCTCCTCTCAACAGTGAACATGGTGGCTCTTCCCTCCATCTGTCTCTCTAGAAAACTAATGAAAACATCATCACTGGCCATTCCTCCAAGCTCCGTCGAGCGTTCATCACCACCCTCTTCATTCTCTCCCATAATATACTCTCTTAAATTTCTGTCAAATTATTTTCAATTTAGAAAGAGGAATGAAATTCAACTTTGTTTTCTCCTTACTTTTGTTTGAATTTGATCAAATTCTTGTCAATCACAACAAATAAGCAAGAAAAAACAAATTAGATACTTCACATTTAAATTTAAATTTACTTTGTTGATGGAGAGGAGAGTGAGTTCCTTTGTGTCGAGTTTCATTCAGTAGAGAAGAGAGGAGCGAACGATAGCAACTGGAGAGGAGAGACAGATATTTGAGAAGTTGAATGGTCTGGAGTGGAAATAATCTGGAGGGTCGATATGAAATTAGATGTGCGGTGCAGATGGTGAGATATGTCTGGGGTAAAAACTGTTGGGGTATTTTAACCCTTGTCTCTCTCTCTCTCTCTCTCTCTCTCTCTATATATATAGAGTAGAACTAGGGTGCTCCTAAGTTCACCCAACCTCTTGTGAACTTGACTCTAAAATATATCGAATCGACTTTAAACGATGAATCCAAACCATTGAAACCCTTCTACCTAATGAGTGATGCATCTACATGTGAAAATTTTAAAGTTTCGAATTAATTTAATATAGAGTCAAGTGGTCAAAAGTTTAAGGTTTATAAATTAATTTTAATGCATTCATTTTTTGGACTCCTTTGACCGCTTGACTCTATATTAAATTAATTCAAAACTTTAAAATTTTCACATGTAGACACATCAGTCATTAGGTAGAAGGATTTCAACGGTTTAGATTCATCGTTTAAAGTCGATTCGATATATTTTAGAGTCAAGTTCACAAGAGGTTGGGTGAACTTAGGAGCACTCTAGTTCTACTCATATATGTGTGTGTGTGTGTGTGTGTGTGTGTGTGTGTGTTTGTGGGTAATGATATTTCTTGAATGGTATAGCTGTTATTGGATATGGACAATAAGGGAATGGCACTCCAGGGTGAGTTCTTATTGAGGCAGTCTATCTGAAAGCCTGGTAAGGCGACACCTGCAGTGCCAAACGGGTACGGAACCATCGCACATGTTAGTTTAGGGTTAATGTCAGCATGAAGTGCATTGAAATTGATGTATGAGGGTGAAGAAAGTGAGATGGATGTTAGTATTAACAGTAGTAGAACGATGTTGATTTTTTATGTAGTTAGATGTTATTTTCTAAAAACCCAACGCAATACCTCAAGAACGGGATACATGGAAACGAGCAAGAACACACATCCTTGGAACATTTATGTACATTACATTACCTTTGTTTGACTAGTTGACATTGGAATCAATTTCTGTATCATTGCGCGCGGTTCGTAATAATTCTTATGCAGGTGAAACTGATTTAGCTTTATTTGTTGTTTCTCAAATAATTGAAGATGAACCAAATTAGCAGGACTAGGTGATGTGTGACAGCTTCACGACTTTTGTCCACGAATTCCATGAATAAAGATTGGTGATGCACGACCCCAGAACTTGATAATGATTTTTTTATTTTTTATTTTCTCACGGAGGAGATAATTGAAGATATATGAATCAAATTAGCAGGACTAGGATAAGACTGAAATGAGTGACAGTTAACAATTCACTCGCAATTCCTAGTCAATGGTCTTTAGTCTAACACACTACTTTTCCACACGGAAATGGACTAGTTTTCTTGAGGGAAAACTTGAATATATATAATTGCTCAACTTAATTATCCTCATCACCAAAAAATTTCTTCCCTAATAAATAAAAATCTAATAAATATTTTGTTGTTTAGCAATAAAATTTGAATGGAGCTAGTATATATATATACTAATTAAACTTAACACAGGGATTAGTAACCTTAATTATTAAAATATAATTCTAAATATTAAAATCGATCTACTTTAGGAGTTATAAATTTATTTTTGAATTTATTTCCCTTTTTAAAATGTATTTACAACAATGTTAATAGGTAAAATAAAAGAAGGTTTATTAAGTTATATTAATACAATTATTTTTCAGCATTTTTTTTATCGCTCAAATTTACAATAAATATAATTAAAATTAAGTTTTCAGTATTTTTGAACTTCAGCATTTTTTTTTTGTGAATTAAAGGGTCCTGCCCGTCACATATATTTCTTTTAGATGCCTCTTGCGGTTTAACCCTCAATATAACTTTATTATTATTAAAGGGTCTTGCTAACTACAATATATTTTAGATGCTATTTTCAAGAATTGAACCTACATCTCACAGTAGAGAGACGATTCATGTCACTAAACTAAGCCCACTGTTCTCAAATAATAGAATAAACACTAAATAGAAATCCAATTTATCTTGAGAAAGCAAAGCAAGAAACAATTATGTATCTGATTTCATTTAATTTAGGAACATGAAGAGAAAAATGAGCTAAAAATGTTATTAATTATTAAGAAAAACGGTAACATTTTGTATCTCCTGAATTGCTAATTTTGCAATTCATGCATATGTTCTCATAATCATGCATCTGATTCCGATGAATGTTATCTTATTCTCATCCACAGAATATAACAGTAGCTCATATTTATCTGCTGCTATTATTGTCATGGATGATGTGTAATTCTTGCAATATCTCATAATCATGCATGCTGTGTAATTGTTAAAACAAAGGTCTTTAATGAAACTTACAACCAATTTGAAACTTATAATATATATAATGAATATAAGTACATGAATGGTATAATTTCAATAAAGCATGAAGAAGTCTCATGCCCAAGTTCTTATTTATATCTATAGCTAAAATGCATGTAAAATTTACAGTACGTATCATCTCGGCCGCTCCATGGATGACAACATGTGACCTTCAAGGCTATATTGTTTTGTGCATTCTACAGTTTCGGAACTTGATAGGTTCCCGACAACAAGCAACTGCTGAATTTCTTCATTCCCTCTCTGACTCCGTTGGTTTCTCATCCTCCTTAGTGCCTCTAATTCTAAGGCAACTTCTTTCATCGTTGGCCGTTCTTCTCCTTTCGTCTTCAAACATTGGCTTGTAAGACGTGCTATGACGTTGAGTTCTTCTGCTCCAGCCTCAATCGCAATTGGAGGATCAACGACTTGAAGCAAGCGGCCCTCATCAAATGCAACTGTGAAGTACATTGCTAGATTGTGAAATTCCTCTGGTCGAGCAAAAGAGATGGGTTTTTCTCCTGTTATAAGCTCAGCAAGAACAACACCAAAACTATACACATCACTTTTTTCAGTTAATTGGCTTGTATAGAAATATTCCGGATCCAAATAACCAAATGGTTCCTTGAACAAGAGTAGTGAGATGGGTTTTATCAAAGGGAACAGACCTTGACGCTCCAAAGTCTGATACCTTAGCTATGAAGTTTTCATCGAGGAGTATGTTAGAGGACTTGATGTCTCTATGGATTATTGGAGTTGACGTTGCTGAATGCAAATGAGCAAGAGCTCTAGCAGCTTCAACCGATATTCTCAAGCGGCAATCCCATGTTAAATGGAATCCTGAATTTTGGCCATGAATAAGATGTAAGAGTGTTCCATTAGGTATGAACTCATATACCAATAAGGGAACTTGAGTCTCCAAACAACACCCAAGGAGCTTCACAACATTTCTATGGTTAATCTGTGAAAGAATTATGATCTCGTTAATGAATTGCTCAATTTGACTCTCATCTTCTATTTTAGATTTCTTAATTGCAACCACTTTTAGGTCCGATAAAGTGCCCTTGTATACGGTACCAAATCCTCCTTCACCAAGAATATTGTTTTCATTGTAGTTTTCAGTAGCCTTCTCAAGTTCTTGCTCGGTGAAGATTTTTGTTTCTGAGTCGATACCTTGTGAGGCTAACCTTTGTTGCAACATGTAACCACCATTCTGTCTGAAGAACTGGATTCTCATCTTCACTATCTTTCTTTTCTGCAAACCCCAGTAAGAGAAAAAACCAGACATGACCAGTATAAACAGAAGCCCCAGACTTACACCTGCAATGCAAGAAAATATCTGTTAATTATCATTTGTAGACTGTCCATATATATATATTGTATATATAATGCTTTTCTAACAACTGACAATGACAGATCGACAAGCCTTGTATAGATTTTTTTTTTCATCTAGAGAATGGCCTTCATGGAAATTAATGTTATATTGGTAGTCCATAACAATTGGTCCTTGGTTTTGACAAGTCTCCACTATATCCTGGAACTATGATACTTTATATTCTTATGTTTCAACTTCCATGTATACATGCATGTTTGTCCACCCATTATTATGAGTTAAAGTTTGACCTATGATAGCTAGGTTAATGATTTAATTTTGATAGATACTGTAAGTTGATATAAAAGTAATATCTTCATTTTGTTAATCTAACAATACATTATAAGTATCAAAACTGTTTTGTGTTGCTGGACTTATTGCCAAGTGGTGCTTGATCAATCCGAACTGACTAGATATTCATTTATCCCCGGGTTAGTCTTAAAATTTATTGGATTGGGTCGGCTATGGGCCGACTTCTCCAGTTGGGTCAATAAACCTTAAACCGGACCTAATTACAATAAGATGAATTCCTATCAGCAAAACAGCTAGACTTTTTGAGTAAAGGTTGGAGATCAAGCTACCCAAAGAAAAACAGTTAGATTTATTATTAGTAACAACATACTGATGCTGATATGCGGGGAAGCTGAAATTTTGGTGAACTAATCTGGATTTCTGCACAACTTACTTGATTGTATAGAATCCTTAAATTTATGAATCATTACCTGACATTGTTTAATCATAAACAAAACATCTCAGTTTGAAAGTATTTCGTGCAACACAATCACAAATAATTAATCCCCCTTTCAAGAAAAAAGAAAACGTTAAGTTAATTATTCAACCAGGAGTGTTCAGTGAGACTGAGATCATATTTGGTTGTGAAATAAAATTAATGAGGATTAAATTACTTATTCCATCTTGCTCTTTATTTTTTATCTCTTGTTTGTAGTTTATATCATTTCTTAAATTAATACATTTGGAAGAGTAAGAACGTTGAAAAATGAAACTTTCTCTGTAAAAATGGATTTTATGGGGAGTAAGTGTGTAGTAAGTTAATTTAATCCGTCTAAAGAAGTAGAGTAATTTACTCCGGATAAACTCATCTCTTACTCTATGGATCTTACTCCTATTTCACTACTCATTTAATACCTTGTGTGGAGTAAAGAGTTTACTCCACCTCTTACTCGACAACCAAACATGCCTTCGGAGACTACACCATAAGTAAGAAAGTTAAAAAAAATTGCAGCTCTAGTTGTTGTTGTATCCATAGAAGGAAAAATCGGTCGAGTCGGATAGGAACCGGCCGTCAGCGATCCAATTTTGGACCGAGTTTCTCGGTGTTGGGTTATGGACGGTCCAAAACCATTGATTAGCTTAAGCTGCGGAAAGAACGTAAAACAAAAATTTTACTTCTAACTTAAGCCAAGGATTAAACGAGGTATGTCAGAATACTTTCCAAGGCGATCCACCTTCAGTATTCTTGACATCAAAATCCAATTTAATCCTTTTACAGATCTACTCCATAATTGATTTCTAAAACTTTAATCTACTTACAAATTAAATAGATTAATATAACATATTTATACCTTGATCCAAATTCCAATTGGATTGCAGCAGACCGAGAAGATCGAATCTGAGGAACGTCTTGCCTCGGAGTATTAGACATCTGATACCTCTATCGGTCGTCCACCAGGAACCACCAGAGCGCTGGCTTTCTACTGCCAGTAATACTGACCAGCGGTATTCGCAAAAACACTATTCACCGAGAAAAGGACAAAATAAATATACCGCGACTTTCGCAAATATATTATTTCCAAATCCCATAAATACTATTCACAGAAGGCGTGAAAACACTATTCACCGAGAAAAGGACAAAATAAATATACCGCGACTTTCGCAAATATATTATTTCCAAATCCCGTAAACACTATTCACAGAAGGCGTGAAAACACTATTCACCGAGAAAAGGACAAAATAAATATACCGCGACTTTCGCAAATATATTATTTCCAAATCCCGTAAATACTATTCACGACAGCCGTAAAAGTACTATTCACGGGAGGCGTGAAAACACTATTCACGAATATCGTAAAAACTGACTGCGTCTCGCGCAAAATCAGATTCACGAAACTTCGCGAAAATACTATTCACGACACCCATAAAAACACTATTCACGACTCGCAAGATTATACGTGGATTACGTATATCTTTCTTTTCTATCCCAACACTATTTGGGAGAGAAAAACCGAAAGTTCTGAAAGACTGACTTTCAGATCGATCAGACTTCGATCGGATTTTTTGGAATGAATTTTTCTCTACCCCTACCCCTCTATTTATAGACTTTTGAAATGGTCTAAATGACTAATATGCCCCTAGGGCAACATGGTATTTACCAAAATGCCATCGAGCCCATTAATCAATTGATTAGTTTGGGCTTTGACTTTTGGGCTTTCTAATTAAAATCTATTTTTAACTTAGGCCCAAAATTCAAATGGGCTTTGAGCCCAAAATATTAATTCATAATTAATATTTGTAATCCACTTTATAATCGATCTGATCAGTTATAACTTCTTGCGACTGTTGTTGCGATAGCTTTTACATAACGTGTCATATACGCTTGTAAATTGAATATGTTTAAGCTTGTCATCTTTATGACATTTATATTAATTATACCTTTTATAATTAATATAAATATCTTATTATTAATTATAACTATATATAATTAATTATAAGATTCTCTGATAAGTCTCCTTTACGGTGTGACCCAATAAGATCTGTGTTATGTTGGTAAATAGAATTAAAACCATTTTAACTTCTATAACCATAGGAGGCATCTGACATCTACACTATGACCATCCAATTACACAGATGATGCTGTACTATACAGTACCACGATCCAGTAAACTATTTTAGTCGTGTTAATTCTTATGTCTCACAGTATCAGATCAGTTTCAAGGTAGGTGTGTGTCATCCTTGCAAACTTAATCTTTTCTTGATCTTGAGCAGATTATCAAATATAATTACTCTTGTAATTATACTGCATGCAGATAATCCTACTCTATCAAGGGGCCCAGTGATACCGTAACTCGTATAGAGATACGAGGGACAATAGTACTTTTGGTAAACCATCACTACCTCAACTAAGCTATGTATACCGAAAAGCTACCGTTATGACTACGTTTTACCGACAGCGTTAGATAACAATCACACATACACATCTCTTAGTAGGAAAGATGAATACCTCATACTTTAGAACTTCACACTGAATGAAAACATTAATGACACGTACACAATTCCATTTAATGTTTCATTCGGGGTCTGTCAAATACCATGTTCCTAGAACATGTATCTATGTGATTAAAACGACATCTCATGTCAATGGTCTGTAAAACATGACAATCTTTTAATCCACATACTAACCTTGTAACTGTAAATTAGTGTTCCTGCTAATTACCTCGGTTAGAGACTTTTAAGAGTATATATCATCTATATTATGAAGTTTCACAATTCCAGTCATGAACTCGAAATGATTCATAAATTCAATAATACTCAAGGAACAAAATGACAATTTATTAATCACTCAATTCATGAACAAAGCTTTATGATAATTTATCGTATTATTGACTTCTAGATTATTACAAACTAACACTCGGTGCACGATTTTTCAGTGAAAAACTTGTTCAAATTGGCCAAATCAAGCGATTCTTCGTCAATTCTTCTACATAGGAGCGATTCGTAACGTTGATTCTCACAAGTTGCATGGTGCTAATTTATTTCACAAAAAACAAAGTGCTATGACCTCAAATCAGATTTGGGGTGCGAAATATGCAATTTTGACTGAGTCAAAATTCTAATTGGAGAAAAAGGATTCTCGGATCGTGAAGGGCCCAACATCAGAAGGAGATGGTCCACCTGTCTGGTTTAATAAGAGAGAACAAAGCACTTCAGTAGGGCGTATTCATTCAGAGGGTTAAAAAAAGAAGGTGGAGTCCGCTGGCAGAGGCACTAATCAAGGATACTGTGCGTCACTTTTACTGGAGGAGATGTAGGGATTATTTTTTTCAATTGGGCTTGGGCGATTAAAAGATACCTATCTATGCACTCAATAAAGAAATCGATAAATCTGATTTTTTTTTTTTTTAGCTTAATATTATTACTATTATTTTCATATATCATAATTTTCTTAGTTTTATAACTCAATAAATCATTTGGTGGTTTTCTAAAATCACAAACAAGTCCTTATAGTCTTAAATAGGCTCAAATTAAGCCTAAATTCAAATCCCAATAAAACCGAGTACAGAACAAGCTTCTGTCAAAAATATCGAATTTCCGATCCAATTTGGCCGATTCCGACCGATTCACCCGATTCCGACCGATTCACCCGATTCTGATTCACTAGTTAAGTGACCGATTCTGATTTTTCCTTCTATGGTATCAACTGCAACATTGGCAGGGACAATAAAATACTTCCTACCCCCTTGATGTTTGATCCATGAGATTAATTTCTATAGTACTAGAAACAATTTGTAATTGGAGACATCTTAATTATTGTTCACAAAGTAAAATTAGGATTTCAAAAAGATGAAAAAATTACCTAAAGCAACTTCAAGCGGGAACACCCTTCTCTTGCATCCACTTCCCCCCTTTTTACCATCACCAGTCATGCCTTTTGGGCAAGAACATGTATAATTTCCCGGTAAATTGATACAACGGCCGACACACGGATCTGATTCAAGGCATTCATTGATATCTGGAAAGCAAAGAAAAAACCATTTCGTCAGGAATTATTATATGCAGTTGAAGCAATGGTAATTTGCTGTGGCTGGAAAATTATGTATTATACCTGTGCAACCATCTTTAGCATAGGGATTTCCTTTGTATCCTTGACTGCAGTTGCACAGATACCCGACCATTGAGGGTGAGTCATAGCAATAACTATTATTTTTGCATGCGAAGGAACCAGTATCGTTTCTAGAATCTTCACATGACTTGTTTCCGATTGCCCAATCCAATTGTACGAGATTAGTATCAATGAAGTTTGTTTCATAATAGCCACTCTGATTTGATTGGAAATCATCTCTTTGAGCAAAATACACGGAAATGCAGTCGAAAATATCCACACTTGAATTTGATATGTTTACTTGCGTAAATTGAATATCGAAGCTTTTTAGATTGCCTGGAAGAGTAGCTTGGCAACAACCTTGGCCAGAGCAAGACCCGTTTAAGAAACTAGTACCCTGAGGCTTACAAAACGTGACACAGCCAGTTGTCTCTGTCTGATTTTCGACTTGTGTACTTATCGAGACTAAAATATTGCAGCCAACAACCGTCAGCATATTGTACTGGAAAGATAATGTAAAAGGAGTTCCATCTAAGTTGAACCGTCCGGATCCATTATCGATCTGTCCATATTCCATTGACATCAGGACACCTTTCGTAAATCAGCCCAGCAATGATCTTTATGTAGCCTTGTGATGATATTTCTTGAATGGTGTAGGTGTTGTTGGATATGTACAATGTGGGACGAAACAAGGGATGCTTCTTGGGGCAGTCTAATTCAAAGCCTGGTAAGGCATTGCCAGCAGTGCCAAACGGGTATGGATTGGAGCCACATGTTAGGTAGTTTGGGGTCCTATTATAAGCAGCATCAAATACAGAGGGACTGATGTATGAGGATGAAGAAAGTGAGATGGATGTTAGTATGAACAACAGTAGTAAGAAGAGGTACTGTATCTTTAAGAGCATGGCTGGTTTCTACTTGCTGGAGGAAGTTAATTAGATGTTATTGCCTACAAATCCAATGCAATCCCTCTTAAAGACAACAGCCTTGGGACTTGTATGTACATTGTTTTACCTTTGTTTGACTAGTTGACTTTGGAATCAATTGAAGGAGAAAATTGAAGATTCGCGCGTGGCAGCTTCACGACTTTTGTCCACAAAATCCTCGAGTAAAGACTAGGGATGCACGACGTGCTCCAGGGTTTGATAAAGACTGCTTTAAGATTAGGATAAGAATGAAATGAGTGATGGTTAACAATTCACTCGCAACTCCTAGTCAATGGTCTTTAGTCTATATAACTCACTCACTTTTCAACACGGAAATGGACTAGTATGTACTAAACTTTTTCACACGAAAACTTGAATATATATAATTGCTAAACTTAATTATCCTCGTTACCAACAAATATCTTCCATAATAAAGAACAAAGAGTGAGTCTATTATACTATGCATATCAACGGTTGATCCATAATATACGAATCAATATTTCTATTTTTAAAATCCTAAATGTCGATCCGAATCGTTTAACATGATTCTGATATGAATATGTACTAGCAGACTGAATTTATATTTTTTATAATTTTTTTACTATTTTTTAAGATGGATAGAAAATCACTTGTTCTAAAAATTATGGACCATGAAAAAAAAAGTGATTTTCTACCTATCTTCAAAAATAGTAAATTCAATCTGCAAATACATATTCTAAAAATATATCGATTTACTTCAGTTGTGATAAATTTATAAAAAAAAAATATATATATTTAGTATAATATTTTGTTTTAAGGTTGGAGGACTATGCTCCAATATTTTCATTAATAAGAAAAAAAAAATGTTACAATAACAACATCCTACGACTCTGTCTTGTCAATCCTGATGTACAGCCTGGTTACATTGATACTCTATTTACAAAATGTAAGCATGTGTCGTCTACACTGGCACAGTACTGACGCGCGCGCATATGGCCCAATTATGACCCAATTGGATCATATTCTGTGCACATATGGCCCAATTATGCACATCAATTGCCGACTCATTAATTAGTATGTCTACCGGCTTGGCCTTGTTTGCGAAAGTTTGTCTGTTGTGTTCTCTCATTAAATAGAAGATGTTATTTTACACCCGATTTCGAAAAAAGTTTAAATCGGCCCAGAATTTTCTGATTTGTTATTTTAATTAAATAGAAGATGTTCTGATTTTTTTTTTTTTACTATATTGAAATATTGGGAAAAAAAAATTAATTTTTTTTTCTATTGATATATCAGTGTATCACTTCACGGACTTAATCTGAAAACAGTTATGGTGTAATTCAAAAAACTCGACCAACATAACATGATGTATCCACTGACTAATTAAGCAGTTCAAATATGAGAAATTGACAATTAAATTCGATGTTAGCACATTCCTACGAATCATATCTTCATCACCACAAAGCACCAAACTTATCAAAATCGTCCGAATTATCAAATTATGCACTGCAAATATCCAAAATTACCAATCACCGAATACATCAAACTACTAAATCACCATCAGTTAATTTATAGTACAGGCCGCAGAATGTATCCTGCCGCCCGAATCACCATAATATATATGGCACAACTAAACTATAAAAATTGCAATTCAAAATGAAATTAGAATTATCAAAAGTCAAATTTTGGTTAAACTTGATTGGTCAAACTTGGTAAACTATGAAGATTTAACTCAATACTCATATGCGAACAGAAAGCACAAATGGAAAAAATCTAGGTGTTTGCGCGGCTCACATAAACAATGCTGAAATGGAATAATGCCCTGGTCTACGCGTGGTGCACAGAGGAAAATTGCGCTAACTAAATCACGGTTCACTCGCCCGGTCTTTGCGCGGACCACGAATGCGCGCCCAGGAAATTGGATCCGGTGTTGTCGCGGTCTGCAGATCCAAAGCGGAAACAACGAGGGGGCGGTGTACAGTCGCGGTCTACACAAGTCGCGGTGTATACAATCGCTGAGCAACGGAAGAAAAATCTTGTTCTTTGAACCATCTTCTATTTGAAGAAGTTCTAATATTAATTTATGGCAAATGCTTCTATGAATATAAGAACTTATTTGTAAAATGAACATATTTTTATTTTCAAAGTTCAAACAGTCGATCTGAACCGTTCATCTTGTTCTCCATATTAATATGTGCTTAGATACCAAATTTTACATTTTTCTGAATTTTTTTACTATTTATTAAGATGGGTACAAAAAATATCAAATTCAGACCATTGAATTTTGTACCCATCTTAATAAATAGTAAAAAAATTCAGAAAAATGTAAAATTTGGTCTCCAAGCACATATTAATATGGATAACAAGATGAACGGTTCGGATCGACTGTTTGAACTTTGAAAATAAAAATATGTTCATTTTACAAATAGGTTCTTATGTCCATAGAAGCATCACTCTTTATTCATTAGAGTTTTTGTGCGAAAAGGATGAAAAGAGGAGAGACAAATTTAAAATAAACTTAATTTATTATTTTTTTAATAAGAATCTAAATTACAGAATATATATAACCCAGATACGTAGTTCATTGTATTCAAATAGTAATTTGGATCACAACATAACAATTCATATTATTGAAGAAAAACAAGCTATGCAAAAAGTGTGTAGCATTTCTTTTTAAAAGAAAAAATATATAATTCTACCGATCCTCAAACGTTTGGATATTCATTTCATATATTTAAAAATTATTATTTAAATTTTAAAATTTGATTGTTCTCCATAAATTAGACACGACGTCTCAAATTTGAATTTATTTGACCATTTGTCAAAACGTCGCTAATTTTCAAATCAGCAGAAATTTTATACATGTCATACTCAAATAATGAACAAATTTAAAATTTTAGTATTTTTCAATTTGAACAATACTTTTAAAGATATCAACTGAATATACTATAAAATTGGATGTAGGCCAAAATTACTCAAAAAATAATAATATTTTCTAGAGTCATATGTTAGGCAACGTTTGTAAGTGAAATAAAAATATATCAAGTGTGCATGTATAAGAAATAAAAGAGTAATTATTTTACTGTTATAAGAAATAAAAGATATTAATTACTTTATCGATCTTTCATTTTTTTTTTTCTATAATGCTTAAGAATAAAGAAAGCAGGATGTTGATGTTAGTATAATAAGTATATTAATTTATTACTTGAATTGTGAAGACAATGATATGTTTTGACTAGTAGGACCAAAACGACTCCAAGTCTTTGCAAAATTTCGACTTTTTGAGGCACTTAATTAGATGTATCAAAATATAGAACAGTTCGAGTGTAGAGTTCATGTCCATAGTAACATAATTTGTGTTTATTCACGAATCCCGAACTGGCGAATTTTTCGGCTGACCGAATTATTTCTGAATAAAATGCGAATTATGAATTAATCGCGAAAAAATTTATTATGATTATGATTATGATTATGATTATGATTATGATTATGATTACGATTATTATTATTATTATTATTATTATTATTACTTCTTTTTGGGACCGAATCATTCTTAAATTATACCCGAATTACAAAATATTTATGCGGCCGAACCGAATCTGAATAATTCATTTGTCACTGTGTTCATATCCACATGATCAGACCGTGTAAAATCAACATCCTGGACTAGGGGTGTTCATTGGGTCCGGTTTATTCGGTTTTGGACCGAACCGATTTAGATTGGACTAAATGGTTCGGTTTTTTCGGTTTATTGGATCGGTTCGGTTCATTTTTTATTTATTAGTTTGGTTCAGTTCGGTTTTAAAATTTTCAAAACCGAATATACTGAACCGACCGAACTTCTTATTTTGTTAATACGTATGGCGCTGCATTTCCCCACTCCCCATACCCCTAGCCCTAGCGATAATCTAACCAGTCCTCTCTCTGACTAAGTCGCACACACGGCACGCCTCATCGCCTCTACCCGACCTAGACCCTAGTCCCTTCACCTCCCATCAAATCGACGAACCTCTTTGTCACAGTTTCACCCACCCCAATCAAAACGTACGATGTCACGCAGTACCGCTTCAACTGCCTCAAGCTCAACCCTAGATACGATTTTTATCTCTCTCAGTCTCAATCGCTCTTTGAGTTTAATCTCCTTACCTCTTGAAGAAAGTTCAAATTTGAAACTGACAATTTTATGCCTTGAGTTTTACTCTCCTTGGCTCTTTTAGTTTTCTTTTCCTTCTCTCAAATTGTTCAGTTTTCAATCTCTTTTTGAGTTTTAATCTCCTGACCTTGTTGTCCGCACAAGGCCTTGCAAGATTTACAATCTTTTCAGAGAGTTTTCCGGGTACGAATCTTTCAGTGTTTGCATTAACTTCGGTTTCAACCGAACAAACCAAACAAACCGAACTAAAACTTTGGATCGGTTCGGTTCGGTTGATCGGCTAAAACGGTTCGGTTCGATTGTATTTTTGAAACCGAAATAAAACTTTGGTTTGCCTAGTTCGGTTCGGTTTCAACCGAACCGAACCAATGAACACCCCTATCCTGGACCATTGACTAGGAAAAGTAGTGGGTTAGGCTAAGGACCATTGAGTAGAAGCATTTCAGGCAAAGTGAATTGTTAACTGTCACTGATCATATCAGTCTTATCCTAATCTTAAAGCAGTCTTTATCAAACCCTGGAGTACGTCTTGCTTCTTTTCATGGATGCAGTCCTTGAGGTAATAGCATCTACTTCCTCCAGAAAGTAGAAACCAGCCATGCTCTTAAAGATCCACCTCTTCCTATTACTATTGTTCATACTAACATCCATCTCACTTTCTTCATCCTCATACATCAATTTCACTGCACCTGATGCTGACAATAATAACGAAAAAATAACACCAAGAACAACATGTGCAATGGTTCCGTACCCGTTTGGCACTGCCGGCATCGCCTTACCAGGCTTCGAGATAGACTGCTCCAAGGAAAATCCACCCTATAGTGCCACTCCCTCATTGTCCATATCCAACAACACCTACACCATTCAAGAAATATCATTACAAGGCTACATAAGGATCTTTGCCGGACTGATTCACAAAAGGTGCCGGGGTGCCAATGGAAAATGGACAGAGTTTGAAGGATCCGGACGGTTCAACTTAGATGGAACTCCTTTTACATTATCTTACCAGTACAATATGCTGACAGTTGTTGGTTGCAACAATTTAGTCTCGATAAGTACACAAGCCGAAAATCTGACAGCGACAAGTGGCTGTGTCACGTTTTGTAAGCCTCAGGGTACTTTCTTAAGCAGTTCTTGCTCTGGCCTAGGTTGTTGCCAAGCTACTCTTCCAGGCAATCTAAAAAGCTTCGATCTTCAATTTACGCAAGTAAACATATCAAATTCAAGTGTGGCTTTTCGCTACTGCATTGCTGTATATTTTGCTCAAAGAGATAATTTCCAATATTCAAATCAGGGTGGCTATTATGAAACAAGCTTCTCTGATACTAATCTCATACAATTGGATTGGGCAATCGGAGACAAGTCATGTGAAGATTCTAGAAACGATATTGGTTTGTTTGCATGCAAAAATAATAGTTACTGCTATGACTCACCCTCGATGGTCGGGTATTTGTGCAACTGTAGTCAAGGATACAAAGGAAATCCCTATGCCGAAGAAGGTTGCACCGGTATAATACACAATTTTCCATCCCAAGCAAATTACCATTCATGCTTGAAAGTTGAAACTGCATATAATAATTCCTGATGAAATGTTTTTTCTTTGCTTTTTAGATATCGATGAATGCCTTGAATCAGATCCATGTGTAGGCCGCTGTATCAATTTACCAGGAAATTATACATGTTCTTGCCCAAAGGGCATGACTGGTGATGGTAAAAAGGGGGGAAGTGGATGCAAGAGGAGGGTGTTCCCGCTTGATGTAGCTTTAGGTATTTTTCTTTTTCTTTTTGAATCCTAATACTACTTTGTGAGCAATAATTAAGATGTCTCCAATTACAAATTGTTTCTAGTACTATAGAAGTATATTATTGTCCCTGCAAATGTTGCAATCGCTACTTGCAGATTTAACAACAAATAGAGTAGCAATTTTTTTAACTTTCTTACTTACCTGCGGGTAGTCTCTATGGTCATGTTTCGTTGTGGAGAGAGATGGAGTAAATTATTTACTCCACACTTAATTAAACTGTCAAACAAGAAGTAAAATATGAGTATGGAATAAAAGATGAGTTAATCCAGAATAAGTTACTCTATCTCTCTAAACTTGTTTTGGTAATTATAAGTTTCTAAAAAAGTCTTATAGATGGACAGTCTAAATGCACAGTCTACAAATGATAATTAACTGTATTTTGTTGCATTGCAGGTGCAGGTCTTGTAAGTTTCATTAAAAACATTATATATTGTGTATGTTTCAAATTGGTTGTAAGCTTCATTAAAGAAAATTTGTTTTAGCAATTACACGCCCATGACGTGACAATAATAGCAGCAGACAATTATGAGCTATTGTTATATTATGTGGATGAGAATGAGCAGGGCCGGTCCTGAACATTTTGGGGCCCGTGGCAAGAGAAAATTTTGGGTCCTTTATATATACAATTTTTTTATAAGATAGGCTAATACGCTTCTATATGTAAGACTTCAACACTATGTGTTTATAAGTTATTTTTATATTTTCAAAGTCCAAACAGTTGATCTGAACCGTTCAATATGATATCCATATTAAAACGTACTTGGAGACCAAATTTTACAACTTTAGGAATTTTTTTACTATTTTTTAAGTATAAATTTTGCTAAATGTCACTAAATTTTATCATTTGTCACGGATTAAAAACTCAAGTTTGATTTGTCTCTTTCTAGTCACTCAATTTTGTTATTTGTCTCAATCAAGTTACTCTATTCCGTCCAAAATTCTAGCATAACATGCTCATTTTGTTAGTATTTTATGACGGAATGAGTATATTCCGATAATATTTTGGATAGAATGAAAATATTCCGTTAAAATTTTGGATGTAAAAGTATAGAGTGATTTGATTGGAATTAACAAGTAACAATATTGAGTGACTAGAAATAGACAAATCAAATTTGAGTGACCAATTCGTAACAAAAGATAAAGCTTAGTGACCTCCAGCGAAATTTACTCATTTTTTAATATAGGTAGAAAATCCATTGATTCAGAAGATTATGGACCACAAAAAATAATGATTTTCTACCTACCTTAAAAAATAGTAAAATAATTCAAAAATAGATAAATTTTGGTCTCCAAGCAAGTTTTAATATAAATATATCTCTCTAATGGGATAAGAGATTATGATTCTCATTGGCCTTGTATTATGGGGACCAAATTATATAGACAACCCAAGGAACCCTTGGCTGCCTAATGTGGTAATTATTCAATTCAACACATCACAAAATTGAATATTACCTCTTAAGTTCTACACATTAAAGGTCCACATCCTATATGACACATTAATGCTCAATATATTATATAACATATATGACCACTTTAATAGAGCATAAAATTGACAGTATACAATACAAAATATTTTACATATTAGTCCAATGTTCGATTTATAATCCAACAAAAGCCTGGTAAGGTGATGCCTGCAGGGCCAAACGGGTACGGAACCATCTCACACGTTAGTTTAGAGTTAATGTCAGCATCAAGTGCATTGAAACTGATGTATGAGGGTGAAGAAAGTGAGATGGATGTTAGTATGAACAGTAGTAGTAGAACGAGGTCGATCTTTAAGAGCATGACTTATTTTAGGAATAAGTTAGATGTTATTGTCTAAAAACCAATGCAATACCTCAAGAACGGCATACATGGAAACGAGCAAGAACACATCCTTGGAACATTTATGTACAGTATTACTTTACCTTTGTTTGACTAGTTGACATTGGAATCAATTTCAGTATCATTGTGGTTCATAATAATTCTTATGCGTGTATAACTGATTTAGCTTTATTTTTTGTTTCTTATATAGGAGATAATTGAGATGAACCGCAGGACTAGGTGATGCGTGACAGTTTCATGACTTTTGTCCACGAATACCTTGAATAAAGACTGCTGATGCACGACCCCAGGACTTGATAATGAATTTTTTTTTTTTTTTTTCTCATGGAGGAGATAATTGAAGATATATGAATCAAATTAGCAGGACTAGGATAAGACTGAAATGAGTGACAGTTAACAATTCATTTGCAATTCCTAGTCAATGGTCTTTAGTCTAACTCACTACTTTTCCACACCGAAATGGACTAGTTTTTCGAGGAAAAACATGAATATATATAATTGCTCAACTTAATTATCCTCATCACCAACAATTATCTTCTATAATAAAGAAAAATTCCATCATTTGTTGTTAGCAATAAATTTTGAATGGAGCAACTATATACTAATTAAACTTAACACAGTGATTAGTAACCATAATTCTTAAATACATTAAATTAGATTTAGTCATTTAAAAGATAATTTTAAACATCTAAAATCGATCTACTTTAGGAGTGATAAATTTATATTTTGGAATTTAATTCCCGTTTTAAAATTTATTTACAACAATGTTAAGAGGTAAAATAAAAGAAGGTTTATAAGTTATATATTAATGCAATTACTTTTCAGCATATTTTTATCGCCCAAATTTACAATAAATAGAAATAAAATTAACAAATTTATCATACACACATCACTGATAAAATATATCTGTTTACATAATTTATACTAATCATTTGTACCCTCTTAGACAAACTTTAATTTTAAGTACCATCATTTATTTACTAACGTTGGCATACAATTACTTTACTGTAGTTGCGCAAGTCTTGAGAGGAAATCGTGTCATTGTCCTTTCCTTTGACCTAATCCCTGCTAATTGGAATAACATGATACTGTGTTGGGTGTATTGCATGTTTTATCCGAAATTTAACAAGATATGGTTTTTAAATGTATTGTTTCTACATGGAAGTGAATTTTGTATTGATATTTTGATTGACATACATGAAATAAAGTGAGAAACCTTATTTTACTTCAAAATGACAGTATTAACCTCAACACAATTGAGCAATTCTTTTTTATTTTAAGTAGAACAATTAAAGTAATACTTAAATCACAAGTTGAGTAATAATGTAGAAAATTGATGCAGTACATTAAGTTTTTGCTGGATGGTTTATATTTAAATTATCAGATCGATGGCTATATTATGTTATTGAAGTTTATCAAATTCAAATGACAAGAATAAAAATAATTTTGATATAATTATACTTATTAGTGAATATTTTTATTAAAATTTATGAACTATATAGTTTTAAAAACAAATCAAACATTTTATTTATTTATATGATTAGATGATGAAAATTAATCATCAAATTTTCACTCATTAAAAATAATGTATTGGAGTATGCTCATAAATATTATTATAAAAAGAGCACTATGATCACTATAACATGAATTTAAATCGGCTGAAATCCTAAAATTCCTGAAATTCCTGAAATTCAATATCTCAGCCGTTCAACTTTTTCTTTGCACGTATTTCGGAACAGCTGATTTTTGTGCACGCATCTCAAAACAGTCCAACGGCTGAATTTGAATTACAGGAATTTCAGGAACACTATTCATGGATCTTGAATTTCAGCAGATTCGGATCCCTATAACATACCATAAAATTAAATCATAAAAATGTAGGACCAATTCATCCGATATTAAATGGAGACTTGACCATCTGTTACTTTGTCTAGTGGTTGCCAGCTGGTTAGCCCTTTTCCCCGAAATTTTTAAAGATACCATTTTGGAAAAAAAAAAAAAAAAAAATCAAATCGCCACATTTTCAGAAAAATTCTAAAGTTACTGAGTCCACCAAATGAAATGGTGGACATGCTTTTTTTTGTCTGCCATTTCATTTAATGGACGTGATAATTTTAGAATTTCTAAGAAAAAAAATGACGATTTGGTTTTTTTTTTTTTTTCTGAACATTTAAAAATTTCGGCCCTTTTCCTGACTGTCGGCTGACAAATTCGTACTAGTTTGTAATTAAGTCTATATTTATCTCCGTTTCATTAACATAATCCACACTGGTTCCTAAGTAATAACTACATTTAATTTAGGATCCAACACTATTACATAATTGCAGACTTCTATCAGGTTAAAATTGAATATGCTAATGGATTCCCTACTACATGCTAGAGACCAACACAATAGAAGAAACACCAATACTCTAGCGGTTCCATACGGATAGTAGTTTGATATTCTGATCCTATTGGTACAAAACACACTACCGATAGGAGAATTGTATACATCCTCTACCAGTAGTACATTATTTACCGATAGAATAGGAATGTGATTAATTATCCTATTGCACACTGAATCATGTACTGATTAATTTTGCATTTTTTTTTTAATTAGCCAGTCTCCCAATTTGCTAGCCAAATTAATCATAAACAAACATATATAGATACGTAAAATAACATAGACCAACATGCATCTTCATAAAATAAAATTTTACTATCATAAAACATACACATGCATCTTCATATATAAAAAAAATGGAGAAGACATACACATCTTCATAAACAAAATAAGAAGACAAACATACATCTTCATAGAAAAAAAAAACATACTTGCAGTGGGGTCCAATAGCAACATCTCCTATCTTCTGGAGCCTACGGATGATGCGTGGTGTGTCAGTCGCCTAGTGAACTACCAAGAATTCTGGCAGTCCACTACATAACATAACCGTAGGATTCTTGGCTGTTCTCTAGGGAAGTGGACTGCCAGGATTCCTGGCAGTTGGGACATTTAAAAAAAAAAAAAAACTTAGGGAATTTGTGGAACTTTTTTTTTATTAAGGATATTAATGAAAAAATTCGGGAGTCGGAGTAGTCTAGACAATTAAAAGTAATTAATATAACTATTTACCATCGTGAACAACATCCTGCTATTTTTATATTGAATAAAGATTTTGCCCCCCACTCTAATTCCCACATTCATTCTCCAATCATTAATTATCTAAGGGATTACAACTTCCAGCACAAAAAGACAAAATAAAATGTGTATCAATCATTAATTACGTGGGGATAGCTAATTAATTGGTGGGATTGCTTATATTTTAAATTTTTTAATACTGACGCGCACAAATATTTAACACGAGTATTAACATCTAATATTTCAAGTATTGATATATAAAATATCAAGTATTTCTTTTAAAAAAAAAAGGATATTAACTTTATTTTATCTCTCTCATCACACATCCATCTTTTACACATTTTTAAAGGTGGATTTTTTTTTCTCTTAATTCAATGTACGTAGCCCATATTTTTCATGATATGTGAAAAATTTTGCGAATCTAAAATCACAAACATCTGCTACGTAATTTTCTCTTTCAAATGAGATCCATAATGAAGTACTTTTGAGTTATCCGTCGTGCAAGTATTCGTACCTCGTAGTACAAGTATTCATACCTCGTTGTACAAGTATTCATAAATCGAGGTATGAATATGCTCGGTACAAATATTAGCAATATTTGATATAATATGTTAGATACAAATACTTGACAAAAGAACTATTCACACTTGTATGATGAGGTATGAATACTTGCAATACATGATATTAATATTTTCAAATATCATCTAATATCACAAGGAAAAAAATTAATAGAATCAATTAGGTACATATACTTGATACATGAACTATTTACACTTACATGATGAAGTATAAAATACTTGCAATACTTGATATTAATGCTTTCAAACATCATCTAGTGGCACAAGGAATTGCAATACTTGGTATTAATACTTGATATTAATACTTTCCGAAATATTTGGTATCTTAGGTATGAATACTTGCACGATGAGGTATGAATACTTGCTCGACAAGATATGAATACTTGCGCGATGGACAACCCGAAAGTATGTCATCATAGATCTCATTTGAAAAATAAAATTGCGTAGAAGAAGTTCATGATTTTAGATTTGTAAATTTTCTCACAGATCGTCAGAAATATTGACGATATTGAACAGAGAAAAAAAAATCCACCTCTATAAAAGTGTAAAAGATGGGTGTGTGATGTATACTTTTTCTTTTTCGAAATACTTGATATCTTAGGTATGAATACTTGATATATTATATATTAACACTTGCGTGCAAAAGTATAAATATTTGTGTGCGTTAGTTGTAAAATCTATCAAATATTAGTGGTTAGCCACTTAATTAATGAGCCCCACTTAATTAGCAACCCTCGCTTAATTAATGACTAGAGGATGAATGGAAAAATGAAGTGGTGGATAGTTAGTCGGTACCTTTTATATTAATTTAGACCGTTATATCTTTATCTTTACTCCTTATAAAATCATGTTGAAATTTAGAGAGGTGAAGAGGCTATCTGTCAAGCAAAGATCTTAGCCTCACGTTCAACTAATTTCAGCCATTGATCACTGTTTGATTTTGTGCAAATAGTTTTATATAGTCAAATGTGTAGAAGTACAAAAGTAGTTAGAAACCTACCCGTTTGAATTCAAAACATAATTCAGCTATTGGTATTCGTCACATTATTTTTTATTTTTTTACTCGCATTTCCACGCGCATGCTCATCTCTCCTTCCCCAATACGCTTCTTTCCTCTCCTGCGCGGAACCGATTCTTTCTTTCCTTCCCCGTAATAGAGAGAGAGCGCCTCTTTATTTTTTCTCCTTTCCTGTGCGAGAAAGAGAGAGCGAGCGAGAGAAAAGGAGAGCGAGCGAGAGTGAAGCTGATCTGCGCTGCCTAGGGTTCGAATTCGTGATCGACCGGAGGCCACCTCTTTCCCCCTTTCACTCTCCTCTTTCCCTCTTCCCTGTCACCATTTTCCCCCATTTTTCACTCGATTTCAATCTGTGGCAGTATCCTGCTGGAAAGAGCCTCACGCTCAGCTTCAATAGCACCTTTAGAGACGGAGCTAAAGCTGACAAAATCCGATTAGCGGCGAAAGCTGGCTCGCACCTTTAGAGGCGGAGCTAAAGCTGCCTCGCTCTGAGGTATTCATCTTCTTCTGTCTATTCTATTGTTTAGGTATAATCTTGTTAAGATTAATAAAAAAAAAAGAACTCTTTTTATCATGTTGCTCTAGATTTTTTTTTTTTTTGCTTTAGATTACCAGAATAGCCCGTTTCTTTTCACATTTTGCAATAAAAAAGGTTCCTATAGTAAGTACCATTCATATAATAAAGCGAACATAGTCAAACTTGAGCTCGGCATCTTTCAGGAAAGACAATTTCGTATTCACGGGTAATCATGTTTTTGAAGGAAAACAGAAAAAACATTGGGGATGTTTGAAATGGTGGAGAATGAGGAAAAGGAAGAGTCTTTCCAGATTATCCGGAATAATACACAATCATAAATGAGAATATTATATGCTTTATTTGTTGAACTTTATCAACCAATTCTCTCTATGCTTTCATTTTTACTTTACTAACACATCAAACACCCCAAGCACTCTGAATTCCTCTCTGTATCGTTACATTCTTGAAGAAGTTATCATCACGAGCCCAGCAAAGGCACCCTGAGCATAGATCTATCTCCATCTCCTGTTGTTTCTCTGAAATGAAAGTTTGTGTCTTGGTGACATCGAGCTGCCGGGTGAAAGATAGTGAGCTCGGCATCTCCTTTTGTTTCAGAATTTTTTTTTTTTAAAAATTGATTTGACAGTGGCTGTCAAATAGAGTTCAGAATTTATTGTTATATGTTCGTTTTCAATTTTGTGTTGCTCTTTTCCTTGCGTAAACTGCTAGCTATTTGTTTTGTGATTATGCTGTTATTCCAATAATAGCAATTATCTTGTCTAAGTTATAAGCTTGTATAATTTAAGGCAAATAGCTTGATAAGAAAGCTACAAACTCAGATCATAGTATTTTTGTGCAGCTTCGAAAGTAGAAAATTTATCAGTGAACCTTTCCAATGATATCTTTCGTGGCTTCTTTTTGTGGTACCTTTTAATGATCAAACAATGATTCTTGGTTGTATAAAGCTTAAAATTATTAAAGTTCGAGACATTTGTTTTCCAAAATAAACCCAAAATCAAGGATGTATAGTTGTATACTACTGAAATGATCGATTACATTGTTACATTAAATGGTGCACCGTGAATGATAAACTAGATTACTGTATTTGATCCTCAGTCTGCAATTTTAATTGTTAACATTTTGTCTTTCATGGTAGTTGGCACAGGTGATGAGGAGCTTTAAGTGCCTTACTCCAAGAAAGGTTTGTAATCCAATCTAATTTAATCTATTTTTTTTATCAAATTGCAAGTGCTCTTTCTCTTATATTGGGTTGTATCACAACAGGACTTGCCGACAAGATGGCTTGACTGTGATCCGGGTCCCATGTTCAAACCCGAGCCTTACTCTTTAGGAGAATGGGTGAGAAAAGATTACTTCCTTTTGACACCAGAAAAGCATAGATAAGGAATTGCAAACCACAGGTATTTAGTAACTGTGCTATAAGGAAGCATTAGAGCAATTTAGGCAAATAAGGAATTCTCAAAATGGTTTAAATTTCTCTACCATCAGATAAGTTCAACCTTATTTGCCTAACTGTGCTATCGGGTTGTATCTATGCTATAACTGTTGCAAGTAGAGAGAACAAGGTCCAGAGAATGTGTTTTACCCTTTCCCCTTCTTTTCTTTTTCTCCTTTCTTTTGGTTCCCAGAGAATGTGTTCATTCATAATATTAACACACGACACCTTGTACACATGTGCTCTCTCTCTCTCTCTCTGTTAATTTCTACATTTTTGCAAACAATCTAAAGGTGTTCATTACGCCTGGAAAAAATATTCTGTACTTTTTTTTTTACTTAATAAATGCTTAATGGGAATTATTTTATTAACTACATATTATCATTAAATCCATGAACATTAACATTTTCTGCTAGAAAAAAAGAATAGAGATATAAAGTGGTTTTGAACCAAAACTCAGATAAGCATAAGTTGATGCAATATTCAACAGTGTCAACATACCTTTTTTTTTAGAGAGAAAGGTAAGGATCATACTCTTAGATTTTATTGTGTAAAACAAAATTAAATAAAAACCAGTAGGAAACCAAAAAACTGAAACCTAAAAAAGTAAAATAAAAGCTTGAAAAAAATAACCAAAAACTTCAAAAGTAACCTTAAACTATGTAACTTCAAGTAAAAATTGGAAAATAAGCGCCGAAGAAGGACATAGCATATCTGTACCAGTAACTGGTTCCACAGTACCGGTATTCTTGTTTTGATTAAATTGTAGGCTTTGTGCAAGCGCTTCAGTTTTGATATCTGTCAGTAAGCTCCCTTGATATGATTTGAACCGATTTGTGCTGATCTAGATATACCAAAAGGTCAAGATTACCCTCAATTAGGCCCTTGAGTGGTATCAACTAAACCAGTTGTGGAATTCTTCTTTGATTTCTGCTGTGACAAGTTGCTGCGTTTTCTGCTGGTCTGTGAATATTCGACAGCACCTCTATCTCCATATAACGAAGCAGGCTGCCGTTTGCATTTGTGCTACCAGTTTGTGCTTTGATTCAGTAATTGCGTTTCGGTAGTCCAGTCTTGCAAAGTACAGGCACTGTAATGTGGTCCGGTATGCATTCCTGATATTGCACAACATCTGTACCGTAACCTGACATTAACCAAAGAGGTGCTGAACTGTTTCGTTGGCATTACGACACATGTAATAGATATTTGGTATATACCATCCTTTTAGTATCAGATTGTCGATTGTTAGTATGTTATTCTTCAACATCAACCATGTAAAAACCTGCACTTTGAGCCAGCATACTTGTCAATCGTTTGGTCTTGTTGAAACATGTACAACTCACAGCATGCCCAGCTTGAGCACCATGTTTACATTTCCTTTTCTAACATTAACAGAGAGAGTGCAGCAGTTTGAGGGAAGAAGCAAGAAGGGACAGCCTTCGCTTCGATTTGCAAATCGAGCAGGGTGCAGGGTGGAAAGACTATACGAGTTCTTTGCAATTGGAAAGGATGGGTAGGGAGGAGCTTGGATTTCTCTAGGAACGAAGAGAAAGTAGTAAAACAAAAGAGGAAGAAAGGGTAAAATGGGTAATTTATATATCTAAAATGAGTTTTATTAGAAAAATCAATCATTTGGATAAATTTGTGAGTTTTTGAACTTTGGAAGGATAAATATGATTTTATGAATTTTAGAGGCGGAAATACGTAATTTCAAGGTTTTTGAGGGGGATACATGAAATTCCACCTTTTTTTTGTCATAGAAACAAGTTGCAAGTTCATTCTTACCAGTCATGGCACTTGCTCAGGAAAAAAAGAGAATTGTTGATATGGCGTAAGATTAGTTTCTTATTGGAAAAACTTCATTTGCACCCTGCAAGCGAATATTATCGTAAAATGTCTATTATACCCTTCAAAACTAGAAGCATTAGATGTACTTTGGGAGGCGTGATTTGTTACTGAAAAAAATACTAATAGTAACCCCCACTACTGTTAGAATGGAAGCATTAGATGTAAATTACATTGAATACTATTGAGGATGTACACAACTGTCTTTCACAATTTTGATGAAGTATACTAGATGAGTTTGGTGTGCATGACTGAATGCCCTAATCACACTTAATTTTTCTGTAAATTACAGAGTTGCCTCTGGTGGTAAAAGGGACACAAGAAGCTCAGATGTAGTGCGGTTTCAACCGCACATGTATTGCACATCACGCTCCTCGGCTGACAATTAATCTTCCTTTTTTGTAATACATCGGTTGTCAGTATCTTTTCTTTTTAGCAGCAACCCAGAATTAGCAAACTTTCCTTATTGTAACCCTGTCTACTCAATTCCAACCCAGAATTAGCACATGTACAGAAAGCAAATTGGACTGGTACGCAGAGCAAACAAATCACAGGGACAATTACGGAAATATGCTCTAAAGACAATGCTATTTTTCTTTTCTTCTGATGTTGATTTTAATCAAGACAGTAGTTTTATTTATCAATAGTGTTAGGATTGATGTAAGCTAGAGTAAGGTAGGATGGACCTTCAATGTATATGTACTGGTATTTATGTTTAATTAAAATTAGACCTACGGTTCCAATTAAAAAAAAAATTGTTTTGTTCCCCTTTACACATTGTCAGATATTATCAACCTTATTGTCCTTTTTTGTTATGGCCTTGTATAATTTTTTTTAATTGGAGATTTGTTTGTTTGGTGAATATGTGAATGAATTTTATGGAGACAGAGTGCATTGCGATAATTTGTATCAGCAATAGTTTGGTGTGGCGAACCTGTTGTCTGACCCAGATTAAATATCGGTACAGGAAAGTTATCAGGTTGTACTGACAGGGTGTTGCTGATGTACCAGTATCCAACACAGTTTTTTTTTGCTTCACTGTTTGTTTTAGTTTCTTCTATTTTTTCAAGTCTGTAGGAGGTAAGAGTCTGGGGTGGATGGATGAAAGTTTTTAGGAAATAACTGCTAAGGGTAAAATTGTCATTTCAATATTTTATGATATTGATTTATATTTATTATTGAAATTTTTTTAATATGGATATATTTGTAAATAGGTTATGTTTAGACGGGTAAATACACATCCACAATAATATAAATTGCGAATCTATTTCTCCAGGGTGGTATTTGTGATAAAATCTCAAACTGAGTGATTTTTAATTAATTCTGATGTTTTCGGGTGTTAAATAAAAAAAAATCCAGGAAACAAAGAGGGGGACGGTGTACAGTCGCGGTCTACACAAGTCGCGGTCTATACAATCGCGGAGCAACGGAAGAAAAATCTTGTTCTTTGAACCATGTTCTATTTGAAGAAGCTCTAATATTAATTTATTAGAGTTTTGTGCGAAAAGGAAAAAAAAAAAGAGAAGAGACAAATTTAAAAAAAATTGAATTTATTAATTTTTCTCTTATTAAAAATCTAAATTGTCGAATATGTATAAACAAGTTACATAGTCCATTGTATTCAAATAGTAATTTGGATCACAACATACCAGTTAATATTATTGAAGAAAAACAAGCTATGCAAAAAGTGTGTAGCGTTTCTTTTTAAAAGAAAAAAATATATATAAAATTCTAGCGAACCTCAAACTTTTTGTATATTCATTTTCATATCTAAAAATTATTATTTAAATTATAAAATTTGATTGTTCTCCATCAATTAGACATGACATATACGTCTCAACTTTGAATTTATTGGACCATTTGTCAGAACATCGCTAATTTTTAAATTAGCAGAAATTTTATACATGTCTTACTCAAAATTTTAATATTTTTCAATTTGAACAATACTTTTAAAGATATCAACTGAATACACTATAAAATTAGAAGTAGGCCAAAATTACTCAAAAAATAATAATATTTTCTAGTGTCATATGTTAGGCAATGTTTGTAAGTGAAATAAAAATATATCAAGTGTATAGGAAATAAAAGAGTAATTATTTTACTGTTATAAGAAATAAAAGATACTCCTTTATCTATTAGTTTTTTCTATAA
The DNA here is from genome assembly GCA_964058825.1 of Carex arenaria. Classification (NCBI taxonomy): domain Eukaryota; kingdom Viridiplantae; phylum Streptophyta; class Magnoliopsida; order Poales; family Cyperaceae; genus Carex; species Carex arenaria. The sequence goes on from CAXKVW010000433.1 coordinate 332,219, forward strand.
TGCTTAAGAATAAAGAAAGCAGGATGTTGATGTTAGTATATAAGTATATTAATTTAGGACCCAGATAACTGTCTCCGCACCTCCATCCCACCTCTATCTCCGCTCTAAAAGACAAAAAAGTCCGTACTAAAAGACAAAAAAGTATGGTTCTGCGTAGTATTGAACATTTATCTGTAGTGTATTTAGGGTGCATCAAACAAGTATTTAACTTTATTCATTGGAGTATTAATTGTCTGTCCAATAGCGAAACAATATATTTCCCCACAAAAAAATTAACATATAGGGAAAATTAGTTATTTGCCACTCCAAAACTTAGAAATTAGTTATTTGCCACCCTAAAACTTGAAATTAGTTATTTGCCACTCCAAAGTTATTAAATTTAGCTAATTGCCACAATATACACTAAATTTAGATTTTTGATTGAGAAAATTCAACAAATTATAATATTGACCAAAATATCCCTAGTAGATCGCTACAGTAAAACCTCCCACAGTAAAACCTCCCAAACCTCCCTTTCTTTAGGAGGTCAACAAAACCCCTTCTCATTCCCCCTTCCCCAGCTCCAAAATGACCATTGTTATCTCTTCTTCCTCAATGGCTTCCATCGCTAGATTTCTTCACGAAACCAGCACGTTTCATGTGCGCCCCGATCTCTGTCAGATTTCCATGCGCCAGCCCAATCTCAGTTTGTACTGCTATCCTCTCTCTATTTGGTTGGATTTGTTCTGGAACTTTTGTTTTATCAGAATTTCGTTTTTTTTTCTTTTGCTTTTCTATGAGAACATATGAAAGGAATTGAATTTCGGTACCTAATGCGAGGAAAGAAGGAAGTTGTAATCTTGATTTGTCACTTGCTTCATCGATATCTCCAGTTCTCAGGTATATATCAGTTTGCCATTTTAGTAGTTCCCTTTCAATTGAAGAGAAAGTTTGCTAGAATGGTGCACTTCACTTCCTTCATTGAAATCAAGCTTGGTAAATCTTATTTGTGCTAAAACTTGGTCAATTATTTTTCAGAAGCCGTCAAGTTTTGTGCAAGGCTGAGGAAAACATTTCATCAGGAAATATACCAGAGCATGCTCCAAAAAAACTGAGCTTATATGAGAGAAAAAGGAAGAGAGGCGAAGAGAAGAAGAGGCGTGCGTGGCATCCCTTCTGATCGAAGAAGAAGAGAGGCGAAGAGAAATGAGGCAAAGGGAATTAAATATGTTCAATTGAAGAATTGAAGGGTAATATTGGAAATACTAAAATACCTTTTTTTATACACTATTTTTCATAATAATTTAAATCAAAAATCTGAATTTAGTGTATAAATGTGGCAATTAGCTAAATTTACTAACTTTGGAGTGGCAAATAACTAATTTCAAGTTTTGGAGTGGCAAATAACTAATTTCCAAGTTTTGGAGTGGCAAATAAAAAATTTCCCCTAACATATATGTTCCCTCATCCCCGCATCCCTGCACTAAAAGACAAAAAAATTAGGTTCCGACATTTTATGATTTAAATTTCCTGCAATATTTAACTTCAATCTTTAGTATATTAATAGTGCATCGAACAAGTATTTAACTCTATTCATTGGAGTATTTAACCGTCCGCGCCAACAATGACACAATCTTTGTCCTCCCAAAAAATGACAAAATAATTTGGTATTGCCCCGCACATAAGTATTTAACTTTAGAAATGTTAATATTTAATATTATGAACGTTAGTATTTATCTTTAAAGTCAAAAATATTAATCTCTAAAATAATAAACAAGTTGCATGGATTCTATTTAGTATCATATATCTTAGTATTTAACTTTATACACGTCAGTATTTAACTTTTGGAGAATTATTATTTAAAGGGGGATGAGAATGGGGATTTCTATATAATTATTTTTAACAATTAGAGATAGTAGTAATAATGTCTAACATATATTAGTATCAATATGTAAATATTGTTCCCGTACCACCATCCTCCCATATCCTCCTACTAAAAGGCAAAAAAAATTAGTTACCGACAATTTGATAGTTTAAATTTCCTACAGTATTTAACTTCAATCTTTAGTATATTTATCATTCATTGATCTAGCATTTAACTTCGTTCATTGTAGTATTAACCATTGGCGTCCAACAGCGAAAAATGTTGTCCCTCCATATACCCCCACTAAAAAACAAAAAAAAATAGATTAGTTAGCGACTTTTCTTTTTTGGAGGCTGTGGAGATGAAGAGGGATGAAAATTGGGGATTCTATATAATTATTCATTAATTTATTACTTGAACTTTCCAGACGTACAATGATATGTTTTGACAAGTAGGACCAAAACGACTCCAAGTCTTTGCAAGATTTTGACTTTTTGAGGCACTCTACAAGTACCAAAATATAGAACAGTTTGAGTGTAGAGTTCATGTCCATAGTAACATAATTTGTGTTTTATTCACAAATTCCGAACCGGCTAATTATTTGGTTGACCGAATTATTCTCGAATAAAACACGAATTACGAGTTAATCGCAAAAAAAATTATTGTTTTTTTTAGTTTTTTTCCTCCTTGTGAGACCGAATTATCCCGTCGAACTAAATCCGAATAATTCATTTGTTACTGTGTTCATGTCCACATGAGACCGTGTAAATTAAATCAACATCCTGGACCATTGACTAGGAAAAGTAGTGGGAACTTAATAAGATGTTATTGCCTAAAAATCCAATCCAATACCTCTTAAAGACCACTTCCTTGGGACTTTTATGTACATTACTTTACCTTTGTTTATCTAGTTAACTTTGGAATCAATTTAGCTTTACTTTTTGTTTCTCATGAAAGAGAGAATTCATATGAACCAAAGCACGACTACTGGACTAGGTGCTGCGTGGCTCCTACTGAACTGTCTTTAGCCTAACATACTAATTTTCCTAGGCAGTGGTCCAGGAAATTAGATTGAGACCAGTAGATCTTCTGCATCATTTTTCGTGAACCAAAACATGTATATATATAGCAAGCTGTTGCTTTTACTCGGTCTCATGATGGGAATAAGATTCGGTCCAAATGGCTTTGGACCGGACACCGTCTAAAGACTCTAAAAATCGTACGATTAAAGTCCGAACAATTGATGCGAACTGCTCAACATGATTTTCATATTAAAATGTGCTTAGAGACCAAAATTTATATTTTTTGGAAATTTTTTACTATTTTTTTATATACATACAAAATCACATTTTCTAAACGGTCCAAAAAATGTGCTTTTGAACATATCTAAAATAATAGTAAAAAAAATTTTAAAAATATATAAATTTGGTCCTTGAGTACATTTTAATATGAAAATTATGTTGAGTGGTTTGAATCGACTATTCAAACTTTAATTGTACGATTTTTAGAGGTTTTGCACAATGTCATGTCCAAAACCATTTGTACCAAATCTTATCCTCTCATGATGTCCCTTGAACTCTACTCTATCTGTTTTATATTTTGGTACTACTAGAGTGCCTCAAAAAGTCAAAATCTTGCAAAGACTTGGAGTCGTTTTGGTCCTACTTATATACTAACATCAACATCCTTCTTTATTCTTTTAAAAAGAAATGCTACACAAATTTTAGACATGTCATGTCAAATAAATTAATATGGAGAACAATCAAACTTTATAATTTAAATAATATTTTTTAAATATGAAATGAATATATATACAAAACTTTGAGGTTAGCTAGAATTATATATATTTTTCTTTTAAAAAGAAACGCTACACACTTTTTGCTGAGCTTGTTTTTCTTCAATTATTAAAACAGTTATGTTTTGATTCAAATTACTATTTCTGTTTAATGAGTCATGTATCTTGTTTATATATATTCTGAAATTAATATTCTCGATGAGAGAGAAAATTAATAAATTCAGTTTATCTCAGATTTATCTCTTCTCTTCTTTCTCTTCGTACAAAACTAACAAATTGATATCAGAGATTAGTGAAATAGAAGAGGGTTCAATTATGATAAAAAAGAAAGAAAAGAGAAAATAAAAGAAAGTTTGTTGTTCTATTAAGTTTTAGATCTGAACTGTTATCGCATTCGTGGCCCGCGCAAAGACCTGGTGAGTTGATATTCACTTTCCATGAGCCGTGATTCAGTGAGCACAATTTAATCTCCTCTGTGCACGGTGCGTAGACCAGTGCATTTCTCCATTTCTGCATTGTATATGTGAGCTGTGCAAACACCTCGATTTTGTGCACTTTGTGCTGCTTTCTGTGCACATATGAGCATACACTAATACAAAAATAACACTTCTGGATTGGTTGAAATCTACTATCGCTATTTGTTTTCGAACAGTTGGCTATCGCTCAGATGGCAAAAGTGTTCGCCTTTGCCATCCGTTCGGATCTGATCGATGGCGCAGTGCACCTACGGTATCGAGTAAAGTAACCAGCCGATGGCGTTTCTTAAATAATGGTGTTATGAAATTCACTTGCATTTTTAAGCAATAGCAAAGATTCTTAACCACCACGACTTATAGATCCGTGCACCGATGGCAAATGTCACGTACATCATCGTATTTGTTTGCGTTAGTGTTGTAATCTTAGCTTTTGGCTGTTTTTAATTTGAGCAGTCGTGTATGTATGTTGAGTAGAACTAGGGTGCTCCTAAGTTCACCAAGTCTCTTGTGAACTTGACTCTAAAGTATATCGAATCGACTTTAAACGATGAATCCAAACCGTTGAAATCCTTCTACCTAATGATTGATGTGTTTATATGTGAAAATTTTAAAGTTTCGAATTAATTTAATATAGAGTCAAGTGGTCAAAAGTTTAAGGTTTATAAATTAATTTTAATGCATTCATTTTATGGACTCCTTTGACCGTTTGACTCCATATTAAATTAATTTGAAACTTTAAAATTTTCACATGTAGATGCATCAATATTTAGGTAGAAGGATTTCAACGGTTTGGATTCATCGTTTAAAGTCGATTCAATATATTTTAGAGTCAAGTTCACAAGAGGTTTGGTGAACTTAGGAGCACCTAGTTCTACTCTATATATGTATATATATAGAGAGAGATGGGCTAACTTGCTTTGGGAAGTAATGAGGAGGTTTTACTTCCTGCTCATATCTCTATTTTCAAAGTTCAAATAATCAATCCGAACCGTTAGATGTGATTTCCATATTGAAATGTGCTTGGAGACCAAATTTTATATTTTTTTGATTTTTTTTTACTATTTATTAAGCCACTTTGAAAATCGCTGATCCGATGGTCCAGAATTTTTTACTGTTCACCCAAATTTTCAGATTTTCAAAGTGGCTTAATAAATAGTAAAAAATGTAAAATTTGGCCTCCAAGCACATTTTAATATGGAGAACATGTTGGATGTTTCAAATCAATTATTTAAACTTTGAAAATGGAGATATGAGCGGGAAGTAAAACACTATTTTTACTTCCCAAAACAAGTTAGCCCATCTATATATATATATGTATGTATATATATATGTATATGTATCTATACATGTATGTATGTATATGTATACATACATGTATGTATGTATACACATACATACATGTATGTATGTATACACATACATACATGTATGTATGTATACACATACATACATGTACATGTATGTATGTATACATATACATCTATACATAATACATCTATATATACACATCTATGTATATATATAGATGTATATATATATATACATCTATATATACACATGTATAGATATATATATACATATATATACATACATACATGTATAGATATATATACATATATATACATATATATACATACATACATGTATGTGTGTATATATATGTATAGAGTAGAACTAGGGTGCTCCTAAGTTCACCAAGCCTCTTGTCAACTTGACTCTAAAGTATATCGAATCGACTTTAAACGATGAATCCAAACCGTTGAAATTCTTCTGCCTAATGATTGATGCGTCTACATGTGAAAAGTTTAAAGTTTCGAATTAATTTGATATAGAGTCAAGTGGTCAAAGAAGTCCAAAAAATAAATGCATTAAAATTTATTTATAAACCTTAAATTTTTGACCACTTGACTCTATATTAAATTAATTCGAAACTTTAAAATTTTCACATGTGGACGCATCACTCATTAGATAGAAGGGTTTCAACGGTTTGGATTCATCGTTTAAAGTCGGTTCGATATATTTTAGAGTCTAGTTCACAAGAAGTTTGGTGAACTTAGGAACACTCTAGTTCTACTCTATATGTATATGTGTGTGTGTATATATATATATATATATATATATATATATAGAGTTGAGCTAACTTGCTTTGGGAAGTAAAGCGGGTTCTTTACTTCCCGCTCGTATCGACATTTTCAAAGTTCAAATAGCCGATCCGAACCGTTAGATGTGATCTCCATATTGAAATGTGCTTGGAGACCAAATTTTACATTTTTTGGAATTTTTTTACTATTTATTAAGCCACTTTGAAAATCGCTGATCCAACGGTTTCACTGTTTGAACAGTGAAACCGTTGGATCAGCGATTTTCAAAGTGGCTTAATAAATAGTAAAAAAATTCCAAAAAATGTAAAATTTGGTCTCCAAGCACATTTCAATATGTAGAACATGTTGAGCGGTTCGGATCGGCCATTTGAACTTTGAAAATGTCGATACGAGCGGGAAGTAAAGAACCCGCTTTACTTCCCAAAGCAAGTTAGCCCAACTCTATATATATATATATATATATATATATATATAGAGTGATGCTATTATGCATTGCAAATTAAAAGGCCCCTTTTAATTCGCGCTCATATCGCGATTTCCAAAGTTCAAATAGCCGATCCGAACCGTTAGATGTGTTCTCCATAATGAAATGTGCTTGGAGACCAAATTTTACATTTTTTAAATTTTTTTTACTATTTATTAAGCCACTCTAAAAATCGCTGATCCAACGGTTTTACTGTTCATTATGAGCCACCGTTGGATCAGCGATTTTCAAAGTGGCTTAATAAATAGTAAAAAAATTCCAAAAAATGTAAAATTTGGTCTCCAAGCACATTTCAATGTGGAGAACACATCTAACGGTTCGAATCGGCTATTTGAACTTTGGAAATCGCGATATGAGCGCGAATTAAAAGGGGTCTTTTAATTTGCAATGCATAATAGCATCACTCTATATATATATATATATATATATATATATATATATATATATATATAGAGTTAGGCTATTGTGCTTTGGGAAGCAAACAGCCTATTGTGCTTCCCATTTATATCCATTGGATATGCTTCAAGATTCGTGCCGATCAGATCAGATCCATCTTCCGAAATGTCGCTGATTTTGAATTAAAACTGCTACTGGACATCTCCAGTCTAGGCTCCAGCGAACCTTTTCACATCTCTCTCGCCTCTCTCTGTCTTTCGCACGCGGAAACGGAGGAAGCAGCGCAAGGCGTCGCTGGAAACGGCGCTGCAATCCCAAAGCCGTCGCTCTTCTTCTTCTTTTCTCGCGTCTCTCTCCCTCTCTCACGCGGAAACAGATCTCCAACAAACAAAGAAAACAGCGACTCAAGCAGACCTCTCGTCGCTGGAACTCTCACCGGAAAAGGGCGCACCAGACCTCTCCTTCTCTCGCGTCTCGTTTCGGTAAGGTCTCTCTGTTGTCCTCTTCTTTGAAATGCATAGCACCTGTTGATCGATTGAGAGGAATGCACACCACCTGTTCACTAAAATGTCCAACCATTTCTTCCCTTCTCTGTGTAGTCGGTGGAAAAGAAAACACTGGTGTCTATCTAAGACTCTTTGATTTTAGTCCAACAGTAATTTATAAGAATGTTGATGGTTGAACTAGTGAATGCCATGTGTATAGGAGTGAAGGAATCCAATATAGAGGCTGTTAGAGTTGTTTTCTCAAAGATTTGAATTTTCTTGCAAGCACTTCATCCTCTCCAGAGTGTTTTGTTTTGGCATGAGTGATTTACAACAGCCGCTATGAGTGTTTTGTTTTATAAAAGTTAGTTTAGTATATTTAAATTAGTCACTGATACTGGCATGTACCAAAAACAGTCATTATGAATGCATAAATTTAACCCAAATTTTGCTCAATTGAGCATGCATTCAACTTAATTTGTGGTCAATTAAAATGTGAAGTCGAATGAGGATGTTTCAGATGCTTCCCTTTTCTGAAGTCGAATGAGCATGCATTCAACCCTTTCTGCCTTGATTGGTTGGAGTTTGAGCTGAGAAGTGCAGGTTACTCGATTAGCAGCTTAATTTATAATTATTAAACCAGACACCTGCTGTGGTATATGTTGATGTCATTGGCCCTATTTTAATGCAATTGTTTTTATGAACTAAATTTGGAGAAATCTTGAAACAGGAGGCATTACATAAATGCAAAATATTACATTTTCTGGTGTTTACTTGAGTAAGCAATAAAGTAGCAAGATGCCTTAGTTTAAGAAATAATCTAAAGCCCCATTTTCTGGTATATATCACTAACACAACTCCTAAAATGACTAAAAGTTCTTCTAGATACTCCAACTCTTGATGCTCTACTTAACGGATTTCAATCACTTAAAAATAATCTAAAGCCCCAATTATGCTTCTATTTGTATTCATTTAGTTTATAGGTCACTAAGAACAGAAAAATCTAAAACAACCAGTATATTTGCTCATCATTGGATACAATGTACCACATGAAGTGCCTGATTTAATAATCAGACATTAAGCTACTGATCAAGTAACATTGCCCTTTCAAGCATAGTTCTGAAAATTGGAATCGGAATCGGAATCGGGTTCTTGACCGTGGAATCGGAATCGAATGACTCGGCCGGAATCGGGCGAGTTGACTCGGAAACTCGGTTTTTTTTGCAGAAAGCCTGTTTTGTAGCCAAAAAGCTCAAAACGTAGGAAATAATTGGTAAAAAAATAATTTGTAATAAAATTATGTTAAGATAAAAATATTACACTTAAATAATTCACTAATTATATAACGTAATACAAGAATTAAAAATTAACTATTTATTCGTTTGAGGGCCTTTCACTAAAAAATTAAATATATATATGTCAAATTGAAAATAGTAAAATTAAAAAAACTATATTAATTAAGACAATATTACACTCAAATATTACACTAGTGCACTACTAAAAAATGAAAAATGGAGATAGAATAATAAAAAAGAAAAGAAACCAACAAAGAAAAAGGAAAACAGTGAAAGAAAAAAAGTCAGAAAATATTGATGAAAAGGACGTGGCCACTAACAAAAGAAATGGAGAGGAAAAAATGAGAAAAAATTTGAATCGGAGGGTGCAGGAAACGAAGGAAAGGAAACGGAATAAGGGTATTGAGAGCACGGTTCACATTTTTTACAGTGTGGCCCACCGTAGCAGAGTCATGTTGTTCTATGAACCACGACCATGCGGGCTGAAGCACCACTATATTTCCCTCTCTCTTATTTAATCCGACAAGTGGAGCCCACACCAAGCAGCCAATCAGCACCTGCGCACTCATTAGCCTCTCACATCTGTACGAAGGGTCCCATGGTTCATCCTTAGGGTGTATGTGCACCATTCTCATTTGCTCCTGAAGTCTCTTTCTTCTTCATCAGAAAACCACGCGATTTCCTTCCTTCCTGTGCGATTTCTCCTCCGCCTTTCACTCAAATGGCGAAGACTCTTTAAATCGGCTCAACTCGGTGTAACTCGGCTTGAATTGGTGTAAATCGGTCCGAAAATCGGCCGATTCCGTCACTGCTCATCCGATTTTTCTCAGAAAATCGCATAACCGAGTAAATCGGGTAAAAATCGACTCGGTCCCGTCCGATTCCGATTCAAATCGGAATCGGCCGATTTTTGGAACCATGCTTTCAAGGTCAAATTCCAACTAATCAAAGCACTTATAATCTGGTAACATTAGAATCTGGTTAAGCAAGCAATAACAGCTTTTTCTATTGCGTCCTCCCAGCTCTCTGTTGTTTCAAGCTAGAATATAAAAAAAAAGCTTTCACGGTCAGATACTGGAAAGAGCATTTTTAGTTTTCTTGTTGCATCAGCGGTGACAGAGCAAATAATGGTTTGACAAAGCAACACAGGATTACCAGCGACTCCGGTCTCCAGCGACGATCATCCGGTCTCCAGCGATGGAGAGAGAGAGCGTATGATCCTCCGGTCTCCAGCGACGCCGAGGGGAGAGATGCGGTAACCCTAGCTTTGTCGGTTCTCGCCGAAGGGATCTGGTCTCCAGCGACGCCGTCGTGAGTGGTGGTGCGCCCGTTTCCAGCGATGCTTCCTCCGTTCCCAAAGCGTGCGAGAGAGAGAGAGAGCGCGGCGAGAGAGGAGAATTTTGTTGCTGGAATCTAACTGGACATCTCCAGTAGAAGTATTAATTCAAACCAGCGAAGAGTTCATCTGATCTGATCGGCACGAATCTTGAAGCATATCCAATGGATATAAATGGAAAGCACAATAGGCTGTTTGCTTCCCAAAGCACAACAGCCTAACTCATATATATATATATATATATATATATAATTTATCACTCCTAAAGTAGACCGATATATTTTAAATGTTTAAAATTATCTTTTAAATCTAATTCAATATATTTAAGATTAATCTAATTACCAATGACTGTGTTAAGTTTAATTAATATATATATACACTTGCTAGCTCCAATCGAATTTTATTGCTAAAGAACAAAATAATGATTGGATTTTTCTTTATTAGGGAAGATAATTGTTGGTGGTGAGGATAATTAAGTTGAGCAATCACACACACACACACACACACACACACACACACATATATATATATATATTTCCCTCAATAAAACTAGTCCATTTCGGTGTGGAAAAGTAGTGAGTTAGACTAAAGACCATTGACTAGGAATTGCAAATGAATTGTTAACTGTATGTCACTTTTTTCAGTCTTATCTTAGTCCTGATTTGATATCTATTATCTTCAATTATCTCCTCCATGAGAAAATAAAAAATAAAAAATCAGTCCCAAGGATGCGGTCTTGTTTATTTCTATGCATATATGGATGCAGTCCCTTGAGGTATATTCCATTGGATTTGTAGGCAGTAACATCTAATTAACTTCCTCCAGAAAGTAGAAACCAGCCATGCCTTTAAAGATCCATCTCTTCCTACTACTATTGTTCATACTAACATCCATCTCACTTTCTTCTTCATCCTCATACATCAGTCCCTCTGTATTTGATGGTGCTTATAATTGGAGCGAAAAGTACCTAACATGTGGCTCCATTCAATACCCGTTTGGCACTGCCGGGAATGCCTTACCAGGTTTCGAATTGGACTGCCCCAAGGAGAAGCCCTGGTTTGCTCCTATATTGTCCATATCCAACAACACCTATATCATTCAAGAAATATCATTAGAAGGCTACATAAAGATCTTTGCAGGACCGATTCACAAAAGGTGTTTTGATGGTCATTTAAAACAATGGAATGAGTCTGATGGATCCGGACGGTTCAACTTAGATGGAACCCCTTTTACATTATCTGAGCAGCACAATATGCTGACAGTTGTTGGCTGCAGCAATTTAGTCTTGATAAGAACACAAGCCGAAAATCTGACAGCAACAAGTGGCTGTATCACTTTTTGTGACCCTCAGGGTAGTTCCTTTAGCGGGTCTTGCTCTGGCAAAGGTTGTTGCCAAGCTACTCTTCCAGGCAATCTAAAAAGCTTTGATCTTCAATTTAAGCAAGTTAACATATCAAATTCAAGTGTGGCTTTTAGCAACTGCAGTTCCGCACATTTTACTCAAAGAGATGATGTCCAATCAAATGATTATGGTGACTACCATATCATGAATGCAGGCTCCGTTGATAATTATACAATCGTACAATTGGATTGGGCAATTGGAAACAAGTCATGTGAAGCTTCTAGAAACAATATTGGTTCCTTCGCATGCAAAAATAATAGTTACTGCTATGACTCACCCTCTATGGCCGACGTCAGGAAGGTTGGGTATTTGTGCAATTGTAGTGAAGGATACAAAGGAAATCCCTATGTCGAAAATGGTTGCGCCGGTATAATACACAATTTTACAACCCCAGCAAATTACCATTGCTTGAAACTGCATATAATAATTCCTGACGAAATGGTTTTTTTTTTTTTTTCTTTTTCAGATATTGATGAATGCCTTGAATCAGATCCATGTGTAGGCCGCTGTATCAATTTACCGGGAAATTATACATGTTCTTGTCCAAAAGGCATGACTGGTGATGGTAAAAAGGGGGGAAGTGGATGCAATAAGAGAGTGTACATGTTCCCGCTTGATGATGTTTTAGGTATTTTTTCTTTTCTTTTTCAATCCTAATATTACTCTGTGAACAATAATTAAGATGGTATACACTGACAGCCTCTGTCAGAATTTTCAAAAAAAGAACAATAATTAAGATGTCTCCAATTACAAAATGTTTCTAGTACTATAGTAATCTCATAGATCAACGGGGAAGGAGGAATATTATTTTTCCTGCCAATGTTGCAGTTGATACTTGCAGATATAACCAAATAGAGCAGCAAAAATTTAACTTACTCACCTACAGAGCAGCAAAAATTTAACAACAAAAGAACAACAATGTTGCAGTCTCTAACATCATGTTTGGTTGTGGAGTCAGTTGTGGAATAAACTCTTTACTCCACACTTAAATTGTCAAATAAGAAGTACAATAGGATTAAGATGGAGCAAGAGAAAATTTAATCCAGAGTAAATTACTGTATCTCTCTAAGCGGATTAACTTACTCCATCTTTAGAACCAACTTTCATAGGCAAAGTTTCATTTCCCAACATCCTTACTCCTTCAAATTGATTAATTTAAGAAATGATTTAAACTACCAAATAATATGTAAAATAAGAAGAGTAAGATGGAGTAAGTAATTTGTCACTATGAAGTTTTCAAGAAAGAAAAAATAAAAATAGAGCAAGTAATTTAATCTTCTTTAACTTTACTCTGCAACGGGGTGACACGGTTGCTCAGACATAGCATTTGTCGTCAACTACTGCTACAGGGGGGGGGGGGGGGGGGGGGGGGGGGGCAAGGGGCAGAAGACTGTGGGCAACAAGATTTATGGTTTTGTTATGGCATGTGTGGAAATAGAGGAACGGGGCGATATTCAGAGGTTCGGTAATGCATCCGGCAATACTGGCATCTAAAATTATTGAAGAAATGGAGCTGTGGGTTAGATTTTGTAGACTGACGGGAGCTTCAAATCTAGGTCAGACAATGAGTGTAGGAATACTGAGAGAGTAGATTAGAGTTGTATATTGGTGTAGGATTGTGATGTAAACACCTTTATCTATTGCACACTTGGTAGTCTGATTTATCAAGCATTTCAAAAAAAAAAATCACTTTACTCCGCAACGAAACATGACCTCAGTCTCACAGAATCACCGCTGCTCAAAATCATTGAGTTTTTTTTTTTTTGTTTTTGACAACATTTATTAGTCTTACCATCATATTTCCAATTATACCAATAAGGGGGATTAATTATCTATGATTGTGTTGCTTGAAATACTTTCAAACTCAACTATTTTGTTTATGTTTTGTTTAACAAGTGGGTTAATTATCTATCAAAATTAAGTCATTAACCTATCATAGGTCAAACTTTAACTCATAATAATAGTTGGTCAAATTACATGTATACTTGGAAGTTGAAACATAAGTATAGAGGAGCATTGCATAAATAGAGGAATGTAAATATATAACTTTTGTAATTAGTGTGTAACTTTAGGATTTTGTGTAAATATTTTTTTTATCAATGAAATTGTTGGCATTTATTTATGCCAACCATCAAAAAAGTATAGAGGAGACTTGTCAAAAACAAGGACCAATTGTTATGGTGGACTACCAAATACCAATATAACATTGCCAAGAAAGCAATTCTCTATATAGCTGAACAAAAAATCTATACAAAGGATTGTTCTGGTCATTATCAGTTTCTAGAAAAGTATTATACGAAGAACAGTCTACGTACACAGTCTACAAATGATAATTAACTTCTTTTTTTGTTGTTGCATTGCAGGTGCAGGTCTGGGGCTTCTGTTTATACTGGTCATATCTGGTTTTTTCTCTTATTGGGGTGTGGAGAAAAGAAAGATAGTGAAGATGAGAACTCAGTTCTTCAGACAGAATGGAGGTTACTTGTTGCAACAAAGGTTAGCTTCACAAGGGATCAACTCCGAAACAAAGATCTTCACCGAGAAAGAACTTGAGAAGGCTACTGAAAACTACAATGAAAACAATATTCTTGGTCAAGGAGGATTTGGTACCGTATACAAGGGCACTTTATCGGACCTAAAAGTTGTTGCAATTAAGAAATCTAAAATAGAAGATGAGAGTCAAATTGAGCAATTCATTAATGAGATCATAATTCTTTCACAGATTAACCATAGAAATGTTGTAAAGCTCCTTGGGTGTTGTTTGGAGACTCAAGTTCCCTTATTGGTATATGAGTTCATACCTAATGGAACACTCTTACATCTTATTCATGGCCAAAATTCAGGATACCATATAACATGGGATTGCCGCTTGAGAATATCGGCTGAAGCTGCTAGAGCTATTGCTTATTTGCATTCAGCACAGTCAGCTCCAATAATCCATAGAGACATCAAGTCCTCTAACATACTCCTCGATGAAAACTACATAGCAAAGGTATCAGACTTTGGAGCGTCAAGGTCTGTTCCCTTTGATAAAACCCATCTCACTACTCTTGTTCAAGGAACTATTGGCTATTTGGATCCAGAGTATTTCTATACAAGCCAACTAACAGAAAAAAGTGATGTATATAGTTTTGGTGTAGTTCTTGCTGAGCTTCTAACAGGAGAGAAACCCATCTCTTTTGCTAGGCCAGAGGAATTTCACAATTTAGTTATGTACTTCACAGTTGCATTTGATGATGGGCGCTTGCTTCAAGTCGTGGATCCACCAATTGCAAGTGAGGCTGGAGCAAAAGAGCTCTACGCCATAGCACGTCTTACAAGGCAATGTTTGAACTCAAAAGGAGAAGAACGTCCGTCGATGAAAGAAGTTGCTTTAGAATTAGATGCACTAAGGAGGATGAGAAACCAGCAGAAGCAGACAGAATGAAGAAATTCAGCAGTTGCTTGTTGCCGGGAATCTATCAAGTTCAGAAACTGTAGAATGAACAAAACAATATAGCCTTGAAGATCACATGATGTACCGAGATAATACTGTACATTTTACAAGCATTTCATCTATAGATATAAATAAGAACTTGGGTTTAGACTTTTGCATGCTTTATTGAAATTATACCATCCATGTACTTTATTCATTATATATCATGTAAATTTCATTAGAACTTTGTTGTAACAATTAAAAATAGCAGCAGATAAATATGAGCTACTGTTATATTATGTGGATGAGAGTAAGATAACATTTATCAGAATCAGATGCATGATTATGAGAACATAGGCATGAATTACAAAATTAGCAATTCAGGAGATACATAAATGTTACCTTTTCTCTTAATAATTTAATAACATTTTTAGCTCATTTTTCTCTTCTTGTTCTTGAATTAAATGAAATCAGATACATAATTGTTTTCGCCTGCTTTCTCAAGATCATTTTGATTTATGTTTTAGTGTTTATTACTATTATTCTTTCAATTTTAATAGCCTATGTTGACAACAGTGGGTTTAGTGCATTGGCTAATAATAATAAAAATGTCATATTGAAGGTTGAACATGCAAAAAAAAAACACACACACACACACTCCGTAACAGAAAGAATTGGGGTTGCAATTCTCAATTTGTTACCATGATGCGCTCTTATAGGCTTTGATTGTAATGTTTTCTCCATGTATCTTTTTTTTTTGGGCCAGAATCAAAGAGTCCAAGTCCGGAAGAGGAAACATTGTCTGAATCTTAGCATGGGAAAGCAAGCAGGCCCATAACTGATATTTAACTCTTTCCATTCATATTCAACTTTGCAATCAGATATCTAATTAAATAGCCTTTTCAAATTTTATCTCCAGCCTCCAGGCACATTTTGATTGTGATTCAACAGTTGTTCTCCAAATTCAAACAGGCTTGCTTGACACGACATGATCACCCAAACATGTTACCATCTGACCCTACCTGATCCGACCCCGCTCGCTCGAAATCTGAACATTATATTAAACTTGGACAACAAAAATTCAACCCGAACAGATCCGATCGACTCGACAACTAAGGTTGTCATCAACTGGATATTTGGAATCTATAATTTTCATATAAAGACCTGTATAATTTGCATAGCATTATCTTGTCATCAACTTGATGTTTGGAATCTATATCCTAAATTAGTCGCCGCATTTGAAGCACATCTAACACATCCATTGACTTAAAAGCTTGCTCTGTATTAGGCGCAGCTTGTATTGATTGTAACAGAATATAGTTATATTTGATTAGCTGTCTGTTGTATGTTAGTTAGACATAACACCTCTTGTATTAGCGCTGTGACAGACCTATATATATGAGGTCTCTGTATTCATTCAAAGACTAATGAAACACAATCATTCAAGAATATTCTCTCTGTCTTCTTCTCTTTATCATTTCTCTTACTCTGTTATCCGAATCCAGTTGTACCCACTGAATTTTGATTAGCTTATAGGGCACCAACCAAAGTATGTGATTTTGTTTGTTACTATAAAGAGCATGATTCAAATGTCTCATATCTTTCATATTTTAATCGTGTTTCACATCTTTATCTCTGTTTTTAAAGTTCAAACAGTCGATGTGAATTGCTTAACATTGATCTCCATATTAAAATGTGCTTGAAAACCAAATTATATATTTCTTTTACTATTTCTTCAGGTAGATAAAAAATTATGGACAATCCATAAACAATGATTTTCTATATATCTAAAAAAAAAAGGAATGAAAAAATTGATTTCCAAGTAAGTTTTAATCTTGAGATCATGTTGAGTAGTTCATGTTAACTGTTTGAACTTCAAAAATAGAGATAAAATTAAAAATGTGAGATACAATATTTCTATTAAAGACAATGAAATATTTGAACCCTACTGTATTATAAAACATTACTTATTTATCAATAAAAACACATCTACGGATCGAATAGTTTTGTTTTTCAGTTAAATACGAATTGCCCTATTTAATTTCTCGTACCAGTGTACATGTTTAGGCTGAAATAAGAATTTTGTATAGTATTTTCAGACTTACTAGATTTAAATTGACAAGAAGCACTGATAAGTTACTATCGAAATAACTTTGGTAATGTTTTTTTTCATTATTTAAGACTCAACTCCAGAAAGGAGTACGCAGAGGGAGGAGAAAAGAAAATCACTGTGGAGAGGAGAAATTTAGCCAGATTGCACATGACCGCCCGATTCACCTGCTTCATAAGAGATGAAATGGAGGTGAAATGGAGAGAGAGCGAAGGGGAAAGAGATTGTGCTAAGGAGAACCTTCCGTAGAGTTTTGACGAAATCCTTTACTCCCAAATCGGAGTAGAGAGGAGGTGAAATGGATGCTTTCTCTTTCCTTCTCCTTCCATTAATGACGATTTTATCCCGTTTTGTAGAACACCAACCAAAGTATGTGATTTTGTTTGTTACTATAAAGAGCATGATTCAAATGCCTCGTATCTTTCATGTCTTAATCGTGTTTCATATCTTTATCTCTGTTTTTAAAGTTCAAACGGTCGATCCAAATCACTTAACATGATCTCCATATTAAAATGTACTTGAAGACCAAATTATATATTTCTTTTACTATTTATTAAAATAGGTAAAAAATTATGGACAATCTATAAACAATGATATTCTATATATCTAAAAAAGAATGAAAAAATTGATTTCCAAGTAAGTTTTAATCTAGAGATCATGTTGAGTAGTTCATGTTAACTGTTTGAACTTTAAAAACATAGATAATAATGTGAAGAACAATATTTCTATTAAAGACAATGAAATATTTGAACCCTACTATATTATAAAACATTAGTTATCAATGAAAACACATCTACGGATCGAATAGGGTTTGTTGTCGCCATAGCATTATCTTGTCATAGCATTATCTTGTCATCAAATTGCAGGTGCACATATTGGACAAAGCCTACAACGGACAGATTTGTTGTCGCCATGGTACACCATAATTTGAAGTATTTGCTTAATTGCCCCTTCATTTGTAACGTGCAAGACAAGCATTTGACTATATCCCTGTCACTATCAATTTTATTTCATTAGAAGTTTCAATTTTTATTTCGTTAATCCCACGTTAGCTGTATAGTTTTTATACTTTTAAATAGTTACAAAATAGTTACATACAGGGTTTGTTGAGAGTTTGTTAGAGTAAGTGCTGTTCATAAAATTTGTTCAAAGACTTTGTATTCAAAAAATACTATCAGCGACCGGTGTTGAGTATCAGTGACCATAATATTTGGTCGTTGATGTCTTAACATGACGTCAACAAAAAATATCAGCGACCAAAATAAAATTGGTCGCTAATAGAGTATCAGTGACCGGGATGACGTCATTCAGCGACCGGTGACGTCATTGGTAAAGAATCAGCGACGATGGTTTCAGCGACCGGTGTATCAAAGACCAAAATAGAGAATCAGCGACCGGAAGGACTATCAGCTACCGGCGCTTTTATTATTAGCTACCGGAATTCCGGTAGCTGATAGTTGATTCTGCCGTAGTGATAGACTGTGTTTACCCTAAACAAGAATTATTCCATATATTTCTGGAATATTGCCTATCTATCACAGTAGGTCTGATGGACATTTGACTTATTTTTTGAGTCTGATGGGTTCTAGGATTGTCCGATCTGCTTTATAATCCGTGCACATGAATATTGATGAGAACACACACAAATATTAAAATAAAGTACACAGATATTAAAATGAATCAGACAATTTTTTAAATTCATTAAACTTAAAGTAGATCTGACGAGTATCAGACATACTCCGTAGTCATCTTTGAAATTGTCAATTTGAGCTCAAAAGTATTTTAGTCCAACTCATCTTTTTTTTTAGCCCAACAATTAGGATTCACATATGCTGCGATCTAAAGCTGAGGAATAGTGTTCCTAAAATTTCTATTTTTCTAAATCCAACCGTCCAATGTTTTCTGTGCACGTATCTCGAAACAACTTATTTTTCTGTGCACGAATCTCAAAATAATTCAACAGTTTGGATTTAGAAAAATAAAAATTTTAGGAACACTGTTCACAGTGAAGAATTACAACATATTCGATCGAATTCCAACAATTATGATAAATTCTAATTTTTTCTCCACTCAAATTTCTAGGTCCTTTCTAATTTCAACGCGGTTTAGTTAGTTGATTGCTGAATGAATGGATGTGTGCAAAAAAAAATATATAAAAAATGCACATTATCCTCCACCGAAAACGTAGCTCAAATTTCAAAAGTTTATATCCGATTATTCCAATAAAAATAGCCACTTTTAAAGCACATGTTACCCGTCCTGTTGACTTAAAATGATTGAGCTGTTTTACGAATCCAAATTGTACCCACCGAATTTTGGTTTCCAAGTTTGTTTGCTAT
Organism: Carex arenaria; assembly: GCA_964058825.1. Taxonomy (NCBI): domain Eukaryota; kingdom Viridiplantae; phylum Streptophyta; class Magnoliopsida; order Poales; family Cyperaceae; genus Carex; species Carex arenaria. The sequence goes on from CAXKVW010000433.1 coordinate 351,697, forward strand.
TAGTGAAAACACACTGTTAATTAAATATATATCCCTACTCATAAGTTTTTGTTTATGTTATTAAAAATTGTCTGAAACTTTTTTTAAGTAAAGTTGGAGTTCAAACCACCAAACTATTTAATATCCTTGTTATTATAACAAATGATTTCCTCCATCTGAATTTTGAATCCATGACCTCCTAAATAGAGACTGTGTCTCTGCCACTAGACCAAAGGCTAGTTCTTCTGTTAATTCTAGAATGATAAACCATATTATGGTTGTACTCAGGTGCGGAACTAAAACTTAATTAGGAATCGGTAAGCTGTCATTATCGTATAAATTAAGAATTAGCAGTTTTACTTTTTGTATTTTATAATTTGCATATATATTTATATTTTTTAGTTTCTAATAAAATAAAATTACACTATTGTAATTTATTCAACACTCTTAATTTTAATATTTTAATTATGTCCTTGATTATATTATAAATTTTTTTCATATTGAGTCTTTGTACAAAACTAATAGATAAATATACACACAGTTGCAATCCAACTTTAGCTACAGATTTGGTCTAGTCTATTCAAAATTTCAAATTTATTTATTTAAAGAGATGTGTGGTGGAGGAAGCTATGAAACAATTTTTTTTAATAAGTGGAAACCATAATTTTCAAATTGAGTGCTTAGTCATTTTCAAATTTGTCGCTTTGTTTATATTTGACGCGTCTTCGCTTTTTCCATATTAATAATGAAAAGTTCAAACTTAAATAAACAAATAAATATGACCTATATTTTATCTTCGAGTAGAACTAGGTGATTCTAAGAGTACCAAGCTCCTTTGTACTTTTAATTCTAAAATCTATCGGATTAACTTCGAACAACGAATTCAAATTGTTGAAATCATTCTACCTTACGAGTGATGCGTCGACATGTGAAAATTTTAAAGTTTTGAATTAATTTAGTATAAAGTCAAATGGTCAAAATTATAAGGTTTCTAAATTAATTTTAATGCATTTATTTTTGGAAGACTTTTGACCAATTGACTTTATACTAAATTAATTGGAAACTTTAAAATTTTCACATGTAGACGCATCACTCATAAGGTAGAAGGATTTCAACAGTTTGAATTCGTCGTTCGAAATTAATCCGTTAAATTTTAGAGTTAAGAGTACAAAGGAGCTTGGTACTCCTAGAAGCACCCTAGTTCTACGCATATAAAATATGACCCACATTTTATCTTCTCATTAGTAGTATATTTATTTGTAACAGTAAACATTAGACATCTCTGGTGTCTCATATATGAAATAAAAGCAGTATATTAGTAATATTCATAATTTACATTTTTTTTTCATATGAAGATTACGTTTAGCAATTTAAATTGATTGTATAAATTTTAAAATAAAAATATAAATTCGTAGTACGGATCTATCTATAATATAATAGCCTTTACTCTTAGAGCGGAGCCAACTTTCAAACTATGAGGATCAAATATATGAACTAAGCTATGGTGCTTTATAAAGTACAATAACTTTTTACTTTATTAGACTATATTTCTATTTTGAAAATTCAAACAACCGATCTGAATAATCTATTAGTCCGCCCTATTGATTGAAGCCAAACAGTTGGCTCCTTTCAAATCAAACAAATCCATGAAGTGCGCGCGTTGACATACGCCGTTGAGGCACCAGCCTGTAGAGCAATAAAATTTGTGGTGCACATATAATTAATTTATTATTGGCGCCAAATTAGAGAAATTAAGTCAAGTGTGTATGGGGTTTTATTTTTCTTGTGTTTCACGTTCACCTACTTAACCTAGCTAGAGGCCGTTGCTTTGTGCTTTTTATCCATGCCATGTGTTCTACCTTCTACGCATAAAGATTGAGGAATTTACATCTGCTGCAATCCTTAAAATGATAAACAGTAATTCTAAAATTCTTACGCTTTCAAATCCAGTCGTTTAATAATTTTTTTGCATTGTGTATTGATGCGTGGACTCAGCTAGTGTGAGTGGTAAGTTTTGAATTGTGAAGATATGAGTGGTACTTAATTATTTTTGAATTATTGGAGTGGTAACTAAAAACATTCGGAAAATACATGCTCATTCTTTTTTCTAGCAATGTATCGCCAATATTAAAATATAGCATTTTTGTGTTTTCCAAACTACTTTAAAATTTTCCTAAAGTAAAAGGTAGAAGCGCAAATTGATATATTTTTATTCATTGTATGATAAATATCATATGATAATAGCACCAGCAGATTTTTAAAAACATTAAGTAATAAGTATGAGAATTCATTTTTTTTCTTGCATAGAAACAACAATAATTCTTGAAATAAGAAGACGTAGATATTTTTTACAAAAATGATGTAAAAGAATTATATTCTTTTGAAGAAAGAAAGCTTTAAACAGAAGATAAAAATTCTGATACCAATACCAATGTACCGTCGTTCGTAGAACATTCGCGAAAAAATGGAATTATTGGCAGAGCAACGCAGAAAAAATAAGGTAAGTGGGACACGTGTCAAGGGATTATTGGTTTAAGCACTGTTCTGTGGGCCCGCCACGTGATACTTGAGTTTAGGTGGACTTAAACAAATTTTTTTTTTTAAGAGATTGCTCGGGAGTGAGCAGCTCATCACCGATTCCATTACCATTATCAGAATCAAATATTATTCCAGGAGTCGGTACCAAACCACTGCTACCTATTTTGATATTACAACTAAATTTCCATATACATTTTTAAAAAATATTATTTAAGGTTTTTTCTTTCCTTTTGTTTTTTTGTCACAAATATATACACCGCTGTGAATTGAATTGTTTTTGGTCGATCGCTGTCATTCCCTCGTCAGAGAGCCCGTACAGACGATCACCTTAGCGCACCAACTCTCACACCTTAGTTGTTGTGTCTCATCGTTGTCCCAGTACGCTCCGTAGAGGTGTAAACGGTCGGATACAGATCGGATAGTGGTCAAACCGTATTCTTATACGTAATATTTTTTTCAGATACGGATACGAATACGGATAGTCTCGGATACGGATACGGATACGGATACGGATCAGATATTGAACGGATACGAATACGGATACGAATATAAATCGGATAATTAAAAATAAATTATTAATATATATTATAGTAAAGAATAACATTTAAATATATTTTTCTTCATTCAAAATTAGATCTAATATTTTTCATAATATGTTTGTTGGTTACAAAACATACATTATATTATCAAAACATTAGGCACTAATTATATCATAGTGTTATATTGTTCATCAAGATATATATGTATATGCAGTTTACTAAATCATTTGTATATATATGCAACTTAATAAATCAATTTAAGAATATAAAAAATATTTGTTGTAGTTTGGGAGTTAAACGGTCGGATACGGATAGTTGCGGATAGTTAAAACCCTTACCGTATCCTTATCCGTTAAAATTTTTCGGATACGGATACGGTTCGGATAATTTAAGTAATTTTCCGGATATGAATCCGGACGGAATCGGATATTATCCTATCCGTTTACACCCCTAACGCTCCGTCTTTGCTTTCTTTAGCTTACAAATACCCCGCTCTCTCCCTCGCTTTGCTTTCTGGGTAGCAAGTCAGGATAGGTTATAGTGCAACAATTCAATTTAGTTTTTCAATTTGTTCACTGTCTGAAAATTAGAATTCATGTATAAAACTATTTCCAAGATTAATATAGAGTTTACCCTAAACGCGCAGCGGAAATCTTCGTCTAGTCGTAGGAGCAATCACTCTATTTCGTTATTTTTCGAGTCAGATATACGCACCTGCAACAGCAAATACGCCTCTACTAGTATTCACACGAACATGTTGATAAATTATTGTAGTTCAGTATACTAGTACCGAACTGACAGCCCTTCTTTCGATTCTTTCTCTCTTTCTTGTTTTCTGAAGTAGTGTGAAATTTTAACTGATAAGATTTTCAATCTAATCAAATTAAACCAAAAATATTAGTTTTCTATTTTGTCTCTTTTTTTCTCTTTTGTGTAATTTCGGATAATAGAATAGTTAACTAAAAATTGCACTGCTGCATATGTATTTATAACCAAATACATATGTTCAATTGCACCATTTCATTTGCAGCTATCCATTCGCAATATTTATCTTAATCTGATCAAATCAGATTAGAGAGAGTGACAGGCCTATATTAGACCCAGCCCAAAAATAAAAAATTCATATTTAACCTATGGCCCAAATCATTTGGTCTGCTAGTATATTTCTTACAGTATAAGAATAGGCAAGGTTTCAAATAAGTCTGGTCTTATTTTAAAAAACAAATTCAAAAGTAGACAAGTGCCTACTCCTACGCCTATGTAGCCTCGCCTCTGCCTCCCCGTAGGTTTTTTCTTTCCTTCATGAATTCTGAGGGTTTGTGGGTTACTAATTAAACTTATTGGAGCATATATATACTTGCCATAGCTTTACTAATGGAACAAATTTCCATCAAATTTATAGATGTAGCTGCTAAAGAAAACATTTATAGATTATAATTTTGAATTCAGTGGAATGAATGGCACTTGTATATATATATATTGAAATAGATATATAATTTATTAATTATTGCTTTTTGTTATGTAACTGAATTTTCAAATTCCAATACCGTTACGGTGCAGGATAAAATTGAAAATTTTATCTAGCTAGCTGATTTTTCAGAATGCGTCTGATGCATTTCTTCTGCGCATACATATATATACTGCATTATTTTAGAATCACAAAAACTCACAATTAACTATTTATGAAACATATAAACGCAAATGATACTGATATATATAGCATTATGCACCACTACTTTAATTACAATAATATTAAGATAATTACATAAAACTCCAAACTGACAAAACAACCTCTTTTATATGTTCTTTCTAATCTCACGTGTGAAATATCTCCACTTATTTACGTCTAGCAATTATTTAGCCTGTAACATAAATTACAAGGTTTCATGCAGTATGTGCAAATACACTATCCACATTATAGGTTTTCAATATCTCAAGGGTGGCCTCCAGCACCACTGCCATACCCGGACCCATATCCTGATCCATATCCTTCACTGCCACCACCACCGCCACCGCCACCGCTGCCGCTGCCGCCACCGCCACCTCTGCCGTATCCCTCTGCATTACCACCACCTTCCCCATATCCGGATCCATAACCTGACCCATAGCCTGACCCACTACCACCACCATTTCCACCGCCAGATCCACCACCACCTCCGCCGCCTCCACCCCTTCCATAACCTCCACCAGAGGCACCTCCACCCTCACCATACCCTGATCCTGACCCGTACCCACTTCCAGATCCATAACCACCACCATGACCCTCACCGCCACCTCCTCCACCACCACCGCCTCTACCATATCCGCCTGCTGCTCCTCCTGAGCCACCGCCTTCTCCATAGCCCGAGCCAGAGCCATAGCCAGAACCACCATTATGGCCATAGCCACCACCACCGCCACCTCCACTACCACCGCCACCGCCACCGCCTCTACCATATCCACCTGCAGAGCCACCACCTTCTCCATAACCCGAGCCAGAGCCATAGCCGGAACCATCATTATGGTCATAACCTGCACCGCCACCACCGCCACCTCCACCGCCACCACCTCCACCACCAGCTTAAATTCCTAATCTAGCTGCATTGGACAAGCCAATGCAAAGAAGAGCTATCAAGGCAATAGCTACAACTTTAGTGTAAGCCATTTGTGTTTGGTTTAGTGAGGACTGTGGAGTAAGTTTGTGTGCTTTAATTTGCTGGATGGTTGTGCATGAGTTTGAAGCACCGCAAGGTATTTATAGAGGTTTAGGACCATGCAAATAGTAGGTGAAAAATAATTGATGGTGTGAATGGTAGTGTGACACGTTAATAAGAGATAGTGCGTTATCTTGACTATTATATGTTGCCCTAATCCCTCCAGGTGTTAAAAAATAGTTTTTTATTGTTTTAAAAAAAATATAACGCAATAAATTGGTGTTACGTAAGTGATGTTAGTGGCAAACAGACACATCTTATATACTGTTGTGTGTTAGAGTTCAATATTTTAATTGGTTTGATTATTATATATATAGCAACTGTTGCCGAAGTAATTTGTATATATAAGATATTAAGATATGACATAAGTGACGACATTTTCTCTAAACTCATGCGCTGCATCCCGTGAAGATATAATTAATAAGCAACTCTTGTACTCAAATCATGGGAATTGGTGATAGATATCTAGGTTTTGTTGTACGAAAATGTTTTCTATATCACTGTATCAATGCTAATCCATGAAAAAATATATGTCTTTTGTGGTAAGAAAAATATTATGTTAAACCTCACATCTAAGAATTTTATTTAAATGTTTTGTTATTTAGTGAACAAATTGAATTTTGAATTTTGAATTTTGAATTCAGTAAGAATCCAGGTCACAAAAATGAGAAAATGAAATCTGTTGAGAGTAACAGTAAGAAGCCATCCTGGTACAATTTAGGTACTCAAGCTACCCGAAACAAAGAGAATAACCCTATTCCCGGCAAATGGACTTCTTATAAGGTTTATTTTTATTCATTCTCTTTACATCATAAGTTCATAACATAGGAACATTTTTTCAAATCGAAATTTTTTGTTAGTGTTTCCATTTGCAATTATACTGATTGAATCATAGGAAAAAATTTGTTAGGCTTGCAACGAGTTTGTACTAACACCTTATCTTTTGAATTTCTTATTGAGATATAAACTCGACTAATTTCTCCAAGTTGATTTTTTTTCACTTGTATTAGGTCCCTCCAAGAGTAGGAGCTGTAGCAGCGGCCCCACCAACAACTCCTACGTGCAAAATTGAGATCTATCCAGATGAAGAAGAGTAAGTGTGAAGCACTAATCTTGATGTTACATACATTTCAAATAAGGAGGGTCTGTATTATCTGAGTTATCTCAACTTTTCAGTTGATGTAAAAATCAGGCATAAAAGTATTTTCAGCGCCTATTTAGATGCACGAGAGACAGTATTAATATAAAATGGGTTGCTTTAGGGTTCGTGTTATGTTTCAGATTTTGTACTGATCAACTCAAAATTTGAGATATCTCAGAGAACCTTATTTGCATATTAGGGCTTAATTTAGGTTAAACATTTTTTTTATTTTACCGCTAGGTCACCGAAATCGGCGAAATCTGAGAATGAGAAAAGCTCAAAGAAATCTGGGGCTGGCCTGAAACTCAGGAAGGCAACAAGCAAAAACTTGAAAACGTAAGCATTTTTTTTTTTTTTTTAATTAACTCGCGATGTAATTTCCAAAGGTTGTAGGGTCATTATTGTAAGATAGACAACAGTGAGCTAGTGTATTTTGTTAATCTAGCATAAAAGAGGTTTTCTTTGTTTCATATATATCTTCTATTTTTCTTTGCTTACAAAATTCTGTACTGTTCTCTTTGGTTTCCAGGGAAACAGAATTGCTGAGAGAGAATCCGTTGCGTAACTTCCCTGTTACCAGTTTCAGATAAGTCTAGTGAGTGTGCTTGCTTGCTGTGTGTTGTGAGTTGCTGTACATTTTTTCGCTGTTCTGTGATTCGGTTTGTATTTGCTTTTACTTATGTTGTAAGCTTTCATCTGGAAAGCTTTTTTTTTTTTCAGAAAAACATGCTTGGGTTGTTTTATTTGTATTTGTTTCAGATAAACTGTCTGTATTTGTAATTTTATTGTTTCAGATAAACTGTCTTCACGTATGCTCTGTATTTTGTAATTTTATGATTTCTTTTCTTTCTGGTTTTAGTACTGTTATTATGATTTTGGTTGCTGATATTGGTAGAATTCCTTTTCTCAAAATTTATTGATTGAGAAGAGAGCACTTGATACTTGACAATAGTAGGCTAACAAATATCCAGAAATGGCAAATTTTGGGAGAAGGGGAAAGGGAAAAAGTTAAAGGGTGTTTTTGTAAAATTCACTTTGAATTTTTCTTGGTGTACCCAAGATTGCATCTCCAATTTGTGTGTTTTGTTTGTTAATCTTCAACAATTACTGATATAATATTTTGTTTTTTGTTTCTATAATAATAGGCTAGCAACTGCTTCGATGCCGAGGTTATTTACAAATTTCTGGAGGCAAATGAAATCGGCCAAAGTCACGCGCTTTTCTATTCGAGTTATGCTTTGTACATGGAAAAGAAATTCAAGTTTAGAAAGGCTGATGAAATATTTAATCTTGTCATTGCTAGGTAGGTTAAATTTTACTTCTCATAATTTGGTATAGCATAGATGAACATGTTCCTATTTCAGACCTTATAAATAAGATATTTTACAGGAAAGCAGTACCATTGGAAAAATTAGAGGAAACTTATCGCTCTTTTCTCGCCCGGTTGATTAGGAGAAAGCAACAGAAGGAAGAAGAGGTGGTTATTTATTTTCACTTAATGTTTGTGTTTTCATCATTTGAAATTTGACTGAGAAATTCTTTTAAATATATAAATAGGAAAACTCAACTAATGATAGTGGGCAGCCAGTGCGTAGCTTCGGGACCGTTTTAACTGGAGGTAACAACAGTTATCATACCTTTATGATCAATAATTTTAAGGGCATAGAGGACCAAAAAAAATTGATTTAATTTTGAAACAAAATTTTGTTTTAATTTTTTTTTTCGTATTGCAGCAACAAATCTCAGTACACCTCGTCCGCTACAAAGGTGAGGCAATTCATTTACTAATTTTACTATATCAAATACTACCAAATTTCAACTACCCGAATGGCTAATTTTGAATAACTAAAATTTTAGGGTTGTTGATGCAAACACAAGGAAACCTCTTGCAATATACAATGATGAGAATAGCGTGCCAGGTCACAAAAATGAGAAAATGAAATCTGTTGAGAGTAACAGTAAGAAGCCATCCTGGTACAATTTAGGCACTCAAGAATGAAATGAGTGATGGTTAACAATTCACTCGCAACTCCTAACTTTTCAACACGGAAATGGACTAGTATGTACTAAACTTTTTCACACAAAAACTTGAATATATATAATTGCTAAACTTAATTATCCTCATTACCAACAAATATCTTCCATAAGAAAGAACAAAGAGTGAGTCTATGATACTATGCATATTACGGGTTGATCCGTAATATACGAATCAATATTTTTATTTTTAAAATCCTAAATGTCGATCCGAACTGTTCAACATGATTCTGATATAAATATGTACTTGCAAACTGAATTTTATATTTTTTTTAGAATTTTTTTACTATTTATTAAGATAGGTAGAAAATCACTTGATCTGAAAATTCTGGAACATCCAAAAACAGTGATTTTCTATCTATTTTAAAAAATAGTAAAAAATTTATAAACAAAATAAAATTCAGTCTGCATACATATTCATATGAAAATTATTTTCAACATTCAGATCGATCGTTATGATTTAAAAATGAAAATTTTAAATCATATTACGGAACAAATCGTGATATGCATAGTACCATAGACTCACTCTTAATTCCATCATATGTTGTTAGCAATAAAATTTGAATGGAGCAAGTCTTTACTTAGGGTGCGTTTGGATAAAGACTTGAGTTAGTATAGTGAACTAATTCAAATTTAAGATAGTGAGCTAATTCTTTTTGTTGGATAGTAACTAAATTTAACACAGTGATTAGTAATTATTAGATTAATTCTTAAATATATTGAATTATAATTAGATTTAAAAGATAATTTTAAACATTTATAATATATCGATCTATTTTAGAAGTGATAAATTTATTAAAAAAAATTATTTGTTTAGTACAATATTTTATTTAGCTCCAATATTTTGTCTACAATGGAACAATACTAGCGAAAGTTCGTCAGTTGCGTTCTCTCATTAATTACACCTGATTTTGAAAATTTTCAAAATCTGTCCGATCTGCAAAATAATTTTGCAGAAATAGAATTTTCTGATTTGTTATTTTAATTAAATAGAAGTTGTTCTTAATTTTTTTATTTTTCTATTGAAGTATTAGAAAAATTTATATTTCTTGGAAAATAAATGGAGTACTTTAGAATTGAATTAATTTATAAATAGAAAGACTGTGACACTAACTCAGATCAATATTTTTCAGGCATAATTTTTTACGGCTGTAAAAAAAATTAAAATATTTGTTGGTGTATTACTAGAAAAAAAAATAAAAAATATATTTTGAATCTGAGTTATTGATTATGATTCAAAAATCACTTCGGGGTAAATAAAAAAAATATGGTGATTCTTCTAGTAAATTCAAATTCTAAAGTACTCCATCTATTTCTCTAGAGGTGATTTTATATTTTTCATATTTTAATATGTTTCTAAAATTCACTTTTATATTTCTCTAGAAGGTGATTGGAATCCATGATGACATAACCATTTACAACCGAATATCTAATAAAATGTAATATAAAAACACATATTATATTTTATTTGGTATATATTCGGTTCAAAAACGTTAAAAAAAAAAAAAAAGAATTATAAGCGCGTACCACATTAGTAATATGCTCATATATGCGCACATAAAGCAGCACAAATCTGAGGTAAACTGAATTTATTAATTTTCTTTCTTATTAATAATTTAAATTACAGAAGATATATAAATAACATACATAGTTCATGGAACTTAAATAATAATTTGAATCACAACATAACAGTTTTAATATTTGAAAAAAAAAATATGCAAAAAGTTTCTAGCGAACCTCAAACTTTTTTGTGTATTCATTTTCATATTTAAAAATTATTATTTAAATTATAAAATTTGATTGTTCTCCATCAATTAGACATGACATGTCTCAAATTTAAATTCATTTGACCATTTGTCAAAATGTCGCCAATTTTAAAATCAGCAGAAATTTTATACATGTCTTACTCAAAATTTTAATATTTTTCAATTTGAACAATACTTTTAAAGATATGAACTTAATACACAATAAAATTGGATGTAGGATAAAATTACTCAAAAAATAATAATAATTTCTAGTGTCATATGTTAGGCAACGTTTGCAAGTGAAATATAAATACATAAAGTGTACAAATAAAAAAATAATTCTTTTACTTTAATAAGAAATAAAAGTTACTATTTTATCTTTCAGTTGTTTAATTCATAATGCTTAAGAATAAAAAAAGAAGGATGTTGATGTTAGTGTATATATATATATATATTAATTTATTACTTGAATTGTGGAGACAACAATGATATGTTTTGACTAGTAGGACCAAAACGACTCCAAGTCTTTGCAAGATTTCGACTTTTTGAGGCACTCTACAAGTACTAAAATATAGAACAGTTCGAGTGTAGAGTTCATGTCCATAGTAACATAATTCGTGTTTTATTCACGAATTTCGAACCGGCGAATTATATTTGGCTGACCGAATTATTTTTGAATAAAACGTGAATTATAAATTAATCACAAAAAGATAAATCTTATGTTTGCTTCCTTGTGGGACCGAATCATTTTCCGAATTATACCCGAATTACAAAAATTTATCCTGCAGAACCGAATCCGAATAATTCATTTATCACTGTGTTCATGTCCACATGAGACCGTGTAAAATCAACATGCTGGACCATTAATTGACTAGGAAAAGTAGTGGGTTAGGCTATGGACCATTGAGTAGGAGCATTTCAGCCAATGTGAATTGTCAACTGTCACTGATCATACCAGTCTTATCCTAATCTTAAAGCAGTCTTTATCAAACCCTGGAGTATGTGTTGCTTCTTTTCATGTATGAAGTCCTTGAGGTAATAGCATCTACTTCCTCCAGAAATTAGAAACCAGCCATGCTCTTAAAGATACAGTACCTCTTCCTACTACTATTGTTCATACTAACATCCATCTCACTTTCTTCATCCTCATACATCAATTACACTGCACTTGATGCTGACAACAATAACGAAAAAATGACATGTGACTCAGTTCCGTACCCGTTTGGCACTGCCGGCATCGCCTTACCAGGCTTCGAGATAGACTGCTCCAAGGAAAATCCACCCTATATATATAGTGCCACTCCCTCATTGTCCATATCCAACAACACCTACACCATTCAAGAAATATCATTACAAGGCTACATAAGGATCTTTGCCGGACTGATTCACAAAAGGTGCCGTGCTGCCAATGGAAAATGGACAGAGTTTGAAGGATCCGGACGGTTCAACTTAGATGGAACTCCTTTTACATTATCTTACCAGTACAATATGCTGACAGTTGTTGGCTGCAATAATTTAGTATTGATAAGTACACAAGCCAAAAATCTGACAGTGACAAGTGGCTGTGTCACATTTTGTAAGCCTCAGGGTACTTTCTTAAGCAGTTCTTGCTCTGGCCAAGGTTGTTGCCAAGCTACTCTTCCAGGCAATCTAAAAAGCTTCGATCTTCAATTTATGCAAGTAAACGTATCAAATTCAAGTGTGGCTTTTCGCTACTGCATTGCTGTATATTTTGCTCAAAGAGACAATTTCCAATATTCAAATCAGGGTGGCTATTATGAAACAAGCTTCTCTGATACTAATCTCATACAATTGGATTGGGCAATCGGAAACAAGTCGTGTGAAGATTCTAGAAACGATATTGGTTCCTTCGCATGCAAAAATAATAGTTACTGCTATGACTCACCCTCGATGGTCGGGTATTTGTGCAACTGTAGTCAAGGATACAAAGGAAATCCCTATGTCGAAGATGGTTGCACCGGTAGAATACACAATTTTCCAGCCCAAGCAAATTACCATTAATGCTTGAAATTAGAAACTGCATATAATAATTCCTAACAAAATGTTTTTCTTTGCTTTTCAGATATTGATGAATGCCTTGAATCAGATCCATGTGTAGGCCGCTGTATCAATTTACCAGGAAATTATACATGTTCTTGCCCAAATGGCATGACTGGTGATGGTAAAAAGGGGGGAAGTGGATGCAAGAGGAGAGTATTCCCGCTTGAAGTAGCTTTAGGTACTTGTTTTTTTTTTCTTTTTGAATCCTAATATTACTTTGTGAGCAATAATTAAGATGTCTCCAATTACAAATTGTTTCTATTACTATATATAGAAGTATATTATTGTCCCTGCCAATGTTGCAATTGCTACTTAAACTATCAAATGAGGAGTAAAATATAAGTATGAAATAAGAGATGAGTTAATCCGGAGTAAGTTACTCCATCTCTATAGACTTGTTATGGTTATTATCAGTTTCTAAAAACAGTATTATTGATAGACAGTCTAGATAGTCTACAAATGATAATTAACTGATTTTTTGTTGCATTGCAGGTGCAGGTCTTGTAAGTTTCATTAAAAACATTATATATTGTGTATGTTTCAAATTGGTTGTAAGTTTCATTAAAGACAATTTGTTTTAACAATTACACGGCCGTGCGGCGATAATAATAGCAGCAGATAAATATGAGCTACTGTTGCAGGGAATCTATCAAGTTCAGAAACTGTAGAATGAACAAAACAATATAGCCTTGAAGATCACATGATGTACCGAGATAATACTGTACATTTTACAAGCATTTCATCTATAGATATAAATAAGAACTTGGGTTTAGACTTTTGCATGCTTTATTGAAATTATACCATCCATGTACTTTATTCATTATATATCATGTAAATTTCATTAGAACTTTGTTGTAACAATTAAAAATAGCAGCAGATAAATATGAGCTACTGTTATATTATGTGGATGAGAGTAAGATAACATTTATCAGAATCAGATGCATGATTATGAGAACATAGGCATGAATTACAAAATTAGCAATTCAGGAGATACATAAATGTTACCTTTTCTCTTAATAATTTAATAACATTTTTAGCTCATTTTTCTCTTCTTGTTCTTGAATTAAATGAAATCAGATACATAATTGTTTTCGCCTGCTTTCTCAAGATCATTTTGATTTATGTTTTAGTGTTTATTACTATTATTCTTTCAATTTTAATAGCCTATGTTGACAACAGTGGGTTTAGTGCATTGGCTAATAATAATAAAAATGTCATATTGAAGGTTGAACATGCAAAAAAAAAACACACACACACACACTCCGTAACAGAAAGAATTGGGGTTGCAATTCTCAATTTGTTACCATGATGCGCTCTTATAGGCTTTGATTGTAATGTTTTCTCCATGTATCTTTTTTTTTTGGGCCAGAATCAAAGAGTCCAAGTCCGGAAGAGGAAACATTGTCTGAATCTTAGCATGGGAAAGCAAGCAGGCCCATAACTGATATTTAACTCTTTCCATTCATATTCAACTTTGCAATCAGATATCTAATTAAATAGCCTTTTCAAATTTTATCTCCAGCCTCCAGGCACATTTTGATTGTGATTCAACAGTTGTTCTCCAAATTCAAACAGGCTTGCTTGACACGACATGATCACCCAAACATGTTACCATCTGACCCTACCTGATCCGACCCCGCTCGCTCGAAATCTGAACATTATATTAAACTTGGACAACAAAAATTCAACCCGAACAGATCCGATCGACTCGACAACTAAGGTTGTCATCAACTGGATATTTGGAATCTATAATTTTCATATAAAGACCTGTATAATTTGCATAGCATTATCTTGTCATCAACTTGATGTTTGGAATCTATATGTGATATGGTTGGTGACAATAATGTTTACTTTGCGACATCTCTTACATACATATTGATTGCTAATTATCAAATAGTTCAGAACAACAAATAATATTCTAGCTGTAATATATATATATATAGGCAAATGCTTCTATGGACATAAGGACCTATTTGTAAAATGAACATATTTTTATTTTCAAAGTTCAAACAGTCGATCCGAACCGTTCATCTTGTTCTCCATATTAATATGTGCTTGGATACCAAATTTTACATTTTTCTGAATTTTTTTACTATTCATTAAGATGGGTACAAAATTCAATGGTCTGAATTTGATATTTTTTGTACCCATCTTAATAAATAATAAAAAAATTCAGAAAAATGTAAAATTTGGTCTCCAAGTACATATTAATATGGAGAACAAGATGAACGGTTCGGATCGACTGTTTGAACTTTGAAAATAAAAATATGTTCATTTTACCAATTGGTCCTTGTATCCATAGAAGCATCACATATATATATAAGTGATGCTTCTATGGACATAAGGACCTATTTGTAAAATGAACATATTTTTATTTTCAAAGTTCAAACAGTCGATCCGAACCGTTCATCTTGTTCTCCATATTAATATGTGCTTGGAGACCAAATTTTACATTTTTCTGAATTTTTTTACTATTTATTAAGATGGGTACAAAATTCAACGGTCTGAATTTGATATTTTTTTGTACCCATCTTAATAAATAGTAAAAAAATTCAGAAAAATGTAAAATTTGGTATCCAAGCACATATTAATATGGAGAACAAGATGAACGATTCGGATCGACTGTTTGAACTTTGAAAATAAAAATATGTTCATTTTACAAATAGGTCCTTATGTCCATAGAAGCATTTGCCTATATATATATATATATATATATATATATATATATATACAGAGAGAGAGAGAGAGATATATATATAGAGGTTGGCTAATATACAATCGATTGTTCCTGAGCTCCTGTGCAACCAAGTCGTTTTTCGATTTTCAAAGTCCAAACGGTCAATCTAAACCGTTAAATGTGATCTCTATATTAAAATGTACTTGGAGACCAAATTTTACATTTTTTTTGAATTTTTTTACTATTTATTAAGTTATTTTGAAAATCGCTGATCTAACGGAGCCTTAATCAAACAGTAAAAACAAAAGCCACCGTTGGATTAGCAATTTTCAAAGTGGCTTAATAAATAGTAAAAAAAAATCCAAAAAATATAAAATTTGGTTTCCAAGTACATTTTAATATAGATATCACATCTAACAGTTTAGATCAACCGTTTGGACTTTGAAAATCGGAAAACAACTTGGTTGCATGGAAGCTCAGGAACAATCAATTGTATATTAGCCAACCTCTATATACATGCTTTTATAAATTAGCCGCCGCATTTGAAGCATATCTCACACATCCATTGACTTAAAAGCTTGCTCTGTTATCAGAATCCAGTTGTACCCACTGAATTTTGATTAGCTAATTATAGGGCACCAACCAAAGTATGTGATTTTGTTTGTTACTATAAAGAGCTTGATTTAAATGCCTCATATCTTTCATGCCTTAATCGTGTTTTATGTCTTTATCTCTGTTTTTAAAGTTAGAATCACTTAACATGATCTCTCCATATTAAAATGTACTTGTAGACCAAATTATTTATTTCTTTTACTAATTTTTAAATAGGTATAAAATTATTGTTTCCGAAAAAATTATGGACAATCCGGCCATAAACAATGATTTTCTATACATCTAAAAAAGTAATGAAAAATTTGATCTCCAAGCAAGTTTTAATCTTGAGATCATGTTGAGTAATTCATGTTAACTGTTTGAACTTTAAAAACAGAGATAAAAATGTGAGGTACAATATTTATATTAAGGACAATGAAATATTTGAACCCTACTATATTATAAAACATTACTTATCAATAAAAACACATCTACGGTTCGAATAGGTTTTTTTTCCAGTTAAATACGAATTGCTTTGTTTAATTTCTTGTACTGGTGTACATGTTTAGGCTGAAGTGCAAATTTTGTATAGTATTTTCAGACTTGCTAGATTTAAATTGACAAGGAGCACTGATAAGTTACTATCGAACTTTAGCTTCGGTAATGTTTTTTTCATTCTTTAAGACTCAGCTCCAGAAAGAGGTACGCGGAAGGAGGGGAAGAGAAAAGCATTGTGCGGAAGAGAAATTTAGCTAGATTGCGCCTGACTGCTCGATGCATCTGCTTTAGAAGAGGTGAAATGGAGGTGAAATGGAGGAGCGGAGGAGAAAGAGACTGTGTATTGAGGAGAACTTTATGTGAAGTTTTGGCAAAAAATTTTACTCTCAAATCGGAGTAGAGAGGAGATGAAATGGCTGTGTTCCATTTCTTTCCCATTCCATTAATAACAATTTTATCCCGTTTTGTGAAGCACAACCTAAGAAAAGTTACAGGAAAGTTTATTAGCTCCCCTCTCATCTGGCCTCTGCCCTGCCGTCTGATTGCACATGATCTATTTAAGCAATCAAGCTCGGACAAAATTATAGAACTCAATTTTACGGCTAACCATAGATCCTAGAATTTGTTAATAGTAAATTATATTCAAACCAAAGCAAGCTCGATCATCTATATTATTTACAAGAGCAGAGCTCTTCTTCTTTTTCCGACTTCAACCAAGGATACTATGTTTACCCCGAGATTTAAAAAAAAAAAAAAAAAACAGGAATTACTCCATATATATATTTCTGGAATATTGCCTATCCCGACCTATTTTTTGAGTCTGATGGGTTCTAGGATTGTCCGATCTGCTTTATAATCCGTGCACATGAATATTGATGAGAACACACACAAATATTAAAATAAAGTACACAGATATTAAAATGAATCAGACAATTTTTTAAATTCATTAAACTTAAAGTAGATCTGACGAGTATCAGACATACTCCGTAGTCATCTTTGAAATTGTCAATTTGAGCTCAAAAGTACTTTAGTCCAACTCATCTTTTTTTTGGCCCAACAATAGGATTCACATCTGCTGCAATTCAAAGCTAAGAAATATTGTTCCTAAAATCTCTGCTTTTTTAAATCCAACCGTCCAATGTTTTCTATACATGCATCTTGAAACAGCTTATTTTTCTGTGTATGTGAATCTCAAAATAATTCGACAATTAGATTTGAAAAGGCAGAAATTTTAATAACACTGTTTACGGTGAAAAATTGCAACAGATTCGGATCCCAACAATTATGATAAATTCTAATTTTTTTTCTCCACTCCTCAGATTTCTAGGTCCTTTCTGATTTCAACGCGGTTTAGTTAGTTGATTGCTGAATGAATGGATGTGTGCAAAAAAAAATATAAAAAATGCACATTATCCTCCACCGAAAACGTAGCTCAAATTTCAAAAGTTTATATCCAATTCTTCCAATAAAAATAGCCACTTTTAAAGCACATGTTACCCGTCCTGTTGACTTAAAATGATTGAGCTGTTTTACGAATCCAAATTGTACCCACCGAATTTTGGTTTCCAAGTTTGTTTGCTATTAGTGAAAACACACTGTTAATTAAATATATATCCCTACTCATAAGTTTTTGTTTATGTTATTAAAAATTGTCTGAAATTTTTTTTAAGTAAAGTTGGAGTTCAAACCACCCAATTATTTAATATCCTTGTTATTATAACAAAAGATTTTCTCCATCTGAATTTTGAATCCATGACCTCCTACATAGAGACTGTGTCTCTGCCACTAGACCAAAGGCTGGTTCTTCTGTTAATTCTAGAATGTTAAACCATATTATGGTTGTACTCAGGTGCGGAACTAAAACTTAATTAGGAATCGGTAAGCTGTCATTATCGTATAAATTAAGAATTAGCAGTTTTACTTTTTGTATTTTATAATTTGCATAAATATTTATATTTTTTAGTTTCTAATAAAATAAAATTACACTATTGTAATTTATTCAACACTCTTAATTTTAATATTTTAATTATGTCCTTGATTATATTATAAATTTTTTTCATATTGAGTCTTTGTACAAAACTAATAGATAAATATACACACAGTTGCAATCCAACTTTAGCTACAGATTTGGTCTAGTCTATTCAAAATTTCAAATTTATTTATTTAAAGAGATGTGTGGTGGAGGAAGCTATGAAACAATTTTTTTTAATAAGTGGAAACCATAATTTTCAAATTGAGTGCTTAGTCATTTTCAAATTTGTCGCTTTGTTTATATTTGACGCGTCTTCGCTTTTTCCATATTAATAATGAAAAGTTTAAACTTAAATAAACAAATAAATATGACCTATATTTTATCTTCGAGTAGAACTAGGTGATTCTAAGAGTACCAAGCTCCTTTGTACTTTTAATTCTAAAGTCTATCGGATTAACTTCGAACGACGAATTCAAATTGTTGAAATCATTCTACCTTACGAGTGATGCGTCGACATGTGAAAATTTTAAAGTTTTGAATTAATTTAGTATAAAGTCAAATGGTCAAAATTATAAGGTTTCTAAATTAATTTTAATGCATTTATTTTTGGAAGACTTTTGACCAATTGACTTTATACTAAATTAATTGGAAACTTTAAAATTTTCACATGTAGACGCATCACTCATAAGGTAGAATGATTTCAACAGTTTGAATTCGTCGTTCGAAATTAATCCGTTAAATTTTAGAGTTAAGAGTACAAAGGAGCTTGGTACTCCTAGAAGCACCCTAGTTCTACGCATATAAAATATGACCCACATTTTATCTTCTCATTAGTAGTATATTTATTTGTAACAGTAAACATTAGACATCTCTGGTGTCCCATATATGAAATAAAAGCAGTATATTAGTAATATTCATAATTTACATTTTTTTTTCATATGAAGATTACGTTTAGCAATTTAAATTGATTGTATAAATTTTAAAATAAAAATATAAATTCGTAGTACGGATCTATCTATAATATAATAGCCTTTACTCTTAGAGCGGAGCCAACTTTCAAACTATGAGGATCAAATATATGAACTAAGCTATGGTGTTTTATAAAGTACAATAACTTTTTACTTTATTAGACTATATTTCTATTTTGAAAATTCAAACAACCGATCTGAATAATCTATTAGTCCGCCCTATTGATTGAAGCCAAACAGTTGGCTCCTTTCAAATCAAACAAATCCATGAAGTGCGCGCGTTGACATTGACATACGCCGTTGAGGCACCAGCCTGTAGAGCAATAAAATTTGTGGTGCACATATAATTAATTTATTGTTGGCGCCAAATTAGAGAAATTAAGTCAAGTGTGTATGGGGTTTTATTTTTCTTGTGTTTCACGTTCACCTACTTAACCTAGCTAGAGGCCGTTGCTTTGTGCTTTTTATCCATGCCATGTGTTCTACCTTCTACGCATAAAGATTGAGGAATTTACATCTGCTGCAATCCTTAAAATGATAAACAGTAATTCTAAAATTCTTACTTTTTCAAATTCAGTCGTTTAATAATTTTTTTGCATTGTGTATTGATGCGTGGACTCAGCTAGTGTGAGTGGTAAGTTTTGAATTGTGAAGATATGAGTGGTACTTAATTATTTTTAAATTATTGGAGTGGTAATTAAAAACATTCGGAAAATACATGCTCATTCTTTTTTCTAGCAATGTATCGCCAATATTAAAATATAGCATTTTTGTGTTTTCCAAACTACTTTAAAATTTTCCTAAAGTAAAAGGTAGAAGCGCAAATTGATATATTTTTATTCATTGTATGATAAATATCATATGATAATAACTCCAGCAGATTTTTAAAAACATTAAGTAATAAGTATGAGAATTCATTTTTTTTCTTGCATAGAAACAACAATAATTCTTGAAATAAGAAGACGTAGATATTTTTTACAAAAATGATGTAAAAGAATTATATTCTTTTGAAGAAAGAAAGCTTTAAACAGAAGATAAAAATTCTGATACCAATGTACCGTCGTTCGTAGAACATTCGCGAAAAAATGGAATTATTGGCAGAGCAACGCAGAAAAAATAAGGTAAGTGGGACACGTGTCAAGGGATTATTGGTTTAAGCACTGTTCTGTGGGCCCGCCACGTGATACTTGAGTTTAGGTGGACTTAAACAAATTTTTTTTTTTAAGAGATTGCTCGGGAGTGAGCAGCTCATCACCGATTCCATTACCATTATCAGAATCAAATATTATTCCAGGAGTCGGTACCAAACCACTGCTACCTATTTTGATATTACAACTAAATTTCCATATACATTTTTAAAAAATATTATTTAAGGTTTTTTCTTTCCTTTTGTTTTTTTGTCACAAATATATACACCGCTGTGAATTGAATTGTTTTTGGTCGATCGCTGTCATTCCCTCGTCAGAGAGCCCGTACAGACGATCACCTTAGCGCACCAACTCTCACACCTTAGTTGTTGTGTCTCATCGTTGTCCCAGTACGCTCCGTAGAGGTGTAAACGGTCGGATACAGATCGGATAGTGGTCAAACCGTATTCTTATACGTAATATTTTTTTCAGATACGGATACGAATACGGATAGTCTCGGATACGGATACGGATACGGATACGGATCAGATATTGAACGGATACGAATACGGATACGAATATAAATCGGATAATTAAAAATAAATTATTAATATATATTATAGTAAAGAATAACATTTAAATATATTTTTCTTCATTCAAAATTAGATCTAATATTTTTCATAATATGTTTGTTGGTTACAAAACATACATTATATTATCAAAACATTAGGCACTAATTATATCATAGTGTTATATTGTTCATCAAGATATATATGTATATGCAGTTTACTAAATCATTTGTATATATATGCAACTTAATAAATCAATTTAAGAATATAAAAAATATTTGTTGTAGTTTGGGAGTTAAACGGTCGGATACGGATAGTTGCGGATAGTTAAAACCCTTACCGTATCCTTATCCGTTAAAATTTTTCGGATACGGATACGGTTCGGATAATTTAAGTAATTTTCCGGATATGAATCCGGACGGAATCGGATATTATCCTATCCGTTTACACCCCTAACGCTCCGTCTTTGCTTTCTTTAGCTTACAAATACCCCGCTCTCTCCCTCGCTTTGCTTTCTGGGTAGCAAGTCAGGATAGGTTATAGTGCAACAATTCAATTTAGTTTTTCAATTTGTTCACTGTCTGAAAATTAGAATTCATGTATAAAACTATTTCCAAGATTAATATAGAGTTTACCCTAAACGCGCAGCGGAAATCTTCGTCTAGTCGTAGGAGCAATCACTCTATTTCGTTATTTTTCGAGTCAGATATACGCACCTGCAACAGCAAATACGCCTCTACTAGTATTCACACGAACATGTTGATAAATTATTGTAGTTCAGTATACTAGTACCGAACTGACAGCCCTTCTTTCGATTCTTTCTCTCTTTCTTGTTTTCTGAAGTAGTGTGAAATTTTAACTGATAAGATTTTCAATCTAATCAAATTAAACCAAAAATATTAGTTTTCTATTTTGTCTCTTTTTTTCTCTTTTGTGTAATTTCGGATAATAGAATAGTTAACTAAAAATTGCACTGCTGCATATGTATTTATAACCAAATACATATGTTCAATTGCACCATTTCATTTGCAGCTATCCATTCGCAATATTTATCTTAATCTGATCAAATCAGATTAGAGAGAGTGACAGGCCTATATTAGACCCAGCCCAAAAATAAAAAATTCATATTTAACCTATGGCCCAAATCATTTGGTCTGCTAGTATATTTCTTACAGTATAAGAATAGGCAAGGTTTCAAATAAGTCTGGTCTTATTTTAAAAAACAAATTCAAAAGTAGACAAGTGCCTACTCCTACGCCTATGTAGCCTCGCCTCTGCCTCCCCGTAGGTTTTTTCTTTCCTTCATGAATTCTGAGGGTTTGTGGGTTACTAATTAAACTTATTGGAGCATATATATACTTGCCATAGCTTTACTAATGGAACAAATTTCCATCAAATTTATAGATGTAGCTGCTAAAGAAAACATTTATAGATTATAATTTTGAATTCAGTGGAATGAATGGCACTTGTATATATATATATTGAAATAGATATATAATTTATTAATTATTGCTTTTTGTTATGTAACTGAATTTTCAAATTCCAATACCGTTACGGTGCAGGATAAAATTGAAAATTTTATCTAGCTAGCTGATTTTTCAGAATGCGTCTGATGCATTTCTTCTGCGCATACATATATATACTGCATTATTTTAGAATCACAAAAACTCACAATTAACTATTTATGAAACATATAAACGCAAATGATACTGATATATATAGCATTATGCACCACTACTTTAATTACAATAATATTAAGATAATTACATAAAACTCCAAACTGACAAAACAACCTCTTTTATATGTTCTTTCTAATCTCACGTGTGAAATATCTCCACTTATTTACGTCTAGCAATTATTTAGCCTGTAACATAAATTACAAGGTTTCATGCAGTATGTGCAAATACACTATCCACATTATAGGTTTTCAATATCTCAAGGGTGGCCTCCAGCACCACTGCCATACCCGGACCCATATCCTGATCCATATCCTTCACTGCCACCACCACCGCCACCGCCACCGCTGCCGCTGCCGCCACCGCCACCTCTGCCGTATCCCTCTGCATTACCACCACCTTCCCCATATCCGGATCCATAACCTGACCCATAGCCTGACCCACTACCACCACCATTTCCACCGCCAGATCCACCACCACCTCCGCCGCCTCCACCCCTTCCATAACCTCCACCAGAGGCACCTCCACCCTCACCATACCCTGATCCTGACCCGTACCCACTTCCAGATCCATAACCACCACCATGACCCTCACCGCCACCTCCTCCACCACCACCGCCTCTACCATATCCGCCTGCTGCTCCTCCTGAGCCACCGCCTTCTCCATAGCCCGAGCCAGAGCCATAGCCAGAACCACCATTATGGCCATAGCCACCACCACCGCCACCTCCACTACCACCGCCACCGCCACCGCCTCTACCATATCCACCTGCAGAGCCACCACCTTCTCCATAACCCGAGCCAGAGCCATAGCCGGAACCATCATTATGGTCATAACCTGCACCGCCACCACCGCCACCTCCACCGCCACCACCTCCACCACCAGCTTAAATTCCTAATCTAGCTGCATTGGACAAGCCAATGCAAAGAAGAGCTATCAAGGCAATAGCTACAACTTTAGTGTAAGCCATTTGTGTTTGGTTTAGTGAGGACTGTGGAGTAAGTTTGTGTGCTTTAATTTGCTGGATGGTTGTGCATGAGTTTGAAGCACCGCAAGGTATTTATAGAGGTTTAGGACCATGCAAATAGTAGGTGAAAAATAATTGATGGTGTGAATGGTAGTGTGACACGTTAATAAGAGATAGTGCGTTATCTTGACTATTATATGTTGCCCTAATCCCTCCAGGTGTTAAAAAATAGTTTTTTATTGTTTTAAAAAAAATATAACGCAATAAATTGGTGTTACGTAAGTGATGTTAGTGGCAAACAGACACATCTTATATACTGTTGTGTGTTAGAGTTCAATATTTTAATTGGTTTGATTATTATATATATAGCAACTGTTGCCGAAGTAATTTGTATATATAAGATATTAAGATATGACATAAGTGACGACATTTTCTCTAAACTCATGCGCTGCATCCCGTGAAGATATAATTAATAAGCAACTCTTGTACTCAAATCATGGGAATTGGTGATAGATATCTAGGTTTTGTTGTACGAAAATGTTTTCTATATCACTGTATCAATGCTAATCCATGAAAAAATATATGTCTTTTGTGGTAAGAAAAATATTATGTTAAACCTCACATCTAAGAATTTTATTTAAATGTTTTGTTATTTAGTGAACAAATTGAATTTTGAATTTTGAATTTTGAATTCAGTAAGAATCCAGGTCACAAAAATGAGAAAATGAAATCTGTTGAGAGTAACAGTAAGAAGCCATCCTGGTACAATTTAGGTACTCAAGCTACCCGAAACAAAGAGAATAACCCTATTCCCGGCAAATGGACTTCTTATAAGGTTTATTTTTATTCATTCTCTTTACATCATAAGTTCATAACATAGGAACATTTTTTCAAATCGAAATTTTTTGTTAGTGTTTCCATTTGCAATTATACTGATTGAATCATAGGAAAAAATTTGTTAGGCTTGCAACGAGTTTGTACTAACACCTTATCTTTTGAATTTCTTATTGAGATATAAACTCGACTAATTTCTCCAAGTTGATTTTTTTTCACTTGTATTAGGTCCCTCCAAGAGTAGGAGCTGTAGCAGCGGCCCCACCAACAACTCCTACGTGCAAAATTGAGATCTATCCAGATGAAGAAGAGTAAGTGTGAAGCACTAATCTTGATGTTACATACATTTCAAATAAGGAGGGTCTGTATTATCTGAGTTATCTCAACTTTTCAGTTGATGTAAAAATCAGGCATAAAAGTATTTTCAGCGCCTATTTAGATGCACGAGAGACAGTATTAATATAAAATGGGTTGCTTTAGGGTTCGTGTTATGTTTCAGATTTTGTACTGATCAACTCAAAATTTGAGATATCTCAGAGAACCTTATTTGCATATTAGGGCTTAATTTAGGTTAAACATTTTTTTTATTTTACCGCTAGGTCACCGAAATCGGCGAAATCTGAGAATGAGAAAAGCTCAAAGAAATCTGGGGCTGGCCTGAAACTCAGGAAGGCAACAAGCAAAAACTTGAAAACGTAAGCATTTTTTTTTTTTTTTTAATTAACTCGCGATGTAATTTCCAAAGGTTGTAGGGTCATTATTGTAAGATAGACAACAGTGAGCTAGTGTATTTTGTTAATCTAGCATAAAAGAGGTTTTCTTTGTTTCATATATATCTTCTATTTTTCTTTGCTTACAAAATTCTGTACTGTTCTCTTTGGTTTCCAGGGAAACAGAATTGCTGAGAGAGA
Source organism: Carex arenaria (assembly GCA_964058825.1). Classification (NCBI taxonomy): domain Eukaryota; kingdom Viridiplantae; phylum Streptophyta; class Magnoliopsida; order Poales; family Cyperaceae; genus Carex; species Carex arenaria. The sequence goes on from CAXKVW010000433.1 coordinate 377,217, forward strand.
ATCCGTTGCGTAACTTCCCTGTTACCAGTTTCAGATAAGTCTAGTGAGTGTGCTTGCTTGCTGTGTGTTGTGAGTTGCTGTACATTTTTTCGCTGTTCTGTGATTCGGTTTGTATTTGCTTTTACTTATGTTGTAAGCTTTCATCTGGAAAGCTTTTTTTTTTTTCAGAAAAACATGCTTGGGTTGTTTTATTTGTATTTGTTTCAGATAAACTGTCTGTATTTGTAATTTTATTGTTTCAGATAAACTGTCTTCACGTATGCTCTGTATTTTGTAATTTTATGATTTCTTTTCTTTCTGGTTTTAGTACTGTTATTATGATTTTGGTTGCTGATATTGGTAGAATTCCTTTTCTCAAAATTTATTGATTGAGAAGAGAGCACTTGATACTTGACAATAGTAGGCTAACAAATATCCAGAAATGGCAAATTTTGGGAGAAGGGGAAAGGGAAAAAGTTAAAGGGTGTTTTTGTAAAATTCACTTTGAATTTTTCTTGGTGTACCCAAGATTGCATCTCCAATTTGTGTGTTTTGTTTGTTAATCTTCAACAATTACTGATATAATATTTTGTTTTTTGTTTCTATAATAATAGGCTAGCAACTGCTTCGATGCCGAGGTTATTTACAAATTTCTGGAGGCAAATGAAATCGGCCAAAGTCACGCGCTTTTCTATTCGAGTTATGCTTTGTACATGGAAAAGAAATTCAAGTTTAGAAAGGCTGATGAAATATTTAATCTTGTCATTGCTAGGTAGGTTAAATTTTACTTCTCATAATTTGGTATAGCATAGATGAACATGTTCCTATTTCAGACCTTATAAATAAGATATTTTACAGGAAAGCAGTACCATTGGAAAAATTAGAGGAAACTTATCGCTCTTTTCTCGCCCGGTTGATTAGGAGAAAGCAACAGAAGGAAGAAGAGGTGGTTATTTATTTTCACTTAATGTTTGTGTTTTCATCATTTGAAATTTGACTGAGAAATTCTTTTAAATATATAAATAGGAAAACTCAACTAATGATAGTGGGCAGCCAGTGCGTAGCTTCGGGACCGTTTTAACTGGAGGTAACAACAGTTATCATACCTTTATGATCAATAATTTTAAGGGCATAGAGGACCAAAAAAAATTGATTTAATTTTGAAACAAAATTTTGTTTTAATTTTTTTTTTCGTATTGCAGCAACAAATCTCAGTACACCTCGTCCGCTACAAAGGTGAGGCAATTCATTTACTAATTTTACTATATCAAATACTACCAAATTTCAACTACCCGAATGGCTAATTTTGAATAACTAAAATTTTAGGGTTGTTGATGCAAACACAAGGAAACCTCTTGCAATATACAATGATGAGAATAGCGTGCCAGGTCACAAAAATGAGAAAATGAAATCTGTTGAGAGTAACAGTAAGAAGCCATCCTGGTACAATTTAGGCACTCAAGAATGAAATGAGTGATGGTTAACAATTCACTCGCAACTCCTAACTTTTCAACACGGAAATGGACTAGTATGTACTAAACTTTTTCACACAAAAACTTGAATATATATAATTGCTAAACTTAATTATCCTCATTACCAACAAATATCTTCCATAAGAAAGAACAAAGAGTGAGTCTATGATACTATGCATATTACGGGTTGATCCGTAATATACGAATCAATATTTTTATTTTTAAAATCCTAAATGTCGATCCGAACTGTTCAACATGATTCTGATATAAATATGTACTTGCAAACTGAATTTTATATTTTTTTTAGAATTTTTTTACTATTTATTAAGATAGGTAGAAAATCACTTGATCTGAAAATTCTGGAACATCCAAAAACAGTGATTTTCTATCTATTTTAAAAAATAGTAAAAAATTTATAAACAAAATAAAATTCAGTCTGCATACATATTCATATGAAAATTATTTTCAACATTCAGATCGATCGTTATGATTTAAAAATGAAAATTTTAAATCATATTACGGAACAAATCGTGATATGCATAGTACCATAGACTCACTCTTAATTCCATCATATGTTGTTAGCAATAAAATTTGAATGGAGCAAGTCTTTACTTAGGGTGCGTTTGGATAAAGACTTGAGTTAGTATAGTGAACTAATTCAAATTTAAGATAGTGAGCTAATTCTTTTTGTTGGATAGTAACTAAATTTAACACAGTGATTAGTAATTATTAGATTAATTCTTAAATATATTGAATTATAATTAGATTTAAAAGATAATTTTAAACATTTATAATATATCGATCTATTTTAGAAGTGATAAATTTATTAAAAAAAATTATTTGTTTAGTACAATATTTTATTTAGCTCCAATATTTTGTCTACAATGGAACAATACTAGCGAAAGTTCGTCAGTTGCGTTCTCTCATTAATTACACCTGATTTTGAAAATTTTCAAAATCTGTCCGATCTGCAAAATAATTTTGCAGAAATAGAATTTTCTGATTTGTTATTTTAATTAAATAGAAGTTGTTCTTAATTTTTTTATTTTTCTATTGAAGTATTAGAAAAATTTATATTTCTTGGAAAATAAATGGAGTACTTTAGAATTGAATTAATTTATAAATAGAAAGACTGTGACACTAACTCAGATCAATATTTTTCAGGCATAATTTTTTACGGCTGTAAAAAAAATTAAAATATTTGTTGGTGTATTACTAGAAAAAAAAATAAAAAATATATTTTGAATCTGAGTTATTGATTATGATTCAAAAATCACTTCGGGGTAAATAAAAAAAATATGGTGATTCTTCTAGTAAATTCAAATTCTAAAGTACTCCATCTATTTCTCTAGAGGTGATTTTATATTTTTCATATTTTAATATGTTTCTAAAATTCACTTTTATATTTCTCTAGAAGGTGATTGGAATCCATGATGACATAACCATTTACAACCGAATATCTAATAAAATGTAATATAAAAACACATATTATATTTTATTTGGTATATATTCGGTTCAAAAACGTTAAAAAAAAAAAAAAAGAATTATAAGCGCGTACCACATTAGTAATATGCTCATATATGCGCACATAAAGCAGCACAAATCTGAGGTAAACTGAATTTATTAATTTTCTTTCTTATTAATAATTTAAATTACAGAAGATATATAAATAACATACATAGTTCATGGAACTTAAATAATAATTTGAATCACAACATAACAGTTTTAATATTTGAAAAAAAAAATATGCAAAAAGTTTCTAGCGAACCTCAAACTTTTTTGTGTATTCATTTTCATATTTAAAAATTATTATTTAAATTATAAAATTTGATTGTTCTCAATCAATTAGACATGACATGTCTCAAATTTAAATTCATTTGACCATTTGTCAAAATGTCGCCAATTTTAAAATCAGCAGAAATTTTATACATGTCTTACTCAAAATTTTAATATTTTTCAATTTGAACAATACTTTTAAAGATATGAACTTAATACACAATAAAATTGGATGTAGGATAAAATTACTCAAAAAATAATAATAATTTCTAGTGTCATATGTTAGGCAACGTTTGCAAGTGAAATATAAATACATAAAGTGTACAAATAAAAAAATAATTCTTTTACTTTAATAAGAAATAAAAGTTACTATTTTATCTTTCAGTTGTTTAATTCATAATGCTTAAGAATAAAAAAAGAAGGATGTTGATGTTAGTGTATATATATATATATATTAATTTATTACTTGAATTGTGGAGACAACAATGATATGTTTTGACTAGTAGGACCAAAACGACTCCAAGTCTTTGCAAGATTTCGACTTTTTGAGGCACTCTACAAGTACTAAAATATAGAACAGTTCGAGTGTAGAGTTCATGTCCATAGTAACATAATTCGTGTTTTATTCACGAATTTCGAACCGGCGAATTATATTTGGCTGACCGAATTATTTTTGAATAAAACGTGAATTATAAATTAATCACAAAAAGATAAATCTTATGTTTGCTTCCTTGTGGGACCGAATCATTTTCCGAATTATACCCGAATTACAAAAATTTATCCTGCAGAACCGAATCCGAATAATTCATTTATCACTGTGTTCATGTCCACATGAGACCGTGTAAAATCAACATGCTGGACCATTAATTGACTAGGAAAAGTAGTGGGTTAGGCTATGGACCATTGAGTAGGAGCATTTCAGCCAATGTGAATTGTCAACTGTCACTGATCATACCAGTCTTATCCTAATCTTAAAGCAGTCTTTATCAAACCCTGGAGTATGTGTTGCTTCTTTTCATGTATGAAGTCCTTGAGGTAATAGCATCTACTTCCTCCAGAAATTAGAAACCAGCCATGCTCTTAAAGATACAGTACCTCTTCCTACTACTATTGTTCATACTAACATCCATCTCACTTTCTTCATCCTCATACATCAATTACACTGCACTTGATGCTGACAACAATAACGAAAAAATGACATGTGACTCAGTTCCGTACCCGTTTGGCACTGCCGGCATCGCCTTACCAGGCTTCGAGATAGACTGCTCCAAGGAAAATCCACCCTATATATATAGTGCCACTCCCTCATTGTCCATATCCAACAACACCTACACCATTCAAGAAATATCATTACAAGGCTACATAAGGATCTTTGCCGGACTGATTCACAAAAGGTGCCGTGCTGCCAATGGAAAATGGACAGAGTTTGAAGGATCCGGACGGTTCAACTTAGATGGAACTCCTTTTACATTATCTTACCAGTACAATATGCTGACAGTTGTTGGCTGCAATAATTTAGTATTGATAAGTACACAAGCCAAAAATCTGACAGTGACAAGTGGCTGTGTCACATTTTGTAAGCCTCAGGGTACTTTCTTAAGCAGTTCTTGCTCTGGCCAAGGTTGTTGCCAAGCTACTCTTCCAGGCAATCTAAAAAGCTTCGATCTTCAATTTATGCAAGTAAACGTATCAAATTCAAGTGTGGCTTTTCGCTACTGCATTGCTGTATATTTTGCTCAAAGAGACAATTTCCAATATTCAAATCAGGGTGGCTATTATGAAACAAGCTTCTCTGATACTAATCTCATACAATTGGATTGGGCAATCGGAAACAAGTCGTGTGAAGATTCTAGAAACGATATTGGTTCCTTCGCATGCAAAAATAATAGTTACTGCTATGACTCACCCTCGATGGTCGGGTATTTGTGCAACTGTAGTCAAGGATACAAAGGAAATCCCTATGTCGAAGATGGTTGCACCGGTAGAATACACAATTTTCCAGCCCAAGCAAATTACCATTAATGCTTGAAATTAGAAACTGCATATAATAATTCCTAACAAAATGTTTTTCTTTGCTTTTCAGATATTGATGAATGCCTTGAATCAGATCCATGTGTAGGCCGCTGTATCAATTTACCAGGAAATTATACATGTTCTTGCCCAAATGGCATGACTGGTGATGGTAAAAAGGGGGGAAGTGGATGCAAGAGGAGAGTATTCCCGCTTGAAGTAGCTTTAGGTACTTGTTTTTTTTTTCTTTTTGAATCCTAATATTACTTTGTGAGCAATAATTAAGATGTCTCCAATTACAAATTGTTTCTATTACTATATATAGAAGTATATTATTGTCCCTGCCAATGTTGCAATTGCTACTTAAACTATCAAATGAGGAGTAAAATATAAGTATGAAATAAGAGATGAGTTAATCCGGAGTAAGTTACTCCATCTCTATAGACTTGTTATGGTTATTATCAGTTTCTAAAAACAGTATTATTGATAGACAGTCTAGATAGTCTACAAATGATAATTAACTGATTTTTTGTTGCATTGCAGGTGCAGGTCTTGTAAGTTTCATTAAAAACATTATATATTGTGTATGTTTCAAATTGGTTGTAAGTTTCATTAAAGACAATTTGTTTTAACAATTACACGGCCGTGCGGCGATAATAATAGCAGCAGATAAATATGAGCTACTGTTGCAGGGAATCTATCAAGTTCAGAAACTGTAGAATGAACAAAACAATATAGCCTTGAAGATCACATGATGTACCGAGATAATACTGTACATTTTACAAGCATTTCATCTATAGATATAAATAAGAACTTGGGTTTAGACTTTTGCATGCTTTATTGAAATTATACCATCCATGTACTTTATTCATTATATATCATGTAAATTTCATTAGAACTTTGTTGTAACAATTAAAAATAGCAGCAGATAAATATGAGCTACTGTTATATTATGTGGATGAGAGTAAGATAACATTTATCAGAATCAGATGCATGATTATGAGAACATAGGCATGAATTACAAAATTAGCAATTCAGGAGATACATAAATGTTACCTTTTCTCTTAATAATTTAATAACATTTTTAGCTCATTTTTCTCTTCTTGTTCTTGAATTAAATGAAATCAGATACATAATTGTTTTCGCCTGCTTTCTCAAGATCATTTTGATTTATGTTTTAGTGTTTATTACTATTATTCTTTCAATTTTAATAGCCTATGTTGACAACAGTGGGTTTAGTGCATTGGCTAATAATAATAAAAATGTCATATTGAAGGTTGAACATGCAAAAAAAAAACACACACACACACACTCCGTAACAGAAAGAATTGGGGTTGCAATTCTCAATTTGTTACCATGATGCGCTCTTATAGGCTTTGATTGTAATGTTTTCTCCATGTATCTTTTTTTTTTGGGCCAGAATCAAAGAGTCCAAGTCCGGAAGAGGAAACATTGTCTGAATCTTAGCATGGGAAAGCAAGCAGGCCCATAACTGATATTTAACTCTTTCCATTCATATTCAACTTTGCAATCAGATATCTAATTAAATAGCCTTTTCAAATTTTATCTCCAGCCTCCAGGCACATTTTGATTGTGATTCAACAGTTGTTCTCCAAATTCAAACAGGCTTGCTTGACACGACATGATCACCCAAACATGTTACCATCTGACCCTACCTGATCCGACCCCGCTCGCTCGAAATCTGAACATTATATTAAACTTGGACAACAAAAATTCAACCCGAACAGATCCGATCGACTCGACAACTAAGGTTGTCATCAACTGGATATTTGGAATCTATAATTTTCATATAAAGACCTGTATAATTTGCATAGCATTATCTTGTCATCAACTTGATGTTTGGAATCTATATGTGATATGGTTGGTGACAATAATGTTTACTTTGCGACATCTCTTACATACATATTGATTGCTAATTATCAAATAGTTCAGAACAACAAATAATATTCTAGCTGTAATATATATATATATAGGCAAATGCTTCTATGGACATAAGGACCTATTTGTAAAATGAACATATTTTTATTTTCAAAGTTCAAACAGTCGATCCGAACCGTTCATCTTGTTCTCCATATTAATATGTGCTTGGATACCAAATTTTACATTTTTCTGAATTTTTTTACTATTCATTAAGATGGGTACAAAATTCAATGGTCTGAATTTGATATTTTTTGTACCCATCTTAATAAATAATAAAAAAATTCAGAAAAATGTAAAATTTGGTCTCCAAGTACATATTAATATGGAGAACAAGATGAACGGTTCGGATCGACTGTTTGAACTTTGAAAATAAAAATATGTTCATTTTACCAATTGGTCCTTGTATCCATAGAAGCATCACATATATATATAAGTGATGCTTCTATGGACATAAGGACCTATTTGTAAAATGAACATATTTTTATTTTCAAAGTTCAAACAGTCGATCCGAACCGTTCATCTTGTTCTCCATATTAATATGTGCTTGGAGACCAAATTTTACATTTTTCTGAATTTTTTTACTATTTATTAAGATGGGTACAAAATTCAACGGTCTGAATTTGATATTTTTTTGTACCCATCTTAATAAATAGTAAAAAAATTCAGAAAAATGTAAAATTTGGTATCCAAGCACATATTAATATGGAGAACAAGATGAACGATTCGGATCGACTGTTTGAACTTTGAAAATAAAAATATGTTCATTTTACAAATAGGTCCTTATGTCCATAGAAGCATTTGCCTATATATATATATATATATATATATATATATATATATACAGAGAGAGAGAGAGAGATATATATATAGAGGTTGGCTAATATACAATCGATTGTTCCTGAGCTCCTGTGCAACCAAGTCGTTTTTCGATTTTCAAAGTCCAAACGGTCAATCTAAACCGTTAAATGTGATCTCTATATTAAAATGTACTTGGAGACCAAATTTTACATTTTTTTTGAATTTTTTTACTATTTATTAAGTTATTTTGAAAATCGCTGATCTAACGGAGCCTTAATCAAACAGTAAAAACAAAAGCCACCGTTGGATTAGCAATTTTCAAAGTGGCTTAATAAATAGTAAAAAAAAATCCAAAAAATATAAAATTTGGTTTCCAAGTACATTTTAATATAGATATCACATCTAACAGTTTAGATCAACCGTTTGGACTTTGAAAATCGGAAAACAACTTGGTTGCATGGAAGCTCAGGAACAATCAATTGTATATTAGCCAACCTCTATATACATGCTTTTATAAATTAGCCGCCGCATTTGAAGCATATCTCACACATCCATTGACTTAAAAGCTTGCTCTGTTATCAGAATCCAGTTGTACCCACTGAATTTTGATTAGCTAATTATAGGGCACCAACCAAAGTATGTGATTTTGTTTGTTACTATAAAGAGCTTGATTTAAATGCCTCATATCTTTCATGCCTTAATCGTGTTTTATGTCTTTATCTCTGTTTTTAAAGTTAGAATCACTTAACATGATCTCTCCATATTAAAATGTACTTGTAGACCAAATTATTTATTTCTTTTACTAATTTTTAAATAGGTATAAAATTATTGTTTCCGAAAAAATTATGGACAATCCGGCCATAAACAATGATTTTCTATACATCTAAAAAAGTAATGAAAAATTTGATCTCCAAGCAAGTTTTAATCTTGAGATCATGTTGAGTAATTCATGTTAACTGTTTGAACTTTAAAAACAGAGATAAAAATGTGAGGTACAATATTTATATTAAGGACAATGAAATATTTGAACCCTACTATATTATAAAACATTACTTATCAATAAAAACACATCTACGGTTCGAATAGGTTTTTTTTCCAGTTAAATACGAATTGCTTTGTTTAATTTCTTGTACTGGTGTACATGTTTAGGCTGAAGTGCAAATTTTGTATAGTATTTTCAGACTTGCTAGATTTAAATTGACAAGGAGCACTGATAAGTTACTATCGAACTTTAGCTTCGGTAATGTTTTTTTCATTCTTTAAGACTCAGCTCCAGAAAGAGGTACGCGGAAGGAGGGGAAGAGAAAAGCATTGTGCGGAAGAGAAATTTAGCTAGATTGCGCCTGACTGCTCGATGCATCTGCTTTAGAAGAGGTGAAATGGAGGTGAAATGGAGGAGCGGAGGAGAAAGAGACTGTGTATTGAGGAGAACTTTATGTGAAGTTTTGGCAAAAAATTTTACTCTCAAATCGGAGTAGAGAGGAGATGAAATGGCTGTGTTCCATTTCTTTCCCATTCCATTAATAACAATTTTATCCCGTTTTGTGAAGCACAACCTAAGAAAAGTTACAGGAAAGTTTATTAGCTCCCCTCTCATCTGGCCTCTGCCCTGCCGTCTGATTGCACATGATCTATTTAAGCAATCAAGCTCGGACAAAATTATAGAACTCAATTTTACGGCTAACCATAGATCCTAGAATTTGTTAATAGTAAATTATATTCAAACCAAAGCAAGCTCGATCATCTATATTATTTACAAGAGCAGAGCTCTTCTTCTTTTTCCGACTTCAACCAAGGATACTATGTTTACCCCGAGATTTAAAAAAAAAAAAAAAAAACAGGAATTACTCCATATATATATTTCTGGAATATTGCCTATCCCGACCTATTTTTTGAGTCTGATGGGTTCTAGGATTGTCCGATCTGCTTTATAATCCGTGCACATGAATATTGATGAGAACACACACAAATATTAAAATAAAGTACACAGATATTAAAATGAATCAGACAATTTTTTAAATTCATTAAACTTAAAGTAGATCTGACGAGTATCAGACATACTCCGTAGTCATCTTTGAAATTGTCAATTTGAGCTCAAAAGTACTTTAGTCCAACTCATCTTTTTTTTGGCCCAACAATAGGATTCACATCTGCTGCAATTCAAAGCTAAGAAATATTGTTCCTAAAATCTCTGCTTTTTTAAATCCAACCGTCCAATGTTTTCTATACATGCATCTTGAAACAGCTTATTTTTCTGTGTATGTGAATCTCAAAATAATTCGACAATTAGATTTGAAAAGGCAGAAATTTTAATAACACTGTTTACGGTGAAAAATTGCAACAGATTCGGATCCCAACAATTATGATAAATTCTAATTTTTTTTCTCCACTCCTCAGATTTCTAGGTCCTTTCTGATTTCAACGCGGTTTAGTTAGTTGATTGCTGAATGAATGGATGTGTGCAAAAAAAAATATAAAAAATGCACATTATCCTCCACCGAAAACGTAGCTCAAATTTCAAAAGTTTATATCCAATTCTTCCAATAAAAATAGCCACTTTTAAAGCACATGTTACCCGTCCTGTTGACTTAAAATGATTGAGCTGTTTTACGAATCCAAATTGTACCCACCGAATTTTGGTTTCCAAGTTTGTTTGCTATTAGTGAAAACACACTGTTAATTAAATATATATCCCTACTCATAAGTTTTTGTTTATGTTATTAAAAATTGTCTGAAATTTTTTTTAAGTAAAGTTGGAGTTCAAACCACCCAATTATTTAATATCCTTGTTATTATAACAAAAGATTTTCTCCATCTGAATTTTGAATCCATGACCTCCTACATAGAGACTGTGTCTCTGCCACTAGACCAAAGGCTGGTTCTTCTGTTAATTCTAGAATGTTAAACCATATTATGGTTGTACTCAGGTGCGGAACTAAAACTTAATTAGGAATCGGTAAGCTGTCATTATCGTATAAATTAAGAATTAGCAGTTTTACTTTTTGTATTTTATAATTTGCATAAATATTTATATTTTTTAGTTTCTAATAAAATAAAATTACACTATTGTAATTTATTCAACACTCTTAATTTTAATATTTTAATTATGTCCTTGATTATATTATAAATTTTTTTCATATTGAGTCTTTGTACAAAACTAATAGATAAATATACACACAGTTGCAATCCAACTTTAGCTACAGATTTGGTCTAGTCTATTCAAAATTTCAAATTTATTTATTTAAAGAGATGTGTGGTGGAGGAAGCTATGAAACAATTTTTTTTAATAAGTGGAAACCATAATTTTCAAATTGAGTGCTTAGTCATTTTCAAATTTGTCGCTTTGTTTATATTTGACGCGTCTTCGCTTTTTCCATATTAATAATGAAAAGTTTAAACTTAAATAAACAAATAAATATGACCTATATTTTATCTTCGAGTAGAACTAGGTGATTCTAAGAGTACCAAGCTCCTTTGTACTTTTAATTCTAAAGTCTATCGGATTAACTTCGAACGACGAATTCAAATTGTTGAAATCATTCTACCTTACGAGTGATGCGTCGACATGTGAAAATTTTAAAGTTTTGAATTAATTTAGTATAAAGTCAAATGGTCAAAATTATAAGGTTTCTAAATTAATTTTAATGCATTTATTTTTGGAAGACTTTTGACCAATTGACTTTATACTAAATTAATTGGAAACTTTAAAATTTTCACATGTAGACGCATCACTCATAAGGTAGAATGATTTCAACAGTTTGAATTCGTCGTTCGAAATTAATCCGTTAAATTTTAGAGTTAAGAGTACAAAGGAGCTTGGTACTCCTAGAAGCACCCTAGTTCTACGCATATAAAATATGACCCACATTTTATCTTCTCATTAGTAGTATATTTATTTGTAACAGTAAACATTAGACATCTCTGGTGTCCCATATATGAAATAAAAGCAGTATATTAGTAATATTCATAATTTACATTTTTTTTTCATATGAAGATTACGTTTAGCAATTTAAATTGATTGTATAAATTTTAAAATAAAAATATAAATTCGTAGTACGGATCTATCTATAATATAATAGCCTTTACTCTTAGAGCGGAGCCAACTTTCAAACTATGAGGATCAAATATATGAACTAAGCTATGGTGTTTTATAAAGTACAATAACTTTTTACTTTATTAGACTATATTTCTATTTTGAAAATTCAAACAACCGATCTGAATAATCTATTAGTCCGCCCTATTGATTGAAGCCAAACAGTTGGCTCCTTTCAAATCAAACAAATCCATGAAGTGCGCGCGTTGACATTGACATACGCCGTTGAGGCACCAGCCTGTAGAGCAATAAAATTTGTGGTGCACATATAATTAATTTATTGTTGGCGCCAAATTAGAGAAATTAAGTCAAGTGTGTATGGGGTTTTATTTTTCTTGTGTTTCACGTTCACCTACTTAACCTAGCTAGAGGCCGTTGCTTTGTGCTTTTTATCCATGCCATGTGTTCTACCTTCTACGCATAAAGATTGAGGAATTTACATCTGCTGCAATCCTTAAAATGATAAACAGTAATTCTAAAATTCTTACTTTTTCAAATTCAGTCGTTTAATAATTTTTTTGCATTGTGTATTGATGCGTGGACTCAGCTAGTGTGAGTGGTAAGTTTTGAATTGTGAAGATATGAGTGGTACTTAATTATTTTTAAATTATTGGAGTGGTAATTAAAAACATTCGGAAAATACATGCTCATTCTTTTTTCTAGCAATGTATCGCCAATATTAAAATATAGCATTTTTGTGTTTTCCAAACTACTTTAAAATTTTCCTAAAGTAAAAGGTAGAAGCGCAAATTGATATATTTTTATTCATTGTATGATAAATATCATATGATAATAACTCCAGCAGATTTTTAAAAACATTAAGTAATAAGTATGAGAATTCATTTTTTTTCTTGCATAGAAACAACAATAATTCTTGAAATAAGAAGACGTAGATATTTTTTACAAAAATGATGTAAAAGAATTATATTCTTTTGAAGAAAGAAAGCTTTAAACAGAAGATAAAAATTCTGATACCAATGTACCGTCGTTCGTAGAACATTCGCGAAAAAATGGAATTATTGGCAGAGCAACGCAGAAAAAATAAGGTAAGTGGGACACGTGTCAAGGGATTATTGGTTTAAGCACTGTTCTGTGGGCCCGCCACGTGATACTTGAGTTTAGGTGGACTTAAACAAATTTTTTTTTTTAAGAGATTGCTCGGGAGTGAGCAGCTCATCACCGATTCCATTACCATTATCAGAATCAAATATTATTCCAGGAGTCGGTACCAAACCACTGCTACCTATTTTGATATTACAACTAAATTTCCATATACATTTTTAAAAAATATTATTTAAGGTTTTTTCTTTCCTTTTGTTTTTTTGTCACAAATATATACACCGCTGTGAATTGAATTGTTTTTGGTCGATCGCTGTCATTCCCTCGTCAGAGAGCCCGTACAGACGATCACCTTAGCGCACCAACTCTCACACCTTAGTTGTTGTGTCTCATCGTTGTCCCAGTACGCTCCGTAGAGGTGTAAACGGTCGGATACAGATCGGATAGTGGTCAAACCGTATTCTTATACGTAATATTTTTTTCAGATACGGATACGAATACGGATAGTCTCGGATACGGATACGGATACGGATACGGATCAGATATTGAACGGATACGAATACGGATACGAATATAAATCGGATAATTAAAAATAAATTATTAATATATATTATAGTAAAGAATAACATTTAAATATATTTTTCTTCATTCAAAATTAGATCTAATATTTTTCATAATATGTTTGTTGGTTACAAAACATACATTATATTATCAAAACATTAGGCACTAATTATATCATAGTGTTATATTGTTCATCAAGATATATATGTATATGCAGTTTACTAAATCATTTGTATATATATGCAACTTAATAAATCAATTTAAGAATATAAAAAATATTTGTTGTAGTTTGGGAGTTAAACGGTCGGATACGGATAGTTGCGGATAGTTAAAACCCTTACCGTATCCTTATCCGTTAAAATTTTTCGGATACGGATACGGTTCGGATAATTTAAGTAATTTTCCGGATATGAATCCGGACGGAATCGGATATTATCCTATCCGTTTACACCCCTAACGCTCCGTCTTTGCTTTCTTTAGCTTACAAATACCCCGCTCTCTCCCTCGCTTTGCTTTCTGGGTAGCAAGTCAGGATAGGTTATAGTGCAACAATTCAATTTAGTTTTTCAATTTGTTCACTGTCTGAAAATTAGAATTCATGTATAAAACTATTTCCAAGATTAATATAGAGTTTACCCTAAACGCGCAGCGGAAATCTTCGTCTAGTCGTAGGAGCAATCACTCTATTTCGTTATTTTTCGAGTCAGATATACGCACCTGCAACAGCAAATACGCCTCTACTAGTATTCACACGAACATGTTGATAAATTATTGTAGTTCAGTATACTAGTACCGAACTGACAGCCCTTCTTTCGATTCTTTCTCTCTTTCTTGTTTTCTGAAGTAGTGTGAAATTTTAACTGATAAGATTTTCAATCTAATCAAATTAAACCAAAAATATTAGTTTTCTATTTTGTCTCTTTTTTTCTCTTTTGTGTAATTTCGGATAATAGAATAGTTAACTAAAAATTGCACTGCTGCATATGTATTTATAACCAAATACATATGTTCAATTGCACCATTTCATTTGCAGCTATCCATTCGCAATATTTATCTTAATCTGATCAAATCAGATTAGAGAGAGTGACAGGCCTATATTAGACCCAGCCCAAAAATAAAAAATTCATATTTAACCTATGGCCCAAATCATTTGGTCTGCTAGTATATTTCTTACAGTATAAGAATAGGCAAGGTTTCAAATAAGTCTGGTCTTATTTTAAAAAACAAATTCAAAAGTAGACAAGTGCCTACTCCTACGCCTATGTAGCCTCGCCTCTGCCTCCCCGTAGGTTTTTTCTTTCCTTCATGAATTCTGAGGGTTTGTGGGTTACTAATTAAACTTATTGGAGCATATATATACTTGCCATAGCTTTACTAATGGAACAAATTTCCATCAAATTTATAGATGTAGCTGCTAAAGAAAACATTTATAGATTATAATTTTGAATTCAGTGGAATGAATGGCACTTGTATATATATATATTGAAATAGATATATAATTTATTAATTATTGCTTTTTGTTATGTAACTGAATTTTCAAATTCCAATACCGTTACGGTGCAGGATAAAATTGAAAATTTTATCTAGCTAGCTGATTTTTCAGAATGCGTCTGATGCATTTCTTCTGCGCATACATATATATACTGCATTATTTTAGAATCACAAAAACTCACAATTAACTATTTATGAAACATATAAACGCAAATGATACTGATATATATAGCATTATGCACCACTACTTTAATTACAATAATATTAAGATAATTACATAAAACTCCAAACTGACAAAACAACCTCTTTTATATGTTCTTTCTAATCTCACGTGTGAAATATCTCCACTTATTTACGTCTAGCAATTATTTAGCCTGTAACATAAATTACAAGGTTTCATGCAGTATGTGCAAATACACTATCCACATTATAGGTTTTCAATATCTCAAGGGTGGCCTCCAGCACCACTGCCATACCCGGACCCATATCCTGATCCATATCCTTCACTGCCACCACCACCGCCACCGCCACCGCTGCCGCTGCCGCCACCGCCACCTCTGCCGTATCCCTCTGCATTACCACCACCTTCCCCATATCCGGATCCATAACCTGACCCATAGCCTGACCCACTACCACCACCATTTCCACCGCCAGATCCACCACCACCTCCGCCGCCTCCACCCCTTCCATAACCTCCACCAGAGGCACCTCCGCCGCCTCCACCCCTTCCATAACCTCCACCAGAGGCACCTCCACCCTCACCATACCCTGATCCTGACCCGTACCCACTTCCAGATCCATAACCACCACCATGACCCTCACCGCCACCTCCTCCACCACCACCGCCTCTACCATATCCGCCTGCTGCTCCTCCTGAGCCACCGCCTTCTCCATAGCCCGAGCCAGAGCCATAGCCAGAACCACCATTATGGCCATAGCCACCACCACCGCCACCTCCACTACCACCGCCACCGCCACCGCCTCTACCATATCCACCTGCAGAGCCACCACCTTCTCCATAACCCGAGCCAGAGCCATAGCCGGAACCATCATTATGGTCATAACCTGCACCGCCACCACCGCCACCTCCACCGCCACCACCTCCACCACCAGCTTAAATTCCTAATCTAGCTGCATTGGACAAGCCAATGCAAAGAAGAGCTATCAAGGCAATAGCTACAACTTTAGTGTAAGCCATTTGTGTTTGGTTTAGTGAGGACTGTGGAGTAAGTTTGTGTGCTTTAATTTGCTGGATGGTTGTGCATGAGTTTGAAGCACCGCAAGGTATTTATAGAGGTTTAGGACCATGCAAATAGTAGGTGAAAAATAATTGATGGTGTGAATGGTAGTGTGACACGTTAATAAGAGATAGTGCGTTATCTTGACTATTATATGTTGCCCTAATCCCTCCAGGTGTTAAAAAATAGTTTTTTATTGTTTTAAAAAAAATATAACGCAATAAATTGGTGTTACGTAAGTGATGTTAGTGGCAAACAGACACATCTTATATACTGTTGTGTGTTAGAGTTCAATATTTTAATTGGTTTGATTATTATATATATAGCAACTGTTGCCGAAGTAATTTGTATATATAAGATATTAAGATATGACATAAGTGACGACATTTTCTCTAAACTCATGCGCTGCATCCCGTGAAGATATAATTAATAAGCAACTCTTGTACTCAAATCATGGGAATTGGTGATAGATATCTAGGTTTTGTTGTACGAAAATGTTTTCTATATCACTGTATCAATGCTAATCCATGAAAAAATATATGTCTTTTGTGGTAAGAAAAATATTATGTTAAACCTCACATCTAAGAATTTTATTTAAATGTTTTGTTATTTAGTGAACAAATTGAATTTTGAATTTTGAATTTTGAATTCAGTAAGAATCCAGGTCACAAAAATGAGAAAATGAAATCTGTTGAGAGTAACAGTAAGAAGCCATCCTGGTACAATTTAGGTACTCAAGCTACCCGAAACAAAGAGAATAACCCTATTCCCGGCAAATGGACTTCTTATAAGGTTTATTTTTATTCATTCTCTTTACATCATAAGTTCATAACATAGGAACATTTTTTCAAATCGAAATTTTTTGTTAGTGTTTCCATTTGCAATTATACTGATTGAATCATAGGAAAAAATTTGTTAGGCTTGCAACGAGTTTGTACTAACACCTTATCTTTTGAATTTCTTATTGAGATATAAACTCGACTAATTTCTCCAAGTTGATTTTTTTTCACTTGTATTAGGTCCCTCCAAGAGTAGGAGCTGTAGCAGCGGCCCCACCAACAACTCCTACGTGCAAAATTGAGATCTATCCAGATGAAGAAGAGTAAGTGTGAAGCACTAATCTTGATGTTACATACATTTCAAATAAGGAGGGTCTGTATTATCTGAGTTATCTCAACTTTTCAGTTGATGTAAAAATCAGGCATAAAAGTATTTTCAGCGCCTATTTAGATGCACGAGAGACAGTATTAATATAAAATGGGTTGCTTTAGGGTTCGTGTTATGTTTCAGATTTTGTACTGATCAACTCAAAATTTGAGATATCTCAGAGAACCTTATTTGCATATTAGGGCTTAATTTAGGTTAAACATTTTTTTTATTTTACCGCTAGGTCACCGAAATCGGCGAAATCTGAGAATGAGAAAAGCTCAAAGAAATCTGGGGCTGGCCTGAAACTCAGGAAGGCAACAAGCAAAAACTTGAAAACGTAAGCATTTTTTTTTTTTTTTTAATTAACTCGCGATGTAATTTCCAAAGGTTGTAGGGTCATTATTGTAAGATAGACAACAGTGAGCTAGTGTATTTTGTTAATCTAGCATAAAAGAGGTTTTCTTTGTTTCATATATATCTTCTATTTTTCTTTGCTTACAAAATTCTGTACTGTTCTCTTTGGTTTCCAGGGAAACAGAATTGCTGAGAGAGAATCCGTTGCGTAACTTCCCTGTTACCAGTTTCAGATAAGTCTAGTGAGTGTGCTTGCTTGCTGTGTGTTGTGAGTTGCTGTACATTTTTTCGCTGTTCTGTGATTCGGTTTGTATTTGCTTTTACTTATGTTGTAAGCTTTCATCTGGAAAGCTTTTTTTTTTTTCAGAAAAACATGCTTGGGTTGTTTTATTTGTATTTGTTTCAGATAAACTGTCTGTATTTGTAATTTTATTGTTTCAGATAAACTGTCTTCACGTATGCTCTGTATTTTGTAATTTTATGATTTCTTTTCTTTCTGGTTTTAGTACTGTTATTATGATTTTGGTTGCTGATATTGGTAGAATTCCTTTTCTCAAAATTTATTGATTGAGAAGAGAGCACTTGATACTTGACAATAGTAGGCTAACAAATATCCAGAAATGGCAAATTTTGGGAGAAGGGGAAAGGGAAAAAGTTAAAGGGTGTTTTTGTAAAATTCACTTTGAATTTTTCTTGGTGTACCCAAGATTGCATCTCCAATTTGTGTGTTTTGTTTGTTAATCTTCAACAATTACTGATATAATATTTTGTTTTTTGTTTCTATAATAATAGGCTAGCAACTGCTTCGATGCCGAGGTTATTTACAAATTTCTGGAGGCAAATGAAATCGGCCAAAGTCACGCGCTTTTCTATTCGAGTTATGCTTTGTACATGGAAAAGAAATTCAAGTTTAGAAAGGCTGATGAAATATTTAATCTTGTCATTGCTAGGTAGGTTAAATTTTACTTCTCATAATTTGGTATAGCATAGATGAACATGTTCCTATTTCAGACCTTATAAATAAGATATTTTACAGGAAAGCAGTACCATTGGAAAAATTAGAGGAAACTTATCGCTCTTTTCTCGCCCGGTTGATTAGGAGAAAGCAACAGAAGGAAGAAGAGGTGGTTATTTATTTTCACTTAATGTTTGTGTTTTCATCATTTGAAATTTGACTGAGAAATTCTTTTAAATATATAAATAGGAAAACTCAACTAATGATAGTGGGCAGCCAGTGCGTAGCTTCGGGACCGTTTTAACTGGAGGTAACAACAGTTATCATACCTTTATGATCAATAATTTTAAGGGCATAGAGGACCAAAAAAAATTGATTTAATTTTGAAACAAAATTTTGTTTTAATTTTTTTTTTCGTATTGCAGCAACAAATCTCAGTACACCTCGTCCGCTACAAAGGTGAGGCAATTCATTTACTAATTTTACTATATCAAATACTACCAAATTTCAACTACCCGAATGGCTAATTTTGAATAACTAAAATTTTAGGGTTGTTGATGCAAACACAAGGAAACCTCTTGCAATATACAATGATGAGAATAGCGTGCCAGGTCACAAAAATGAGAAAATGAAATCTGTTGAGAGTAACAGTAAGAAGCCATCCTGGTACAATTTAGGCACTCAAGAATGAAATGAGTGATGGTTAACAATTCACTCGCAACTCCTAACTTTTCAACACGGAAATGGACTAGTATGTACTAAACTTTTTCACACAAAAACTTGAATATATATAATTGCTAAACTTAATTATCCTCATTACCAACAAATATCTTCCATAAGAAAGAACAAAGAGTGAGTCTATGATACTATGCATATTACGGGTTGATCCGTAATATACGAATCAATATTTTTATTTTTAAAATCCTAAATGTCGATCCGAACTGTTCAACATGATTCTGATATAAATATGTACTTGCAAACTGAATTTTATATTTTTTTTAGAATTTTTTTACTATTTATTAAGATAGGTAGAAAATCACTTGATCTGAAAATTCTGGAACATCCAAAAACAGTGATTTTCTATCTATTTTAAAAAATAGTAAAAAATTTATAAACAAAATAAAATTCAGTCTGCATACATATTCATATGAAAATTATTTTCAACATTCAGATCGATCGTTATGATTTAAAAATGAAAATTTTAAATCATATTACGGAACAAATCGTGATATGCATAGTACCATAGACTCACTCTTAATTCCATCATATGTTGTTAGCAATAAAATTTGAATGGAGCAAGTCTTTACTTAGGGTGCGTTTGGATAAAGACTTGAGTTAGTATAGTGAACTAATTCAAATTTAAGATAGTGAGCTAATTCTTTTTGTTGGATAGTAACTAAATTTAACACAGTGATTAGTAATTATTAGATTAATTCTTAAATATATTGAATTATAATTAGATTTAAAAGATAATTTTAAACATTTATAATATATCGATCTATTTTAGAAGTGATAAATTTATTAAAAAAAATTATTTGTTTAGTACAATATTTTATTTAGCTCCAATATTTTGTCTACAATGGAACAATACTAGCGAAAGTTCGTCAGTTGCGTTCTCTCATTAATTACACCTGATTTTGAAAATTTTCAAAATCTGTCCGATCTGCAAAATAATTTTGCAGAAATAGAATTTTCTGATTTGTTATTTTAATTAAATAGAAGTTGTTCTTAATTTTTTTATTTTTCTATTGAAGTATTAGAAAAATTTATATTTCTTGGAAAATAAATGGAGTACTTTAGAATTGAATTAATTTATAAATAGAAAGACTGTGACACTAACTCAGATCAATATTTTTCAGGCATAATTTTTTACGGCTGTAAAAAAAATTAAAATATTTGTTGGTGTATTACTAGAAAAAAAAATAAAAAATATATTTTGAATCTGAGTTATTGATTATGATTCAAAAATCACTTCGGGGTAAATAAAAAAAATATGGTGATTCTTCTAGTAAATTCAAATTCTAAAGTACTCCATCTATTTCTCTAGAGGTGATTTTATATTTTTCATATTTTAATATGTTTCTAAAATTCACTTTTATATTTCTCTAGAAGGTGATTGGAATCCATGATGACATAACCATTTACAACCGAATATCTAATAAAATGTAATATAAAAACACATATTATATTTTATTTGGTATATATTCGGTTCAAAAACGTTAAAAAAAAAAAAAAAGAATTATAAGCGCGTACCACATTAGTAATATGCTCATATATGCGCACATAAAGCAGCACAAATCTGAGGTAAACTGAATTTATTAATTTTCTTTCTTATTAATAATTTAAATTACAGAAGATATATAAATAACATACATAGTTCATGGAACTTAAATAATAATTTGAATCACAACATAACAGTTTTAATATTTGAAAAAAAAAATATGCAAAAAGTTTCTAGCGAACCTCAAACTTTTTTGTGTATTCATTTTCATATTTAAAAATTATTATTTAAATTATAAAATTTGATTGTTCTCCATCAATTAGACATGACATGTCTCAAATTTAAATTCATTTGACCATTTGTCAAAATGTCGCCAATTTTAAAATCAGCAGAAATTTTATACATGTCTTACTCAAAATTTTAATATTTTTCAATTTGAACAATACTTTTAAAGATATGAACTTAATACACAATAAAATTGGATGTAGGATAAAATTACTCAAAAAATAATAATAATTTCTAGTGTCATATGTTAGGCAACGTTTGCAAGTGAAATATAAATACATAAAGTGTACAAATAAAAAAATAATTCTTTTACTTTAATAAGAAATAAAAGTTACTATTTTATCTTTCAGTTGTTTAATTCATAATGCTTAAGAATAAAAAAAGAAGGATGTTGATGTTAGTGTATATATATATATATATTAATTTATTACTTGAATTGTGGAGACAACAATGATATGTTTTGACTAGTAGGACCAAAACGACTCCAAGTCTTTGCAAGATTTCGACTTTTTGAGGCACTCTACAAGTACTAAAATATAGAACAGTTCGAGTGTAGAGTTCATGTCCATAGTAACATAATTCGTGTTTTATTCACGAATTTCGAACCGGCGAATTATATTTGGCTGACCGAATTATTTTTGAATAAAACGTGAATTATAAATTAATCACAAAAAGATAAATCTTATGTTTGCTTCCTTGTGGGACCGAATCATTTTCCGAATTATACCCGAATTACAAAAATTTATCCTGCAGAACCGAATCCGAATAATTCATTTATCACTGTGTTCATGTCCACATGAGACCGTGTAAAATCAACATGCTGGACCATTAATTGACTAGGAAAAGTAGTGGGTTAGGCTATGGACCATTGAGTAGGAGCATTTCAGCCAATGTGAATTGTCAACTGTCACTGATCATACCAGTCTTATCCTAATCTTAAAGCAGTCTTTATCAAACCCTGGAGTATGTGTTGCTTCTTTTCATGTATGAAGTCCTTGAGGTAATAGCATCTACTTCCTCCAGAAATTAGAAACCAGCCATGCTCTTAAAGATACAGTACCTCTTCCTACTACTATTGTTCATACTAACATCCATCTCACTTTCTTCATCCTCATACATCAATTACACTGCACTTGATGCTGACAACAATAACGAAAAAATGACATGTGACTCAGTTCCGTACCCGTTTGGCACTGCCGGCATCGCCTTACCAGGCTTCGAGATAGACTGCTCCAAGGAAAATCCACCCTATATATATAGTGCCACTCCCTCATTGTCCATATCCAACAACACCTACACCATTCAAGAAATATCATTACAAGGCTACATAAGGATCTTTGCCGGACTGATTCACAAAAGGTGCCGTGCTGCCAATGGAAAATGGACAGAGTTTGAAGGATCCGGACGGTTCAACTTAGATGGAACTCCTTTTACATTATCTTACCAGTACAATATGCTGACAGTTGTTGGCTGCAATAATTTAGTATTGATAAGTACACAAGCCAAAAATCTGACAGTGACAAGTGGCTGTGTCACATTTTGTAAGCCTCAGGGTACTTTCTTAAGCAGTTCTTGCTCTGGCCAAGGTTGTTGCCAAGCTACTCTTCCAGGCAATCTAAAAAGCTTCGATCTTCAATTTATGCAAGTAAACGTATCAAATTCAAGTGTGGCTTTTCGCTACTGCATTGCTGTATATTTTGCTCAAAGAGACAATTTCCAATATTCAAATCAGGGTGGCTATTATGAAACAAGCTTCTCTGATACTAATCTCATACAATTGGATTGGGCAATCGGAAACAAGTCGTGTGAAGATTCTAGAAACGATATTGGTTCCTTCGCATGCAAAAATAATAGTTACTGCTATGACTCACCCTCGATGGTCGGGTATTTGTGCAACTGTAGTCAAGGATACAAAGGAAATCCCTATGTCGAAGATGGTTGCACCGGTAGAATACACAATTTTCCAGCCCAAGCAAATTACCATTAATGCTTGAAATTAGAAACTGCATATAATAATTCCTAACAAAATGTTTTTCTTTGCTTTTCAGATATTGATGAATGCCTTGAATCAGATCCATGTGTAGGCCGCTGTATCAATTTACCAGGAAATTATACATGTTCTTGCCCAAATGGCATGACTGGTGATGGTAAAAAGGGGGGAAGTGGATGCAAGAGGAGAGTATTCCCGCTTGAAGTAGCTTTAGGTACTTGTTTTTTTTTTCTTTTTGAATCCTAATATTACTTTGTGAGCAATAATTAAGATGTCTCCAATTACAAATTGTTTCTATTACTATATATAGAAGTATATTATTGTCCCTGCCAATGTTGCAATTGCTACTTAAACTATCAAATGAGGAGTAAAATATAAGTATGAAATAAGAGATGAGTTAATCCGGAGTAAGTTACTCCATCTCTATAGACTTGTTATGGTTATTATCAGTTTCTAAAAACAGTATTATTGATAGACAGTCTAGATAGTCTACAAATGATAATTAACTGATTTTTTGTTGCATTGCAGGTGCAGGTCTTGTAAGTTTCATTAAAAACATTATATATTGTGTATGTTTCAAATTGGTTGTAAGTTTCATTAAAGACAATTTGTTTTAACAATTACACGGCCGTGCGGCGATAATAATAGCAGCAGATAAATATGAGCTACTGTTGCAGGGAATCTATCAAGTTCAGAAACTGTAGAATGAACAAAACAATATAGCCTTGAAGATCACATGATGTACCGAGATAATACTGTACATTTTACAAGCATTTCATCTATAGATATAAATAAGAACTTGGGTTTAGACTTTTGCATGCTTTATTGAAATTATACCATCCATGTACTTTATTCATTATATATCATGTAAATTTCATTAGAACTTTGTTGTAACAATTAAAAATAGCAGCAGATAAATATGAGCTACTGTTATATTATGTGGATGAGAGTAAGATAACATTTATCAGAATCAGATGCATGATTATGAGAACATAGGCATGAATTACAAAATTAGCAATTCAGGAGATACATAAATGTTACCTTTTCTCTTAATAATTTAATAACATTTTTAGCTCATTTTTCTCTTCTTGTTCTTGAATTAAATGAAATCAGATACATAATTGTTTTCGCCTGCTTTCTCAAGATCATTTTGATTTATGTTTTAGTGTTTATTACTATTATTCTTTCAATTTTAATAGCCTATGTTGACAACAGTGGGTTTAGTGCATTGGCTAATAATAATAAAAATGTCATATTGAAGGTTGAACATGCAAAAAAAAAACACACACACACACACTCCGTAACAGAAAGAATTGGGGTTGCAATTCTCAATTTGTTACCATGATGCGCTCTTATAGGCTTTGATTGTAATGTTTTCTCCATGTATCTTTTTTTTTTGGGCCAGAATCAAAGAGTCCAAGTCCGGAAGAGGAAACATTGTCTGAATCTTAGCATGGGAAAGCAAGCAGGCCCATAACTGATATTTAACTCTTTCCATTCATATTCAACTTTGCAATCAGATATCTAATTAAATAGCCTTTTCAAATTTTATCTCCAGCCTCCAGGCACATTTTGATTGTGATTCAACAGTTGTTCTCCAAATTCAAACAGGCTTGCTTGACACGACATGATCACCCAAACATGTTACCATCTGACCCTACCTGATCCGACCCCGCTCGCTCGAAATCTGAACATTATATTAAACTTGGACAACAAAAATTCAACCCGAACAGATCCGATCGACTCGACAACTAAGGTTGTCATCAACTGGATATTTGGAATCTATAATTTTCATATAAAGACCTGTATAATTTGCATAGCATTATCTTGTCATCAACTTGATGTTTGGAATCTATATGTGATATGGTTGGTGACAATAATGTTTACTTTGCGACATCTCTTACATACATATTGATTGCTAATTATCAAATAGTTCAGAACAACAAATAATATTCTAGCTGTAATATATATATATATAGGCAAATGCTTCTATGGACATAAGGACCTATTTGTAAAATGAACATATTTTTATTTTCAAAGTTCAAACAGTCGATCCGAACCGTTCATCTTGTTCTCCATATTAATATGTGCTTGGATACCAAATTTTACATTTTTCTGAATTTTTTTACTATTCATTAAGATGGGTACAAAATTCAATGGTCTGAATTTGATATTTTTTGTACCCATCTTAATAAATAATAAAAAAATTCAGAAAAATGTAAAATTTGGTCTCCAAGTACATATTAATATGGAGAACAAGATGAACGGTTCGGATCGACTGTTTGAACTTTGAAAATAAAAATATGTTCATTTTACCAATTGGTCCTTGTATCCATAGAAGCATCACATATATATATAAGTGATGCTTCTATGGACATAAGGACCTATTTGTAAAATGAACATATTTTTATTTTCAAAGTTCAAACAGTCGATCCGAACCGTTCATCTTGTTCTCCATATTAATATGTGCTTGGAGACCAAATTTTACATTTTTCTGAATTTTTTTACTATTTATTAAGATGGGTACAAAATTCAACGGTCTGAATTTGATATTTTTTTGTACCCATCTTAATAAATAGTAAAAAAATTCAGAAAAATGTAAAATTTGGTATCCAAGCACATATTAATATGGAGAACAAGATGAACGATTCGGATCGACTGTTTGAACTTTGAAAATAAAAATATGTTCATTTTACAAATAGGTCCTTATGTCCATAGAAGCATTTGCCTATATATATATATATATATATATATATATATATATATACAGAGAGAGAGAGAGAGATATATATATAGAGGTTGGCTAATATACAATCGATTGTTCCTGAGCTCCTGTGCAACCAAGTCGTTTTTCGATTTTCAAAGTCCAAACGGTCAATCTAAACCGTTAAATGTGATCTCTATATTAAAATGTACTTGGAGACCAAATTTTACATTTTTTTTGAATTTTTTTACTATTTATTAAGTTATTTTGAAAATCGCTGATCTAACGGAGCCTTAATCAAACAGTAAAAACAAAAGCCACCGTTGGATTAGCAATTTTCAAAGTGGCTTAATAAATAGTAAAAAAAAATCCAAAAAATATAAAATTTGGTTTCCAAGTACATTTTAATATAGATATCACATCTAACAGTTTAGATCAACCGTTTGGACTTTGAAAATCGGAAAACAACTTGGTTGCATGGAAGCTCAGGAACAATCAATTGTATATTAGCCAACCTCTATATACATGCTTTTATAAATTAGCCGCCGCATTTGAAGCATATCTCACACATCCATTGACTTAAAAGCTTGCTCTGTTATCAGAATCCAGTTGTACCCACTGAATTTTGATTAGCTAATTATAGGGCACCAACCAAAGTATGTGATTTTGTTTGTTACTATAAAGAGCTTGATTTAAATGCCTCATATCTTTCATGCCTTAATCGTGTTTTATGTCTTTATCTCTGTTTTTAAAGTTAGAATCACTTAACATGATCTCTCCATATTAAAATGTACTTGTAGACCAAATTATTTATTTCTTTTACTAATTTTTAAATAGGTATAAAATTATTGTTTCCGAAAAAATTATGGACAATCCGGCCATAAACAATGATTTTCTATACATCTAAAAAAGTAATGAAAAATTTGATCTCCAAGCAAGTTTTAATCTTGAGATCATGTTGAGTAATTCATGTTAACTGTTTGAACTTTAAAAACAGAGATAAAAATGTGAGGTACAATATTTATATTAAGGACAATGAAATATTTGAACCCTACTATATTATAAAACATTACTTATCAATAAAAACACATCTACGGTTCGAATAGGTTTTTTTTCCAGTTAAATACGAATTGCTTTGTTTAATTTCTTGTACTGGTGTACATGTTTAGGCTGAAGTGCAAATTTTGTATAGTATTTTCAGACTTGCTAGATTTAAATTGACAAGGAGCACTGATAAGTTACTATCGAACTTTAGCTTCGGTAATGTTTTTTTCATTCTTTAAGACTCAGCTCCAGAAAGAGGTACGCGGAAGGAGGGGAAGAGAAAAGCATTGTGCGGAAGAGAAATTTAGCTAGATTGCGCCTGACTGCTCGATGCATCTGCTTTAGAAGAGGTGAAATGGAGGTGAAATGGAGGAGCGGAGGAGAAAGAGACTGTGTATTGAGGAGAACTTTATGTGAAGTTTTGGCAAAAAATTTTACTCTCAAATCGGAGTAGAGAGGAGATGAAATGGCTGTGTTCCATTTCTTTCCCATTCCATTAATAACAATTTTATCCCGTTTTGTGAAGCACAACCTAAGAAAAGTTACAGGAAAGTTTATTAGCTCCCCTCTCATCTGGCCTCTGCCCTGCCGTCTGATTGCACATGATCTATTTAAGCAATCAAGCTCGGACAAAATTATAGAACTCAATTTTACGGCTAACCATAGATCCTAGAATTTGTTAATAGTAAATTATATTCAAACCAAAGCAAGCTCGATCATCTATATTATTTACAAGAGCAGAGCTCTTCTTCTTTTTCCGACTTCAACCAAGGATACTATGTTTACCCCGAGATTTAAAAAAAAAAAAAAAAAACAGGAATTACTCCATATATATATTTCTGGAATATTGCCTATCCCGACCTATTTTTTGAGTCTGATGGGTTCTAGGATTGTCCGATCTGCTTTATAATCCGTGCACATGAATATTGATGAGAACACACACAAATATTAAAATAAAGTACACAGATATTAAAATGAATCAGACAATTTTTTAAATTCATTAAACTTAAAGTAGATCTGACGAGTATCAGACATACTCCGTAGTCATCTTTGAAATTGTCAATTTGAGCTCAAAAGTACTTTAGTCCAACTCATCTTTTTTTTGGCCCAACAATAGGATTCACATCTGCTGCAATTCAAAGCTAAGAAATATTGTTCCTAAAATCTCTGCTTTTTTAAATCCAACCGTCCAATGTTTTCTATACATGCATCTTGAAACAGCTTATTTTTCTGTGTATGTGAATCTCAAAATAATTCGACAATTAGATTTGAAAAGGCAGAAATTTTAATAACACTGTTTACGGTGAAAAATTGCAACAGATTCGGATCCCAACAATTATGATAAATTCTAATTTTTTTTCTCCACTCCTCAGATTTCTAGGTCCTTTCTGATTTCAACGCGGTTTAGTTAGTTGATTGCTGAATGAATGGATGTGTGCAAAAAAAAATATAAAAAATGCACATTATCCTCCACCGAAAACGTAGCTCAAATTTCAAAAGTTTATATCCAATTCTTCCAATAAAAATAGCCACTTTTAAAGCACATGTTACCCGTCCTGTTGACTTAAAATGATTGAGCTGTTTTACGAATCCAAATTGTACCCACCGAATTTTGGTTTCCAAGTTTGTTTGCTATTAGTGAAAACACACTGTTAATTAAATATATATCCCTACTCATAAGTTTTTGTTTATGTTATTAAAAATTGTCTGAAATTTTTTTTAAGTAAAGTTGGAGTTCAAACCACCCAATTATTTAATATCCTTGTTATTATAACAAAAGATTTTCTCCATCTGAATTTTGAATCCATGACCTCCTACATAGAGACTGTGTCTCTGCCACTAGACCAAAGGCTGGTTCTTCTGTTAATTCTAGAATGTTAAACCATATTATGGTTGTACTCAGGTGCGGAACTAAAACTTAATTAGGAATCGGTAAGCTGTCATTATCGTATAAATTAAGAATTAGCAGTTTTACTTTTTGTATTTTATAATTTGCATAAATATTTATATTTTTTAGTTTCTAATAAAATAAAATTACACTATTGTAATTTATTCAACACTCTTAATTTTAATATTTTAATTATGTCCTTGATTATATTATAAATTTTTTTCATATTGAGTCTTTGTACAAAACTAATAGATAAATATACACACAGTTGCAATCCAACTTTAGCTACAGATTTGGTCTAGTCTATTCAAAATTTCAAATTTATTTATTTAAAGAGATGTGTGGTGGAGGAAGCTATGAAACAATTTTTTTTAATAAGTGGAAACCATAATTTTCAAATTGAGTGCTTAGTCATTTTCAAATTTGTCGCTTTGTTTATATTTGACGCGTCTTCGCTTTTTCCATATTAATAATGAAAAGTTTAAACTTAAATAAACAAATAAATATGACCTATATTTTATCTTCGAGTAGAACTAGGTGATTCTAAGAGTACCAAGCTCCTTTGTACTTTTAATTCTAAAGTCTATCGGATTAACTTCGAACGACGAATTCAAATTGTTGAAATCATTCTACCTTACGAGTGATGCGTCGACATGTGAAAATTTTAAAGTTTTGAATTAATTTAGTATAAAGTCAAATGGTCAAAATTATAAGGTTTCTAAATTAATTTTAATGCATTTATTTTTGGAAGACTTTTGACCAATTGACTTTATACTAAATTAATTGGAAACTTTAAAATTTTCACATGTAGACGCATCACTCATAAGGTAGAATGATTTCAACAGTTTGAATTCGTCGTTCGAAATTAATCCGTTAAATTTTAGAGTTAAGAGTACAAAGGAGCTTGGTACTCCTAGAAGCACCCTAGTTCTACGCATATAAAATATGACCCACATTTTATCTTCTCATTAGTAGTATATTTATTTGTAACAGTAAACATTAGACATCTCTGGTGTCCCATATATGAAATAAAAGCAGTATATTAGTAATATTCATAATTTACATTTTTTTTTCATATGAAGATTACGTTTAGCAATTTAAATTGATTGTATAAATTTTAAAATAAAAATATAAATTCGTAGTACGGATCTATCTATAATATAATAGCCTTTACTCTTAGAGCGGAGCCAACTTTCAAACTATGAGGATCAAATATATGAACTAAGCTATGGTGTTTTATAAAGTACAATAACTTTTTACTTTATTAGACTATATTTCTATTTTGAAAATTCAAACAACCGATCTGAATAATCTATTAGTCCGCCCTATTGATTGAAGCCAAACAGTTGGCTCCTTTCAAATCAAACAAATCCATGAAGTGCGCGCGTTGACATTGACATACGCCGTTGAGGCACCAGCCTGTAGAGCAATAAAATTTGTGGTGCACATATAATTAATTTATTGTTGGCGCCAAATTAGAGAAATTAAGTCAAGTGTGTATGGGGTTTTATTTTTCTTGTGTTTCACGTTCACCTACTTAACCTAGCTAGAGGCCGTTGCTTTGTGCTTTTTATCCATGCCATGTGTTCTACCTTCTACGCATAAAGATTGAGGAATTTACATCTGCTGCAATCCTTAAAATGATAAACAGTAATTCTAAAATTCTTACTTTTTCAAATTCAGTCGTTTAATAATTTTTTTGCATTGTGTATTGATGCGTGGACTCAGCTAGTGTGAGTGGTAAGTTTTGAATTGTGAAGATATGAGTGGTACTTAATTATTTTTAAATTATTGGAGTGGTAATTAAAAACATTCGGAAAATACATGCTCATTCTTTTTTCTAGCAATGTATCGCCAATATTAAAATATAGCATTTTTGTGTTTTCCAAACTACTTTAAAATTTTCCTAAAGTAAAAGGTAGAAGCGCAAATTGATATATTTTTATTCATTGTATGATAAATATCATATGATAATAACTCCAGCAGATTTTTAAAAACATTAAGTAATAAGTATGAGAATTCATTTTTTTTCTTGCATAGAAACAACAATAATTCTTGAAATAAGAAGACGTAGATATTTTTTACAAAAATGATGTAAAAGAATTATATTCTTTTGAAGAAAGAAAGCTTTAAACAGAAGATAAAAATTCTGATACCAATGTACCGTCGTTCGTAGAACATTCGCGAAAAAATGGAATTATTGGCAGAGCAACGCAGAAAAAATAAGGTAAGTGGGACACGTGTCAAGGGATTATTGGTTTAAGCACTGTTCTGTGGGCCCGCCACGTGATACTTGAGTTTAGGTGGACTTAAACAAATTTTTTTTTTTAAGAGATTGCTCGGGAGTGAGCAGCTCATCACCGATTCCATTACCATTATCAGAATCAAATATTATTCCAGGAGTCGGTACCAAACCACTGCTACCTATTTTGATATTACAACTAAATTTCCATATACATTTTTAAAAAATATTATTTAAGGTTTTTTCTTTCCTTTTGTTTTTTTGTCACAAATATATACACCGCTGTGAATTGAATTGTTTTTGGTCGATCGCTGTCATTCCCTCGTCAGAGAGCCCGTACAGACGATCACCTTAGCGCACCAACTCTCACACCTTAGTTGTTGTGTCTCATCGTTGTCCCAGTACGCTCCGTAGAGGTGTAAACGGTCGGATACAGATCGGATAGTGGTCAAACCGTATTCTTATACGTAATATTTTTTTCAGATACGGATACGAATACGGATAGTCTCGGATACGGATACGGATACGGATACGGATCAGATATTGAACGGATACGAATACGGATACGAATATAAATCGGATAATTAAAAATAAATTATTAATATATATTATAGTAAAGAATAACATTTAAATATATTTTTCTTCATTCAAAATTAGATCTAATATTTTTCATAATATGTTTGTTGGTTACAAAACATACATTATATTATCAAAACATTAGGCACTAATTATATCATAGTGTTATATTGTTCATCAAGATATATATGTATATGCAGTTTACTAAATCATTTGTATATATATGCAACTTAATAAATCAATTTAAGAATATAAAAAATATTTGTTGTAGTTTGGGAGTTAAACGGTCGGATACGGATAGTTGCGGATAGTTAAAACCCTTACCGTATCCTTATCCGTTAAAATTTTTCGGATACGGATACGGATAGTATCGGATACGGATACGGATCGGATAATTTAAGTAATTTTCCGGATATGAATCCGGACGGAATCGGATATTATCCTATCCGTTTACACCCCTAACGCTCCGTCTTTGCTTTCTTTAGCTTACAAATACCCCGCTCTCTCCCTCGCTTTGCTTTCTGGGTAGGCAAGTCAGGATAGGTTATAGTGCAACAATTCAATTTAGTTTTTCAATTTGTTCACTGTCTGAAAATTAGAATTCATGTATAAAACTATTTCCAAGATTAATATAGAGTTTACCCTAAACGCGCAGCGGAAATCTTCGTCTAGTCGTAGGAGCAATCACTCTATTTCGTTATTTTTCGAGTCAGATATACGCACCTGCAACAGCAAATACGCCTCTACTAGTATTCACACGAACATGTTGATAAATTATTGTAGTTCAGTATACTAGTACCGAACTGACAGCCCTTCTTTCGATTCTTTCTCTCTTTCTTGTTTTCTGAAGTAGTGTGAAATTTTAACTGATAAGATTTTCAATCTAATCAAATTAAACCAAAAATATTAGTTTTCTATTTTGTCTCTTTTTTTCTCTTTTGTGTAATTTCGGATAATAGAATAGTTAACTAAAAATTGCACTGCTGCATATGTATTTATAACCAAATACATATGTTCAATTGCACCATTTCATTTGCAGCTATCCATTCGCAATATTTATCTTAATCTGATCAAATCAGATTAGAGAGAGTAACAGGCCTATATTAGACCCCGCCCAAAAATAAAAAATTCATATTTAACCTATGGCCCAAATCATTTGGTCTGCTAGTATATTTCTTACAGTATAAGAATAGGCAAGGTTTCAAATAAGTCTGGTCTTATTTTAAAAAACAAATTCAAAAGTAGACAAGTGCCTACTCCTACGCCTATGTAGCCTCGCCTCTGCCTCCCCGTAGGTTTTTTCTTTCCTTCATGAATTCTGAGGGTTTGTGGGTTACTAATTAAACTTATTGGAGCATATATATACTTGCCATAGCTTTACTAATGGAACAAATTTCCATCAAATTTATAGATGTAGCTGCTAAAGAAAACATTTATAGATTATAATTTTGAATTCAGTGGAATGAATGGCACTTGTATATATATATATTGAAATAGATATATAATTTATTAATTATTGCTTTTTGTTATGTAACTGAATTTTCAAATTCCAATACCGTTACGGTGCAGGATAAAATTGAAAATTTTATCTAGCTAGCTGATTTTTCAGAATGCGTCTGATGCATTTCTTCTGCGCATACATATATATACTGCATTATTTTAGAATCACAAAAACTCACAATTAACTATTTATGAAACATATAAACGCAAATGATACTGATATATATAGCATTATGCACCACTACTTTAATTACAATAATATTAAGATAATTACATAAAACTCCAAACTGACAAAACAACCTCTTTTATATGTTCTTTCTAATCTCACGTGTGAAATATCTCCACTTATTTACGTCTAGCAATTATTTAGCCTGTAACATAAATTACAAGGTTTCATGCAGTATGTGCAAATACACTATCCACATTATAGGTTTTCAATATCTCAAGGGTGGCCTCCAGCACCACTGCCATACCCGGACCCATATCCTGATCCATATCCTTCACTGCCACCACCACCGCCACCGCCACCGCTGCCGCTGCCGCCACCGCCACCTCTGCCGTATCCCTCTGCATTACCACCACCTTCCCCATATCCAGATCCATAACCTGACCCATAGCCTGACCCACTACCACCACCATTTCCACCGCCAGATCCACCACCACCTCCGCCGCCTCCACCCCTTCCATAACCTCCACCAGAGGCACCTCCACCCTCACCATACCCTGATCCTGACCCGTACCCACTTCCAGATCCATAACCACCACCATGACCCTCACCGCCACCTCCTCCACCACCACCGCCTCTACCATATCCGCCTGCTGCTCCTCCTGAGCCACCGCCTTCTCCATAGCCCGAGCCAGAGCCATAGCCAGAACCACCATTATGGCCATAGCCACCACCACCGCCACCTCCACTACCACCGCCACCGCCACCGCCTCTACCATATCCACCTGCAGAGCCACCACCTTCTCCATAACCCGAGCCAGAGCCATAGCCGGAACCACCATTATGGTCATAACCTGCACCGCCACCACCGCCACCTCCACCGCCACCACCTCCGCCACCAGCTGAAATTCCTAATCTAGCTGCATTGGACAAGCCAATGCAAAGAAGAGCTATCAAGGCAATAGCTACAACTTTAGTGTAAGCCATTTGTGTTTGGTTTAGTGAGAACTGTGGAGTAAGTTTGTGTGCTTTAATTTGCTGGATGGTTGTGCATGAGTTTGAAGCACCGCAAGGTATTTATAGAGGTTTAGGACCATGCAAATAGTAGGTGAAAAATAATTGATGGTGTGAATGGTACTGTGACACGTTAATAAGAGATAGTGCGTTATCTTGACTATTATATGTTGCCCTAATCCCTCCAGGTGTTAAAAAATAGTTTTTTATTGTTTTAAAAAAAAATAACGCAATAAATTGGTGTTACGTAAGTGATGTTAGTGGCAAACAGACACATCTTATATACTGTTGTGTGTTAGAGTTCAATATTTTAATTGGTTTGATTATTATATATATAGCAACTGTTGCCGAAGCAATTTGTATATATAAGATATTAAGATATGACATAAGTGACGACATTTTCTCTAAACGTCTCATGCGCTGCATCCCGTGAAGATATAATTAATAAGCAAACTATTGTACTCAAATCATGGGAATTGGTGATAGATATCTAGGTTTTGTTGTAAGAAAATGTTTTCTATATCACTGTATCAATGCTAATTCATGAGAAAATATATATCTTTTGTTGTAAGAAAAATATTATGTTAAACCTCACACCTAAGAATTTTATTTAAATGTTTTGTTATTTAGTTAACGAATTGAATTTTGAATTTTGAGTTCAGTGGTCTAGAATTGTATAAAAATTGCAGTTTTATAAAATAGTTTTTTGAGTAAAAGTTTTATAAAATAGTTAGTAAATAGTAAAAAAAAAAATTTAACAAATGTAAAATCTTATCTCCAGGCACATTTTAAATCAGATACCTAATTAATTAAACATTCAAACAAACGTTCAAAATAGCCTGTCCAATCAAATACCTAATTAAATAAACAATCAAAATGTTAAATAATTTTAGAGAACAATATTGAGGCAAAACATGTTGGATACTTTCATGCATCATCTTGTGAAAACTTTACACATCTCATGGAATTCACTTAGATAAAATTTAGATTCTACGACCCCAGCTAAATCCAGAACAGAAAATCTAATTTACCAAAGGGCTGGTACTGTAAGGTACCAAATTAATATGTCACAATGCAACACATGTCAGACCAAGCTAAATTAACCTCTGCATACATCATTTTCTTATTTTTAGTCTGGAGCTACCTAGTATCAGGAAGTACCAACTCCATAATGCAGTGAGAGAGAGAAAGAGAGATTACAAATTTCCTATACCGACATGACCAGTGAGGAGAGAGTTCAGATTAAACGGTTTAAACACTTCGATTTTTTCGGTTAAATGGATCGATTTAGGTTATTTTTAAAACTCGTTTAATAGTTATATATTGTTTGGTTCATTTTGGTTTAGAAATTTTGAAAACCGGTTAGCCCAAACAAACCAAAAGTTTTAAACCCGTTCCCAGTTCGAACCAAACATTTGTAAAAAATAATAATAATAATACGACATAATATGTATTGCTTGGTGAGCCGTCATTTTTATCCATGCCCAATCAATCATAAAATCCGCCAACTCTGCCCACAAATCGAAAATTCTGTTAAAAATGCCCAAACCGACTACTAAATAGGTGTTTTCTAATTTTTATTAGAAACCACCTGCTAAATAGGTGGTTTCTAATTTTTATTAGAAACCACCTGCTAAATAGGTGTTTTCTAATTTTTATTAGAAACCACCTATTTAGTAGCCGGTCCCTCAAAAAAATTAAATTTATATATATGCGTGCACTGTTCCGAAATTTCCTCACAATTCATTTCATCAAATTTCACACTATCTCTCCTCACATTCTCTCTTTCTCCCAGAATTCTCCTTCTCTGTCTGTTTTTGCAAGTAAGTCCCTATATTTTATTTTATATTATTTAGTAGGCCAAAATAGTTGTAAATTGATACCAATTGTTATAAATTGTTATAAATTCATTAGAAATTGCTACCAATTGTTATAAATTATGTAGAAATTGTTTAAATTTATTAGAAATTGGTACCAATTGTTATAAATTGTTAAAATTTATTAGAAATTGCTAGCAATTGTTATAAATTGTTTAGAAATTGTTTAAATTTATTAGAAATTGCTACCAATTGTTATAAATTGTTTAGAAATTGTTTAAATTTATTAGAAATTGCTACCAATTGTAATAAATTGTTAAACTTTATTAGAAATTGCTACCAATTGTAATAAATTGTTAAACTTTATTAGAAATTGCTACCAATTGTTAAAAATTGTTAAAATTTATTAGAAATTGCTACTAATTGTTATAAATTGTTATAAATTTATTAGAAATTGCTAAAATTTATTAGAAATTGGTACCAATTGTTATAACTTGTTATAATTGGTACTAATTGCTACTAATTGGTACTAATTGGTACCAATTGTTATAATTGCTACTAATTGTTATAAATTGTTATAAATTGCTACCAATTCATTAGAAATGTTCCAATTTTTTTTATAAATTAGGGTTTGTTATAAATTATGTATAAATTGGGTATAAATTATGGTTTGTTATAAATTAGGGTATAATTTAGTATAGTTATCTAACTTGGTAAAATTTTGTATAATTTCGGATAGTTATATAACTTAGCATAATTCGAAAATAATGAGTATAAAATAGTATAATTAGCGTATTTTAGCGAATTTTAACGCGTATGTCGCACAATTTAAGTTTAGGATGGCTGGAGGTAGAGGTAGAGGACGGCCCAGACGTGCACCACAGGTTGAGGCGCCGATTGACACCACCAGTACCGAGCACTTCAGCCCTCTCTTATGGATACCCCACCGCGAGCACAGGGTATCCTTGGCTTCCGTTGAGGTATGCTAGTTTTTGTCCATATACGAAGTTTAAATTTTGTTGTATACATTATGTAATACTTTCCTTGGCTTTCAACGCAGGACAAATATCTGATGGACGTCAATTTTTATGTCCTTCGGATGCAGTACTTCTCACAGATGGACCCATATCTCATCCGGCTGGGACTATATCAGATTGTGTCCATCCTGCGGGACACCACTCCCTCCATCAATGCATCTCTCATTGCAGGATTAGTGGAGCGATGGCGTCCCGAGACGCACACGTTCCATATGCCTTTCGGGGAGATGACTGTCACGTTGCAGGACGTGAGTGCCCTCTGGGGTTTGCCGATCAGAGGCATTCCCGTAGGCGGAGTATCTGACAGCAGAGACTTCGCCCATGACATCGATCAGTATTTGGGGGCAGATCCGACAAAGCTACGGGCCAATAAGGGGAAGTCCAGTTATCACATGTTGAGGATAGAGTTGCGGCGGCACTTCAGTGCCGGTCTGACGGACGCCTCTAGTGATCTGGAGATTCGGAGGTAATAATAATAATAATATTTTACTTTTGATCTGTTAATTAACTTATGTAATTATAATACTAACCATATACTTTGTTTTTGCAGATACACCCGGGGTTACGTGATGGACCTCTTCGGTACCGTTATGTTTCCTGATGCCAGCGGCGATAGCACCTCCATGATGTATTTGCGACTTCTGAAGGACTTTGATAGCCCGCCGGCATACAACTGGGGTGGAGCTGTGTTAGCACAGCTGTACCATAGCCTCTGCACTGCTTCTCAGGTTAGTAATTATGTTGTTTGTTACTTAATTATTTCATCAATCAGTCAAGTCGAATTACGACTTATAACCTCAGAAATACAGGTGAAGGCCAGACAGATGTATGGGCCGGTTCTTTTGTTGCAGCATTGGTCCTGGTCACGGCTACGGGTGGGCCGTCCTATGCCCAATAGGCCAGAGCCAGTTTGGGGACAGCCGCAAGATGATCAGGAGCGATGGCCGGTCTACGGCCACCGTTGGCATGGTGTCCACCGCTATCAGGATGAGGGGCACGGACGCACCATAGGTATTAGGATGGTGCGTTTACAGCTGAATAACCTGGACGATGCACAGGTGGAGTGGACACCATACGCAGATCTGTATGAGGATGAGAAGTTGCCTCTTCGTTGTCTTGAGGAGCGTGACAGCTGGTGGTACCGAGGCCCGCTAGTCTGCTTCTGGATAGTGGAGCACCACTATCCAGATCGGGTACTTCGACAGTACGGAGAGGAGCCATTAATTCCAGTGGATCCGGTATTACCCAGGCAGGAGATCAGGAGACTACACAAGTAAGAAATTTAATTAATTATCGATAACCTCTAAATTATCTATTACATTTCCATTGCAACTAACATTTAATTGGCAGTATGTCGCACGCCGGCGCTATGGACAAAGACTGGAGCCTCCAGTTACCAAATTATTATGCAGAGTCTTTGATTCCGGCTGAGCCTCAGATATACCAGATGCCTAATGAGATGACTCAGACCCCAGGATCTCATCTGCTGAGGTACAGGACTTGGTACTCTAGAGTTGGCGGGGCGTCATTATATCTAGTGGGCGATTATAGTGCATATCTTCACCAGCCACTGCAAGAGGATCTATCAGGTCACCAGCCTACCGGACGTCGCTGGGCTCGCGCGGTAATTAATCCAGCACCTTTATATTATATATTCATTAAACGGTCATTACATAAAATTGTTGACTAATTTCTATATTTTTGTTCAGATATTACTGTCGATTAAAGCCGCTGCGCATGCCATCAAGATGCTCGGGGTCAAGGGCTGGCGAAGAGTTGGATGGAGGCAGTTGCAAGATCATGGCCAACTCATTGAGGATGCCGGATCTGGTGGGCGTGTGATAAGCATGTTGCGCGACGCCGGGGAGAACATCGATTGGCGGGCAGTAAATCCAGACGAGACAGATGAGCCGGCCGTATTCACTCGGGATATGCCATCTCCACCCCGCTTGGACGCAGACTGGGACTATTATCACTGGGTGCTGTCTAATTCCGGCTGGGCTGCCTACTACAACTCTGAGGGACGTCCAGTGCAGCCACCGGTAAGTCGTATTTGTTATGAGTCGAGTTAGTTCAGTTTTTTTCATTAGTACAAAAATTTATATCATTATTTGGTTTGCAGGGTCCGGCTAGCATGCCACCGCCACCACCGCCACCGCCACCGCCATACGAGCCTGCATCTTACGACTATATGGAGGATTATGGGGTGACTATCAGTTTCGATGATATTGAGAGCCTATCACCATCCAGGCCGGGCCGATACCCTACGGCGATGGTACACGATGGTGAGGCTAGCGGATCACAGGCCCCTTCTAATTTTGCGGCTGGGCTGGCAGACTCTATCTTCTCTACACCCCCGCCTCCTCGAGCTACTACTATGGGGGATGATGATCCGTGGGAGACAGGATCACGTCTCAGGAGAGAGGCAGAGGCCGCTGCTATTGATGCAAGTGATGCAGTCTGGACGAGGCTGGCCGACAGATGTAATAGAGGACAGCCAGCCGAGCGATGGTCCCCTTCTCCGTTTAGATGATGATAGTTTGTTACTTTTATTGTTCCCGTAGTATTTACATTTCGATTTGTTATGTTTGTCATTTTATAGTTGTATTATCTCTGTTTATTTATTTATATTTCCTACTTTATCGTTTGTTATTTGGATCTGTTATGTTTGCCATTTACATATCGTTTTTCTCGTTAAAGTCATAATAAATTTAGTTCAAATAAATCAATCAACAAAAATCTAACAATAACATCAAAATTAAAGTTTAATGTTAAAATCTAACGTTACGGTGATTTTGATTCCCCTCCTTATCTCAAAGTTCCATGATTTTTTAGATTGTTAGAGTTGTCATGAATTTCAAACGAGAATTTGATACTTACATTTATATATAATTCATAATTAATCATCGTAATTCGGTTTATAGTTATATAATTTATTATATTTTAAATTCATAATTAATCATCGTAATTCGGTTTATAGTTATATAATTTATTATATTTTAAATTCATAATTAATCATCGTAATTTTATATCAATTGAACTTCGGAACAGTGCACGCATATATATAAATTTAATTTTTTTGAGGGACCGGCTACTAAATAGGTGGTTTCTAATAAAAATTAGAAAACACCTATTTAGTAGGTGGTGTCTAATAAAAATTAGAAAACACCTATTTAGTAGGTGGTTTCTAATAAAAATTAGAAACCACCTATTTAGTAGGTGGTTTCTAATAAAAATTAGAAACCACCTATTTAGTAGTCGGTTTGGGTATTTTTAACAGAATTTTCGATTTGTGGGCAGAGTTGGCGGATTTTATGATTGATTGGGCATGGATAAAAATGACGGCTTGGTGAGTTGGTGCAGTTTAAAACTGTTACACTAAAACCAAATAAAATTTTCAAAATTCATCTTAAAAAAATTCAAAAAATTAACAAAAAAATATTTTTTTTAAGATTAATCTTCTTATTTTGATTCAACCAAACAAACCAAAATTTAGTTTGGTTTGTCCGGTTCGATTTTAATTTAGTTGATAAGTTTATTTTTATTGGTTTAGTTGCATTTTCAAAAACTGAATAAAATTTTAATTTGTCTATTTTATTACGATTTTAATCAAACCTAACCAACAACACCCCTTTGGCCGAGTATGACTGAATTAAAACCAAAATAAAGAAGGTAAACCGTAATTTACGAGCAAGTATAAGACTGTTTCTTATAGATCTTTGGCCATTCTTTTTAGATCGAACAGTAGACCTTCACCCGACATGATTGCAGCAGCCTGCAATTCTAAGGAACCGGCTTACGCGACAGCTCTGCTTTTGGAGAACCGGCTTAATTGGTGAACCGGTTTACTACGTACTCGGTGAACCGGCTTACGCGACAGCTGTGCTATTCACTAACGAGTCTTAATAACCACATCTTTTTTTTTAATATAATAATTTGTGTTCGTTCGGAGATAATTATTCAGACTTGGTTTAATTTTAACTTTATATTTTTTTTGCCAGCAAAAAATGAACTATTTATATTTGAATATCAAATCTTATACGAATTTTAAAAATGAAAAAAAAAATGAGTCAAATAAAAAATAGGTGAAATTTTTTGAAAGATAACTTGCATTTTACAAAATATTTTGTGTAAGAAAATATAATTAAGCCGTTGCACGGGTCACAACTCACAATACAGAAAACTTTATTAAAAAGGAAAGAACAAAAACCCAATTCCAGACTTCAACCTTTTACAGTACCTTAAAATGTATAATGATATCTGTATCATTAATTTTAATCTGGCACGAATCATCAAGTTAATTCCGAAATCTGGTAGTTATTCTACACGGTAGAGTATCGCAGGGATAGGTGTCGACTAAAGAGAGGTCGTGGCCTCGTGGGACCCCCACACTCCAACGGTCATAAACTCGTAATGTGGGAAATAAATCTTCTGTAATTATTTAATAATAACATAAGCCTGTTATTCAAATCTCAGACGTTTATTTTAGTTTAAACGGTTAAGATCTGAATAACATGTACCTGTTATTCCCGACAATAACAGCATATTATTTTCCTCGTAATTCGAACCAATTCAAAAACGAATAGGGAAAATCAAAGCAAAGAGATACCACACTAAATTATTCTTTCTCTCTTCTCACTGCGGTAGAAATAAAGAGAACATATTTCCCCAAATTTTCTTGCTATCTTGCACTAAATCCTCTTATAATGGAGATCTTGAAGGAAGAAGATGTTGTGAGAGAGATGATGAATGATGAGGTGGTGCAAATGAAACTGGGAAATGTGGAGTTGGGTACGGAATGGGAGATCTTTAAGGAAAACATCCGACCTCTCAAGCGTGGTCGTAATATCTCCATGCTCAATCGCTCTTTGAAAGCTCAGATTGATCCCAAGTTCAAATCCCAACTTGTTCAGACTAGAAGGTAATTTTAAAATTGAATTCGCAAGAATCTTTCTTATATTAGCTTTCTGTTCTTTTTAGAAATTGAATTTTATTTATTGAATGATTCATAGGAGAATGATAGAAGCAATAGAAGAGTACCAAGGAGACGACCCGCTTCAACCATGGATTCAGTAAGACGACCCGTTTCAACTATTTCACAAAAAATTACATTTTGGTCCCTACGAAAACTCATAACTAAACTTTCATTTGTTTATTTCTTTGACAAAAAATTAAGGTGCATTAAATGGGTGCAAGAATCATTTTCAAGTGGTGGTGATTCCTCAGGTCTGATTGTGATATATGAGCAGTGTGTTCGTTCCTTCTGGCACGAATCTCGATACAAGGAAGATCCCCGGTACCTCAAAATTTGGATGGAATATGTATGCTTATCACTCTTTCTCTTTTGCATTTATTTGTGATATTTAGCTGTTGGAAAAATATCCATAAATGGCAAATTTTGGGAGAAGGGGAAAGGGAAAAAGTTAGAGGGTGTTTTGTAAAATTTCACTTTGAATTTTTATTGGTGTACCCAAGATTGCATCGCCAATTTGTGTGTTTTTTTTTGTTAATCTTCAACAATTACTGATATAATATTTTGTTTTTATATAATAATAGGCTACCAAATATCCAGATATGGCAAATTTTGGGAGAAGGGAAAGGGAAAAAGTTAGACGGTGTTTTTGTAAAATTCACTTTGAATTTTTCTGGGTGCACCCAAGATTGCATCTCCAATTTGTGTGTTTTGTTTGTTAATCTTCAACAATTACTGATATAATATTTTGTTTTTTGTTTCTATAATAATAGGCT
The DNA here is from genome assembly GCA_964058825.1 of Carex arenaria. NCBI lineage: Eukaryota > Viridiplantae > Streptophyta > Magnoliopsida > Poales > Cyperaceae > Carex > Carex arenaria. The sequence continues at coordinate 420,325 of CAXKVW010000433.1, forward strand.
AGCAACTGCTTCGATGCCGAGGTTATTTACAAATTTCTGGAGGCAAATGAAATTGGCCAAAGTCACGCACTTTTCTATTCGAGTTATGCTTTGTACATGGAAAAGAAATTCAAGTTTAGAAAGGCTGATGAAATATTTAATCTTGGCATTGCTAGGTAGGTTAAATTTTACTTCTCATGATTTGGTATAGCATAGATGAACATGTTCCTATTTCAGACCTTATAAATAAGATATTTTACAGGAAAGCAGTACCATTGGAAAAATTAGAGGAAACTTATCGCTCTTTTCTCGCCAGGTTGATTAGGAGAAAGCAACAGAAGGAAGAAGAGGTGGTTATTTATTTTCACTTAATGTTTGTGTTTTCATCATTTGAAATTTGACTGAGAAATTCTTTTAAATATATAAATAGGAAAACTCAACTAATGATAGTGGGCAGCCAGTGCGTAGCTTCGGGACCGTTTTAACTGGAGGTAACAACAGTTATCATACCTTTATGATCAATAATTTTAAGGGCATAGAGGACCCAAAAAAATTGATTTAATTTTGAAACAAAATTTTGTTTTAATTTTTTTTTTCGTATTGCAGCAACAAATCTCAGTACACCTCGTCCGCTACAAAGGTGAGGCAATTCATTTACTAATTTTACTATATCAAATACTACCAAATTTCAACTACCCGAATGGCTAATTTTGAATAACTAAAATTTTAGGGTTGTTGATGCAAACACAAGGAAACCTCTTGCAATATACAATGATGAGAATAGCGTGCCAGGTCACAAAAATGAGAAAATGAAATCTGTTGAGAGTAACAGTAAGAAGCCATCCTGGTACAATTTAGGCACTCAAGCTACCCGAAACAAAGAGAATAACCCTATTCCCGGCAAATGGACTTCTTATAAGGTTTATTTTTATTCATTCTCTTTACATCATAAGTTCATAACATAGGAACATTTTTTCAAATCGAAATTTTTTGTTAGTGTTTCCTTTTGCAATTATACTGATTGGATCATAGGAAAAGATTGGTTAGGCTTGCAATGAGTTTGTACTAACATCTTATCTTTTGAATTTCTTATTGAGATATAAACTCGACTAATTTCTCCAAGTTGATTTTTTTCACTTGTATTAGGTCCCTCCAAGAGTAGGAGCTGTAGCAGCGGCCCCACCAACGACTCCTACGTGCAAAATTGAGATCTATCCAGATGAAGAAGAGTAAGTGTGAAGCACTAATCTTGATGTTACATACATTTCAAATAAGGAGGGAGTCTGTATTCTCTGAGTTATCCCAACTTTCAGTTGATGTCAAAATCGGGCCAAAATGTATATTCCGTGCAAATTTAGATGCACGAGGCAGTATTAATATAAAATGGGTTGCTTTAGGATTCGTGTTGAATGGTTCAGATTTTGTACTGATCAACTCAAAATTTGAGATATCTCTGAGAACCTTATTTGCATATTAGGGAAGCATTTAGGTTAAACATTTTTTTATTTTATCGCTAGGTCACTGAAATCGGCCAAATCTGGGAATGAGAAGAGCTCAAAGAAATCTGGGGCGGGGCTGAAACTCCGGAAGGCAACAAGCAAAAACTTGAAAACGTAAGCATTTTTTTATTCAGTATTTGTTTCTTTTAATTAGCTCGCGAAGTAATTTCCAAAGGTTGTAGGGTCATTATTGTAAGATAGACATCAGTGAGCTAGTGTATTTTGTTAATCTAGCATAAAAGAGGTTTTCGTTGTTTCATATATATCTTCTATTTTTCTTTGCTTACAAAATTTTGTACTGTTCTCTTTGGTTTCCAGGGAAACAGAATTGCTGAGAGAGAATCCGTTGCGTAACTTCCCTGTTACCAGTTTCAGATGAGTCTAGTGAGTGTGCTTGCTTGCTGTGTGTTGTGAGTTGCTGTACATTTTTTCGCTGTTCTGTGATTCGGTTTGTATTTGCTTGTACTTCTGTTGTAAGCTTTCATCTGGAAAGCTTTTTTTTTTCAGAAAAAACATGCTTGGGTTGTTTTATTTGTATTTGTTTCAGATAAACTGTCTGTATTTGTAATTTTATTCTTTCAGATAAACTGTCTTCACGTATGCTCTGTATCTGTAATTTTATTATTTCTTTTCTTTCTGGTTTTAGTACTTTTATTATGATTTTGGTTGCAGATATGGTACTTTTCTCAAACTTATAGTTAGCTCAAAATTTATTGATTGAGAAGAGAGCACTTGACACTTGACATACATAGAATTTATTTTGACAAATTTGATAAAGAATTTAAAAATAACTTCAAAATTAGCTAATAACTTGAGTTATAAAATTTGAAGATATTGAAAAAAGTAACCATGTCTATAACTCGATCATCAATGGATGCTTGACATATGATATTTAACAGCTTCAGCACATACTCTCTAAAGAGAGTTGGTTTGTAATCATAACCAAAACTTCATTTTTGTAATTCCTGTAGGTGCATATATACGACCCTGCTCTACCAGTATCAGATAAATTAGTGGTTCATGAAATGTGATGCTTCTCTAATAGGTTTACTACTAGTGACATAGTGATATGGTGTATGAACTTGTAGAAAATAAAATTGGTGTTCTCTGACAAATAAGTACAATCCACACAAATAGTAAAGGAGAAAACAACAGTTTCCAATGGGCCTGGTTTTATTTTATTTATATCTTGGCATATTTGAGAAAAAAAAATTACAAATTAATATGAAACCCCCACATTACATTAACATTAGTCCCTTACAAAGATAGATATGCTTTAGAAGCATTATTTATACCATTCCACTAGAAAGAATTCTATGACTGATTGAAACCCTGCCCTTACAAGTCATGAAGTAGATAAAGGTTTAAGCATTATACAGTGTGCCTTTTCCCCTTGAGAAATAATTGCTCCATAATCCATTAGCCTAGTATAAGCCTTCTTCTTCCCCCTGATCCTCACTCCTGGCACATTCCTTCCCTAAGAGTGCGATAGGTCACAGCATCAGGATCAACCCCTTTGGAAATCATGATATCTACCAAATTCCTTGCCTTATCAATTTCACCTTTCTTGCACAGCCCATAAATAAGAGTATTGTAGGTCACAACATCAGGCTCATGCCCTTTGCAAATCATGACATCCACAATATCCATTGCCCTATCAGTTTCGCCATTATTGCACAACCCTTTTATAAGAGTGTTGTACGTCACAATATTAGGTTCATAACCTTTGGAAATCATGACATCTACAAGATCCATTGCCTTGTCAATTTCACCTTTATTGCATAGCCCATCTGTTAGCGTGTTGTAGGTCACGACATCAGGCTCATGCCCTTTGGAAATCATGACATCTACAAAATCCATTGCCCTATCAGTTTCACCATTTTTGCACAACCCTTTTATAAGAGTGCTGTACGTCACGACATCCGGATCATGCCCTTTGGAAATCATGACATGTACAATATCCATTACCTTCTCGCTTTCACCTTTCTTGCACAGCCCATCGATTAGCGTGTTGTAGGTTACTACATCAGGCTCATGCCCTTTGGAAATCATCACATCTACAAAATTCATTGCCCTATCAGTTTCACAGTTTTTGCACAGCCCTTTTATAAGAGTGCTGTACGTCACGACATCCGGATCATGCCCTTTGGAAATCAAGACATCTACAATATCCATTACCTTCTTACTTTCACCTTTCTTGCACAGCCCATTGATTAGCGTGTTGTAGGTCACGACATCGGGCTCATGCCCTTTGGAAATCATGCTTTTTAGAATATTCATCGACTTGTCAATTTCACCTTTCTTGCACAGCCCATTTATAAGAGTGTTGTACGTTAAGACATCCGGGTCATGCCCTTTGGAAATCATGATATTTAGAATATCCATTGCCTTATCAGTTTCAGCATTGTTGCAAAGCCCTTTTATAAGAGTGGTGTACGTCACGACATTAGGGTCATACCCTTTGGAAATCATGACATCTACAATATCCATTGCCTTCTCAATTTCATCTTTCATGCACAGCCCGTTTATAAGAGTATTGTAGGTCACTACATCAGGCTCATGACCTTTGGAAATCATGAGATCTACAAAATCTAATGCCTTCACAGTTTCACCATTATTGCACAACCCTTTTATAAGAGTGCTGTAGGTCACCACATTAGGGTCATACCCTTTAGAAATCATGACATGTACAATATCTATTGCCTTGTCAATTTCACCTTTCTTACACAGCCCATGTATAAGAGTGTTATAGGTGATGACATTAGGCTCATGCCCTTTGGAAATCATGACATCTACAATATCCATTGCCTTGCCAAATTCACCATTCTTGCACAACTCATCTATAAGAGTGTTGTAGGTCACCACATTAGGGTTATACCCTTCGGAAATCATGACATCTACAATATCTAATGCCTTATCAATTTTACCATTGTTGCACAGCCCTTTTATAAGAGTATTGTACGTCACGACATTAGGCTCAAGCCCATTGGAAATCATGACATCTAGAAAATTCAATGCCCGCTCAGTTTCACCTTTCTTGCAAAGCCCATTGATAATAGTGTTGTACGTTAACACAACCGGGTCATGCCCTTTGGAAATCATGATATTTAGAATATCTAATGCCTTATCAGTTTCACCATTCTTGCAAAGACCTTCTATAAGAGTGGTATACGTCACGACATCGGGCTCATACCCTTTGAAAATCATGACATCTAAAAAATCTAATGCCTTCGCAATTTGACATTTCTTGCACAACCCATTTATAAGAATGTTGTAGGTCACGACATTAGGCTCATGCCCTTTGGAAATCATGACATCTACAAAATCTACCGCCTTATCAGTTTCACCATTATTGCACAGCCCTTTTATAAGAGTGGTGTACGTCACAACATTCGGGTTATACCCTTTGGAAATCATGACATTTACAAAATCAAATGCCTTACCAGTTTCACCATTGTTGCACAGCCCGTTTATAAGAGTGTTGTAGGTCACTACATCAGGCTCATGCCCTTTGGAAATCATAATATCTAGAAAATCTAATGCTTTATCAGTTTCACCACTCTCGCACAACCAATTTAAAAGAGTGGTGTACGTCACTACATCAGGGTCATGCCCTTTGGAAATCATAACATCTACAAAATTCAATGCTTTCTTAATTTCACCATTTTTGCACAGCCCATTTATAAGAGTGCTATAGGTCCTAACATTAGGCTCATGCCCTCTAGAAATCATGACATCTACAATATCAATTGCCTTGTCAATTTCACCATTATCACACAACCAATTTATAAGAGTGTTGTAGGTTACGACATCAGGCTCATGCCCTTTGGAAATCATGACATCTACAAATTCCATTGCCTTGTCAATTTCACCATTCTTGCACAACCCATTTATAAGAATGTTATACGAGAATAAATTGGGTACATATCCAAGCTTCGGCATTTTGTAGAGCACCAGAGTAACGGCCTCACCAGTTCTTTTCTCCCAACAGAGGCCTTTGATTATTGGACTGAAGATCATGGGACTATTAGCTCTGTGAGCCTCTTTGAGAAACCGTCCAAGAAAAGGAAACATTAGGTTGAGCTGATTCATTTGTAAACAACAGTCCATCAAGATCTCATAGGTATATTCATTAGGACTGATGCATTGAGCTTGTGTTAAGCGCATGAAGAGGGAAAAGACAGTGGGGTAAGGTTTGTAGGAGGTTTTGGTGTAGTCTTTGAGGTAATTATTGATTTGACGGATGTTCTTAGCAGCCAACAACTGATCAAACTGGTGAATCACCTCTTGGTCAGAAATGGCATCCGCCTTCCAGCGCTGCCTTTTCTCCCCCTTCTGGTGCAGGTGCTTACCCTTATGCGGCTGATGCCGTGGATTTGGTCTGTTGGATTGGGATCGAGACTTGGGGAATCCATAGCAGACAAGGCGAGAAGCAAATGGGGATTGGGTCCATTGGGATTGGGATTGGGATTGAGAAGGTGAAGGTGAAAGTGAAAGTGAAAGGAAGGGGGGAAGAGGTAAGGTTGATGACACCATCACCGTCACCATCTGATATGATTTGGTTTGGTAAGAGAGTTACAGTCTGTATGTAAAATCTGATCTAACAAGGTTTGGTTGAGCTTGGCCTCCAAATTGACAATTTGGCCTAGAAGAATGAATGAAAGAATGATTGTAAGCAATAATTAATTAATGCAATTTGATTTGGTCTGATTACAGTGATAGAGCCTGTTAATTGATCTAACAAGGGGTTGAATTTCGCTTCGAGGTTCAATTACTAAAGTACCTTAGTAAAGAATAGAGGAGGAGGAGGAGGAGGAGGAGGAGGAGGAGGAGGAGGTAGAGAACTAACCGAGGATGAGTTGAAGTGAAGGGCCGTCAATGGTAGTCGCCAACTGGCATGTGAGAAGTGAGAAGTGAGAAGTGAGAAGTGAGAAGGGATAAGGCTCTGATGCTGAGCGATCAAACAAAACGACAGAACTAGGGCTGTCAAAACGGAGGGTTTGAATTTAGCTCTGGACCGTCCGATCAAAACATTGAGTCCTTTAATATTCGTGCGGATTTAAATTGGACGGTGCAGTGCGGATCTAAACTCAAAATGGAAGGGGGAGAGGTTTGGACTTTGGAGATGGATAGTACGAACACTTTGTAAATTAACACTACATTTATTTTACATCTCGCATTTATCTAACCGTTAAGGCTTTTTTTTTAAGTAGAATAATTAAGTAGTGATATATTATTAAAATTTGTAATTTATATTTTTTTATTAATTGACCAAAATAATTACTATGATTGGCTTAATATATATTTCAGGGGTAATAATATGATTGGCTTAATAGTATATTTCAGGGGTTATTTTTATTTCACATATTATGCATTATCATCGCTTCTAATGTTGTATTATCATCACTATTCTATTTTTATTCCACTTTAACATCAACATTAACAACTTTAATTGCTTTGATCGGGACAACTTTTAGACTTTTTTATCAAGACCATGGGGCCACATCTAGAATATCTCTAACAGTTTTTCAAAACTAGTTGCTAACTGGGACCACTTTAAAAATTACGTAAACAGGTAAAAAAAAATCAATTTTTTTTTCTAAAAAATATGTCAAACTTTTATTTTTATTATGTGAGATATTTTAGGTAGAAGCAATCTTGGTGTGAATTACAATTTTAGTTGGTGAGGTATTTCACATAGACTTTTTTTCATTCATTTTGTGCTAGCAACATAACCATGTGAGAAATTTTGTTCTTCATCTGCTTTGAAGTATAGAGAAGCAATCTTTTTAGTTGTTGAGGTATGTTAGATAGATTTTTTTCATTCATTCTGCACATTGGTCCCTATTTTTGTGTTAAAAATTTAATATAACTATTCACTTATACTAATTTTTATTGGTAGTTATAGAATACTTTTGCAAGTGGATAAAGTACATGACTTAGAATATATAATTAGCTAATCCTGAACCACCAGTGACTGGTAAAAACACAAAAAATAATATACTGAAGGCAATTCCCAGAGACTTTACTTATTTTCTGCAACGAAGTTCCATTTGTGAGAAATATAAGCAGTTAAATAGATGGTTTAACATGCCTACTTTCATCAAAAAAAAAAAAAAAAATGAACAAGCCAGAATATGTAATCTCAGGCTACGTAATTTGTGGTAATTAATTTGTCAAAATTGAACGAATGAATAACAACAACAAATAATAGTACGTAATTTTTCCATTACAACAACTAATAATCCATAATTTCTTAACTTCAAAAACAGCAAGTAAAAATATAAAAAAAAAAATCAAAATACACAAGAGGGAGGAAGTCAACTGAGAAGGTAAGTATCACAAAAAAAATAACATTACTAGAACAAAATGTTAAATAGAACAAATACAAAGAAGGTGACCTATAAATATAATACATTAGTTATCCAAAATATGAATAAACAAAAACACTAATCTCCAAGTGAATTGAACCATCGGAAGGCTTTGCCTTAGTGTTGTATTAGTCATATAATTGAATTATTTGGAATTTTCTTTTCTAAATACATTTTCGTTGCTGAAATCAAATGTATGATGGTTCGATTTTCAATTTATCAAACTGTGCCAGTATCTCAACTGTAGCTGCAAGAACTCGGTCATCTGGAAACAATGTAGGTCCAGTTTTCACCCCTTTGTCCTATTCCGGGCCCAATTAAGGATTTGAAGCACTCGATCCGGGTGACCCATGTGACCCAATTCACGAATAGTCATAGAAAGACATCTCTTTGGTGCCAGCTACCCATACAAGATAAGAGAAGCATGTGTAATAAAAGTTGAAGAATTGGTTGTTTTTCTTCTCTGGGGCAAAGTATCGAACACTTGGTGTTCAAGGTGTAAGTGCAAGAAATGGCTTTGGATCCTAAAGTCCAATTTCTTCTTATGCTGACAAAATGCCATGAATGACTTACATTGTTTGCATCAAAGGAAATCAATTCGATGTCATCTTCTTTACCTCTCTCCTCTTCGAATTGTTTCAATTCTGAATAAAGTTTTTGTGTCATTGATGGGTGGGTCATGATCATGTAGGTGAACCAAGAGAGCGTGGTGGCAGTTATGTCTCGGTCAGCTATAACGAAATTTAGCACCACATCTCAGAGGCTCTTGTCATTGTTGAAATTGCTTCTGGGTTCTTCTCCTAGCTTAATGACGCGTGATAATATATAATGCTTCATGTGTTCCTTGTAGAATGCAAAACAAAAAAGTAATTAAACAGTGATCGGTGAATAAAAACTTATACCAATTTCAATTAGATTAATTAAACTGGACTTACTAAATCAACTAAGTGCATGTACATCTTGCAATGATAGGTGTTCAATCTCAGCTTTTCTCTTATGAATCATGCCATAGGTGAATTCATCGATGATCTTGATGCTTTGTTCAAGAAGTCCTTCTGATCCAATTCACAAGAATCTGTTGATTCTTCAAAAGGGGTCAATGAATCGGAGAGTCACGATTATGTTAGCAAGCTATTACATGGGAAGTTTGGCAATAGCGTGCCTATTTCAACTCCAAACCCGACTTTACATATTGAATCCAGTGTCATCCTCTTCAAAAGATGCTACAATATCACAACTAATAATTAGTAAAACTTTCTAAAATTCTCTACAGTTAACTGAGAGTAGTTGAGAAAATCGTATTTGGTTCGAGCACTTGGTGAATTTAGGTCTTGATCTTAATACCCAATTTACTGTTCTTCTGATCTCTAAATTAACTAATCACTTGAGTTATAAAATTTGAAGATATTGAAAAAAGTAACCTGCATGTCTATAACTCGATCATCAATGGATGCTTGACATAAGATGTTTGACAGCTTCAGCCCGTACTCTCTAAAGAGAGTTGGTTTGTAATCATAACCAAAACTTCATTTTTGTACTTTCTATAGGTGCATATACGCGTACCCTGCTGTACCAGTATCAGATAAATTAGTGCTTCATGAAATGTGATGCTTCTCTAATAGGTTTACTCTAGTGACATAGTGATCAGGTGTATGAACTTGTAGAAAATAAAATTGGTGTTCTCTGACAAATAATTAAAATCCACACAAATAGTAAAGGAGAAAACTACAGTTTCCAATGGGCCTGGTTTTTTTTAATTTATGTCTTGGCATATTTGAGAAAAAAAAATTACAAATTAATATGAAACCCCCACATTACATTAACATTAGTCCCTTACAAAGATAGATATGCTGTAGAAGAATTATTTATACTATTCCACTAGAAAGAATTCTATGACTGATTGAAACCCAGCACTTACAAGTCATCAAGTAGACATAGGTTTAAGCATTATACAGTGTGCCTTTTCCCCTTGAGAAATAATTGCTCCACAATCCATTAGCCTAGTATAAGCCTTCTTCTTCCCTCTGATCCTCACTCCTGGCACAGTTCTTCCCCAAGAGTGCAATAGGTCACGGCATCAGGATCAACCCCTTTGGAAATCATGACATTTACCAAATTCCTTGCCTTATCAATTTCACCTTTCTTGCACAGCACATAAATAAGAGTATTGTAGGTCACAACATCAGGCTCATGCCCTCTGAAAATCATGACATCTACAATATCCATTGCCCTATCAGTTTCACCATTATTGCACAGCCCTTTTATAAGAGTGTTGTACGTCACGATATTAGGCTCATAACCTTTGGAAATCATGACATCTACAAGATCCATTGCCTTGTCAATTTCACCTTTATTGCATAGCCCATCTATTAGCGTGTTGTAGGTCACGACATCAGGCTCATGCCCTTTGGATATCATGACATCTACAATATCCATTGCCCTATCAGTTTCACCATTATTGCACAGCCCTTTTATAAGAGTGCTGTACGTCACGACAACCGGGTCATGCCCTTTCGAAATCATGACATCTACAATATCCAATACCTTCTCACTTTCACCTTTCTTGCACAGCCCATCGATTAGCGTGTTGTAGGTCACGACATCAGGCTCATGCCCTTTGGAAATCATGGTTTTTAGAATATTCACCGACTTGTCAATTTCACCTTTCTTGCACAACCCATTTATAAGAGTGTTGTACGTCATGACATCAGGGTCATGCCCTTTGGCAATCATGACATCTACAAAATCTATCGCCTTATCAGTTTCACCATTATTGCACAGCCCTTTTATAAGAGTGGTGTACGTCACAACATTCAGGTTATACCCGTTGGAAATCATGATATTTACAAAATCAAATGCCTTACCAGTTTCACCATTGTTGCACAGCCCATTTATAAGAGTGTTGTAGGTCACTACATCAGGCTCATGCCCTTTGGAAATCATAACATCTAGAAAATCTAATGCTTTATCAGTTTCACCATTCTCGCACAACCAATTTAAAAGAGTGGTGTACATCACGACATCGGGCTCATGCCCTTTGGAAATCATGACATCTAGAAAATCCATTGCCCTATTAGTTTCACCATTATTGCACAGCCCTTTTATAAGAGTGGTGTACGTCACAACATTCGGGTTATACCCTTTGGAAATCATGACATCTACAAAATCAAATGCCTTACCAGTTTCACCATTGTTGCACAACCCATTTATAAGAGTGTTGTAGGTTACCACATCAGGCTCATGCCCTTTGGAAATCATAACATCTAGAAAATTTAATGCTTTATCAGTTTCACCATTCTCGCACAACCAATTTAAAAGAGTGGTGTACGTCACGACATCAGGGTCATACCCTTTGGAAATCATGACATCTACAAAATCTAATGCCTTGTCAGTTTCACCATTGTTGCACAGCCCATTTATAAGAGTGTTGTAGGTTACGACATCAGGCTCATGCCCTTTGGAAATCATGATATCTACAATATTAATTGCATTGTCAATTTCACCATTCTTGCACAGCCCATTTATAAGAATGTTATACGAGAATACATCAGGTAGACATCCTAGCTTCGGCATTTTGTATAGCACCATTGTAACGGCCTCACCAGTTCTTTTTTCCCAACAGAGGCCTTTGATTATTGGACTAAAGATCTTGGCATTATTAACTCTGCGGCCCTCTTTGAAAAAGCGTCCAAGAAAACCAAAAATGAGGCTGACCTGATTCATTCGTGCACAAGAGTCCATCAAGATCCCATAGGTATATTCATCAGGACTGATCCCTTGAGATTGGGTTAAGCAGGCGAAGAGGGTAAAAACAATAGTGGGGTATTGATTGATTTTGATTTTGGTGTAGTGCTTGAGGTATTGATTGATTTGACGGATGTTCTTGGCAGCCAACAGCTGATCAAACTGATGAATTGCCTCTTGGTCAGAAATGGAATCCGCCTTCCAGCGCCGCCTTTTCTCATCGTTCTGGTGCTTACCCCTCCAATGCGGATTTGATCTGTTGGATTGGGATCGAGACTTGGGGAATGCATAGCAGACAAGGCGAGAAGCAAATGGGGATTGCGTCCATTGGGACTGGGATTGGGATTGAGAAGGTGGAAGTGAAAGGAAGGGGGGAAGAGGTAAGGTTGATGACACCATCACCATCTGAATCTGATATAATTCATTGTTAATTGGGTTTGGTTAGAGACTTACAGGCTGTCTGTATGTAAAATCTGATGCAACAAGGTTTGGTTGAGCTTGGCCTAGAAGAATGAATGAAAGAATGATTGTAAGCAATAATTAATTAATGGAATTTGATTTGGTCTGGTTACACTGATAGAGTCTGTTATGGGAATTGGGTCCATTGGGATTGAGAAGGTGAAGGCGAAAGTGAAAGGAAGGGAGGGAAAGGTGAGGTTGATGACACCATCACCATCACCATCACCATCACCATCTAATATGTAAAATCTGATCTAACAAGGTTTGGTTGAGCTTTGGCCTATAAGAATGAATGAATAAATAGCACAAAATTAAGAAAGAAAGATTGTAAGCAATAATTAATTAATGCAATTTGATTTGGTGTGATTACAGTGATAGAGACTGTTAATTGATCTTAGGCTCTTTGTAAAATCTGATCTAACAAGGGGTTGAGTTTCGCTTCAATGTTCAACTACTAAAGTACCTTTGCTAGGAATACAGAGGAGGAGGTAGAGAACTAACCGAGTGGAGTTGAACTGGTGAAGTGAAGGGCCTGGAGACGTGAGAAGTGAGAAGTGAGAAGTGAGAAGAGAGAAGAGAGAAGGGAAAAGGGATAAGCCTCTCAAGAGCTGTCAAAACGACAAATCTCGGGCTGTCAAAACGGAGGGTTTTAGTTTGAGCTCCTGACCGTCCGATCAGAGCACTGAGTCCTTTAATATTCGTGTGGATTTAAATCGGACGGTGCGGTGCGGATCTAAACTAAAAAAGAGGAGTGCTATTCTACGAAATCGCATCCTCTGCGGAGTTTTTACCTGCGGAGCTGTGCGGTTCTTTTAATCTGGTCCGTTCGTTTTCGATCGGACCGACGAAATAAGATTTTGGCACGAATTTTAAAGCAAAATTAATACTGCCCCTCCATCATCCGAGCACTCACCAGCTGAGATTAAATCTGGGCCGTCCGATCAGCTCCTCGCAGCGCACTATTTGTAAAATCTAACGCTGAGAGAATTTTTTTTAACTTGATTCCAGTTTTACCCTCCTAGCACTCTCTTTCTTCCATTAACCCAATTAAACCGTAGTCTCTCTCTTCAAATCAGCAATTAAAGAAAAAAATAATAATAACGCCGGGCTCTCTTCCAAAAATAAAAGGCTTAATTTCTTAAAGGGAGTGACTAATAGTCCCCCCATTCTATCCCCTAAATGTCCCCCTAACTAACTTATCCATAAATCTAACTAACTTATCCATAAAGTATGATGGGGACCACTAACTAACTTGGATAAACAATAACTACTTTGGAGACCACTTAAATTTGAAAAAATTTACAACTAGCGTGAACATGTATAAACACTTATGCACGCAAGTATTCTTAAGGGAAAATTTCCGTTGTACCCATGGAAACTTTTAAAATAGCCAATTTCCCCATAAAAACATCTTAATATCCAATATCCCCATAAATATTTAATACTCTTTCTTTTATCCCCATTTACTCATTAAATTTATTATTAAGACAAATATATCCTTCCTCTTCAAAACTTCTCTATCGAGAAAATTTAAACAGAAGAGTAAAAATGTATAATCCACCCAATGACAAGAGCCATCTTCACTACCAGAATGACGGAGGAATTGAGATTTGAAAGGTATATTTATTGGAGCTCAGGTTCTACCTTAATTTGCGTGTGACCTCTTTATACATAATTTTATGAATTTTCAATAGGCTTGAAGTTTGAAAACAAAAAAAAATTAATCTATGCTAATTGTTTGAGGCCTTTTTCTTCATGCTTCGGAAGCAAACATGTGCGGATCTATTAGATGAACAAATGGATATGTCCATTATGTGGAGACAAACTATTGAAATTTTATTTCTAAGGAAAAGAAGCTACTGGAATTGGAACCTTCTTATTTACCATAATATTGAAATATTCACTAATGCCTAACCAAGGCTGATTTATTCATAGTTAGCTGTGGGATTATTTTTACCTTTATTTAGTTAATCCATAGTCAAATATAGTAGTCTCTATATAAAGCATATTATATCTCCTCTTTCAAATACAATGAAATCAATTACTGTTACAGATGAATATCCTCTAGTTTATCCCTGTTTTCTGGATGCCTTCATTTTTTATAAGACCTTAAACTTTGGTGCTTATTTCAACCATTAAGAAAGACAAGGTCAAACTTTGTGTTTTGGTATAAATTTATCCTTAATAGCTTTGGAGGGAAGCTAAGAGTTTCAGTTTCTATTAGTGAAGGAGAAAAAATTTAGATGTGAAGATGAAGAAGATAGCTCATGGAGCTTCTTTTTTGTTTTTTCTTATTCAATTCAATTATGTTGCTAATTTAAAGGGACATCTCCATTTCAGAAGAAGAGTATATTTGTCTAAATAATAAATTTATTGAGTAAATGGGGATAAAAGAAAGAGTATTAAATTTCTATGGGGATATTAGATATTAAGATGTTTTAATGGGGATATTGGCTATTTTAAAATTTTACATGGGTACACAAGAAATTTTTCCTATTCTGAAATAATATATCATGTATTCATACCTAAAACATCAAGTATTTAAACAAAAAACTGGACATCAACTTTCTTTTATCTCTAGTCACACACCCATCCTTTACACATTTTTAGAAGTGGAGTTTTTTTTTTCCGTTTAATCTCGTCAATATTTCTAACAATCTATGAGGAATTTTGTAAATCTAAAACCACAAACATTTTCTACGTAATTTTCTCTTTCAAATGAGATTCATAATGAAGTACTTTCGAGTTATTTATTGTTCAAGTACTCATACCTCGACATACAAGTATTCATACTAAATTTAGAAAGTATTCGTACTAAAAATATATAAAGTACTCATTCTATAACTTTGAATGTATTATTATTAGTAAATATAGAAACTACAAAGTATTCATACTAAAACATGTAAATATTCACACTAAAAATTACATGTATACATATACTTATTAGCAAATATTCAACATATAACATATTCAAACTACAAAGTTACTATAAAATATTCAAACTACAAAGTATTCATACTAAAACATATAAAATATTCATACTAGAACATTAAAATATTCATACTTACGTATTGAAGTGTGAATTTTTATGTTGTAAAATATTCCTGAGAAATTCCTAAATGATTTACACCTCGTCGAGCAAGTATTTACATCTCGTAATGCAAGTATTCATACCTAAAATACAAAATATATTTCTAAAAAAACTGTGCACAAGTACGAATGCCTATACACGCAATTATTAATATATAAGATATCAAGTATTCATAACTAAGATATCAAGTATTTTTAATAAAAATATTAACATTAAGTATTCATACTTACACATTGAAGTGTGAATTGTTATGTTGTAAAATAACTTTAATTAGTTAATTTGTTTGATGCTTGAACATATTGATATATACTGAGAAAAATATTCATACTTATACGATGCACAAGTACGAATGCATATGCACGCAAGTATTAATATATAATATATCAAGTATTCATACCTAAGATATCAAGTATTTCTAATAAAAATATTAGCATCAAGTATTCATACCTAAACATTGAAGTTTTAGTAACAATATTAATATCTAAAATTTTAAGTATTCGTACTTACGCATTGAAGTGTGAATTGTTATGGTGATAAATCAGTTAATCTATTTGGTGCTTAAATGTATTGATAGGTACTGGAGAAAGTATTCATACCTATAACTAAAGTATGAATTGAAAATATTATAGTCTAGCAATTATACAGATCAAAATTTTCTTGAGATTCGTGTGAATCAATTCAGCATTCTCTGCATGAACGCACCGTTTGTGTTTAGATACAGACCGTCCGATCATAATCCGGACCACTCAGGTAATGCATGAGATCTTTAATATCTGTGCAAATATAATGTAAGTATTCACACTATAAGATTGAAAGTATTCACACTACAAGATATGAATACTTGCTCGACGAGGTATGAATACTTGCATGTCGAGGTATGAGTACTTGAACGACGAAGAACTCAAAAGTACTTCATCATGGATCTCATTTGAAAGAGAAAATTACGTAGAAAATATTTGTGGTTTTAGATTTGCAAAATTCTTCACGGATCGTTAGAAATATTGATTAGATTAAACGGAGAAAAAAAAACCCACTTCTAAAAATATGTAAAAGATGGATGTATGACTATGGAAAAAAGAAATTTTATGTCCAGTTTTTTGTTGAAATACTTAATATCTTAGGTATGAATACGTGATATATTATATAGGAATACTTGCGCGCATAAGTGTTCATACATGTGCACACCAGTTGTAATTTTTTTCAAATTTAAGTGGTCCCTTAAGTAATTAATGTTTCTCCTAGTTAGTTAATGGTCCCCATTGTACTTTTTTATGGATAAGTTAGTTAAGGGGACATTTAGGGGACTAAATGGAGGGGGACAAAATCTTTACTCTTTCTTAAATGCCCTTCAATACAGTCAATTAACGAGGATAAACCAAGCGTATGCTCACTTTGTAAATATGTGCATAATCAAACAATCACATGCTTCAGAGTAGTGCCCGTGTATGATTTTTTTTTATTATTATTATTAAAAACTTAATTTGGCTTTAATTTATCCGCTTGTGCATTCTATTACCTGTATTCATCTAGATTGAAAAGGAGTTTTGTACATGAAATTGAAAAGATGGTTGTGTATCAGAATAAAAGGCTATTAGGAGAATACTGGTATTAATTTGTTCATTTGGGAGAGAAATTGAAGGCTATGTACCATGTAACTTACTGGTTTGAATGAAATAAATACACAATGCACATATCTGAATTTTAGTCAACTATTTCATTTTATCAAAACAAGAAGTAATTTATAACCGAAAACTATATCCTCCATTTACAATACAAAATAATCCTTCTATTTTCTATTCACCAGTGTGTACAAGTACATCCAACTATATATCCAAGTATCTAAAATACAGTCTTTCTAATTACAATACACAATATGTATTTCCTTTTTTACCCTTGTACATTTTCCCTTTATACATCCAAGTATCCAAGTATTGCAAAATTTAGAACACATGTAATTCATGATTTCCAGTAAAAACATCCATTTTCAGGATTTTATTGTTTTTAAATAATCCCTAGGATATAAATTAATAACATATCTTGCAATGAAATGAAGTACTATAAAATTTGTTCAAGTTAGGGTACACATCTTTAATTTGACCTGTATACCTTGGTTTGAGGAGAAGAACAACAAATTGCTCACGAGACTTTTTTACTTTTGCAGCCTCCGCAAGAACAGGTCTTTTCCAGTTGTGGAACATAAATAATTTGCGAAATAAAATCATCACCGGGCTTGCCTTGATTTTGGGTATGTCAATTCCTCAATTCCTCAATTCTTCAGAGAAAATCAGATTAGGTTTACTACTACTGACATAATAATATGGTGTACGAACTTGTAGAAAATAAATTGGTGTTCTCCGACAAATAATTATCAGGAAAAAAAATACACACACACACAAAATTATCCAAAATATCAAAAATACATAAATTCAAGTTATAAAGAAATCCAGTAGGCTTGAATGGACTCCAATAGGTGAGGACAATGAGACAATACACGATTCGAATAGTAATTCTTCAATCAAAGAGCAAAATCCAATAACTATCCAACAACAAATTGCTCATTGATCACAAAGAATATAGTTCAAATCGGAATGCGTCAGAGCCGAGGTCAGGCAAAAGGTGTACTGATAGGCATTCAATTGATAGCTCCCCTTCTCTGTAAGAGTTCTCTTCATTGCAGTCAGTCACCAATTTATGGTTCTATATTTTCCCCAGCCTCAATTGCATGCAGTCAGTCAGTCACCTCTATTACCTTCTCAGTTTCACCTTTCTTGCAAAGCGCATCTGTTAGCGTGGTGTAGGTCACGACATCAGGCTCATGCCCTTTGGAAATCATGTTCTTTAGAAATTTTACTGACTTGTCAAGTTCACCTTTCTTGTCAATTTAACCTGCTGCCTACAAGATATAATAAGAATATAAGCAATAATGAATGCAATTTGTTTGGTTATGTATCAGAAATAAGAAAATTGTGCAACTTGTTTTGATAGAAGGGAAGGAATCCCGGAAATTAATCCTTGAGGTGCAATGCAATTAGCAAGGAATTGGTCAGAAGAGAGAACAAACCGAGTTGAGTTAAAGTGTGGAACTGTGAAGCGATAAGACTCAGCGACTGAACCGCCGAGCGATACAAACAAAACAACAAAAACATGGGCTTTAATTAATATTCTATTTTCAAACCTACAATTTCAAATGTATGTACGGTTACATCCACACAAATAGTAAAGGAGAAAACTACAGTTTCCAATGGGCCTGTTTTCTTTTAATTTATATCTCGGCATATTTGAGAAAAAAAATTACAAATATGAAACCCCACATTACATTAACATTAGACCCTTACAAAGATAGATCTGCCGTAGGAGCATTATTTATACTGTTTCATTATAAATAATTCTATGACTGATTGAAACCATGCCCTTACAAGTCATGAAGTACATAAAGGTTTAAGCATAATACAGTGTGCCTTTTCCCCTAGAGAAATAATTGCTCCACAATCCATTAGCCTAGTATAAGCCTTCTTCTTCCCCCTGATCCTCACTCCTGGCACAGTTCCTCCCTAAGAGTATGGCATCCAGATCAACCCCTTTGGAAATCATGACATCTACAAAATTCCTTGCCTTGTCAATTTCACCTTTCTTACACAGCCCATAAATAAGAGTATTGTAGGTCACGATACCAGGCTCATGCCCTTTGAAAAGCATGACATGTACAATATCCATTGCCCTATCAGTTTCACCATTATTGCACAGCCCTTTTATAAGAGTAGTGTACGTCACAATATTAGGCTCATAACCTTTGGAAGTCATGACATCTACAAGATCCATTGCCTTGTCAATTTCACCTTTATTGCATAGCCCATCTATTAGTGTGGTGTAGGTCACGACATCAGGCTCATGCCCTTTGGAAATCATGACATCTACAAAATCCATTGCCCTATCAGTTTCACCATTATTGCACAGCCCTTTTATAATAGTGGTGTACGTCACGACATCCGGATCATGCCCTTTGGAAATCATGACATCTAGAAAATCTAATGCCTTCTCAATTTCACCTTTCCTGCACAGGCCGCCTATAAGAGTGCTGTAGGTCACTACATCAGGCTCATGCCCTTTGGAAATCATGACATCTACAAAATTCCTTGCCTTATCAATTTCACCTTTCTTGCACAGCCCATAAATAAGAGTATTGTAGGTCACGATACCAGGCTCATGCCCTTTGAAAAGCATGACATGTACAATATCCATTGCCCTATCAGTTTCACCATTATTGCACAGCCCTTTTATAAGAGTAGTGTACGTCACAATATTAGGCTCATAACCTTTGGAAGTCATGACATCTACAAGATCCATTGCCTTGTCAATTTCACCTTTATTGCATAGCCCATCTATTAGTGTGGTGTAGGTCACGACATCAGGCTCATGCCCTTTGGAAATCATGACATCTACAAAATCCATTGCCCTATCAGTTTCACCATTATTGCACAGCCCTTTTATAATAGTGGTGTACGTCACGACATCCGGATCATGCCCTTTGGAAATCATGACATCTAGAAAATCTAATGCCTTCTCAATTTCACCTTTCCTGCACAGGCCGCCTATAAGAGTGCTGTAGGTCACTACATCAGGCTCATGCCCTTTGGAAATCATGACATCTACAAAATTCCTTGCCTTATCAATTTCACCTTTCTTGCACAGCCCATAAATAAGAGTATTGTAGGTCACGATATCAGTCTCATGCCCTTTGAAAATCATGACATGTACAATATCCATTGCCCTATCAGTTTCACCATTATTGCACAGCCCTTTTATAAGAGTAGTGTACGTCACAATATTAGGCTCATAACCTTTGGAAGTCATGACATCTACAAGATCCATTGCCTTGTCAATTTCACCTTTATTGCATAGCCCATCTATTAGCGTGTTGTAGGTCACGACATCAGGCTCATGCCCTTTGGAAATCATGACATTTACAAAATCTAACGCTTTCTCAATTTCAACTTTCCTGCACAGCCCGTTTATAAGAGTGTTGTAGGTCAATACATCAGGCTCATGCCCTTCGGAAATCATGACATCTACAAAATCTAATGCCTTCTCAGTTTCACCGTTCCTGCATAGCCCATTTATAAGAGTGTTGTAGGTCACTACATTAGGCTCATGCCCTTTGGAAATCATGAGATCTACAAAATCCATTGCCATATCTGTTTCACCATTATTGTACAGCCCTTTTATCAGAGTGTTATAGGTCACCACATTTGGGTCATGCCCTTTTGAAATCATGACATGTACAATATCCATTGCCTTGTCAATTTCACCTTTCTTGCATAACCCATTTATAAGAATACTATACGAGAATACATCAGGTAGACATCCTAGCTTTGGCATTTTGTATAGCACCATTGTAACGGCCTCACCAGTTCTTTTCTCCCAACAGAGGCCTTTGATTATTGGACTAAAGATCTTGGCATTATTAACTCTGCGGCCCTCTTTGAGAAACCGTCCTAGAAAAGCAAACATTAGGCTGAGGTGATTCATTTGTACACAACAGTCCATCAAGATCTCATAGGTAAATTCATTAGGACTGATTCCTTGAGCTTGGGTTAAGTGGGTGAAGAGGGAAAAGACAGTGGGGTATTGATTGATTTTGGTGTAGTCTTTGATGTAATTATTGATTCGACGGATGTTCTTAGCAGCCAACAACTGATCAAACTGGTGAATCACCTCTTGGTCAGAAATGGCATCCGCCTTCCAGCGCTGCCTTTTCTCCTCCTTCTGGTGCAGTTGCTTACCCTTATGCGGCTGATGGAGTGGATTTGATATGTTGGATTGAGATTGAGACTTGGGGAATGCATAGCAGGCAAAGCGAGAAGCAAATGGGGATTGGGTCCGTTGGGATTGGGATTGAGAAGGTGAAGGTGAAAGTGAAAGGAAGGGGGGAAAAGGTAAGGTTGATGACACCATCACCATTACCATCACCATCTGATATGGTTACAAGGTTGAAGGTTGTAGGTTGAGCTTGGCTTTGGGAAGTGAAACTAGTAGTACCTACAACAATGAATAGCACATAACTAACTAGGAAAGATTGGAAGCAATAATTAATTAATGCAATTTGATTTGGTCTGATTACAGTGATAGAGTCTGTTAATTGATCTCTGGCTCTTTATCAGATCTGATCTAACAAGGTTTGGTTGAGCTTTGACCTACAAGAATGAATGAATAACACATAACTAAGAGAGAAAGATTGTAAGCAATAATTAATTAATGCAATTTGATTTGGTCTGATTACAGTGATAGAGTCTGTTAATTGATCTCTGGCTCTTTATCAGATCTGATCTAACAAGGGGTTGAGTTTCGCTTTTCGATGTTCAATTACTAAATTACCTTAGCAAGGAATTCAGAGGAGGAGAAGGAGGTAGAGAACTAACCGAGTTGAGTTGAGTTGAGTTGAACTGTTGAAGTGAAGGGCCGTCAATGGTAGTCGCCAACTGAGAACTGACATGTGAGAAGGGAGAAACCTCTCAACTCTCAAGGCTCAGATGCTGAACGATAAAACAAAACAACAAAACTAGGTATTAATGGTGTAAAATAAATTTATTGAGTTTTGCTTCGAGGTTCAATTACTAATCTACCTTAGAGGAGAGATTGAATACAGAGAGAGGTAGAGAACTAACCGAGTTGAACTGTTGAAGTGAAAGGGAACTAGGGAAGGGAGGTAGTCGCCAACTGAGAGAAGGGATAATAAGCCTCTCAAGGATAACAAAACAAAACGACAAATCTAGGGCTCTCAAAACGGAGGGTTTTAGTTTGAGCTCCTGACCGTCCGATCAGAGCACTGAGTCCTTTAATATTCGTGCGGATTTAAATCGGACGGTGCAGTGCGGATCTAAACTCAAAAAAGGATCCGAATTCGGTTATTCCCAGGGAATAACAGGAACCTGTTATTCTAATCCAGACCGTTAATATATTTTGAGATTTGTGCAGATAAAACTTTCCTTTTGATGATTCGCGAATGGAAAATTGTGAACGGTTGCGATTGGAAAAAAAAACAGTTTGCTGTGTATCCTCTGAGATATCTCAATTTTTGCATGACCGACGTGTCCGGTGGACCAGCGCTGAGGCAGTATTATTTGTGCTCCAAAATTCGTGCAGAACGTATTTGAACGGTTGAGATATTCCATAAAGTCACGGAAAGTTTGAGATATCTCAGAGGATGCAAATTCGTTATTAATGATGAAATCTCCAAAGAAAACATTTTCATCTCAGTTCCATCGGTGTAAACTGTAAGCAGTAAGCACTACATTTATTTTACATCTCTTCACAAAGCATTTATCTAACCGTTAAGTTTTTTTTTTTATTTTAGTAAAATAATTAAGTAGTGATATATTATTAAAATTTATAATTTATATTTTTAATTAATTTATCAAAATAATTACTATGATTGGCTGAATGGTCTGGCTCAACAGCGGCATTAGCCGAACACATATCCTCTACATTCTCTCAAAAAGGAATCTTTTGAGTTAATGCATCTGAGCCATCTGATTTTAAAAGGAGTCAATCTAGCCATCTGATTTTAACACAAGGACCTTTAATATCGGTGCAGATCTAGTCTGCACGGATCTTAAAGTAGTTCAGATGGTTCAGATTCATTAACTCAAAAGATTCTCTTTTGTGTTAATGCAGAGGATACGCGTTCGCATTAGCCAAGGTTTGTATTATCTTGTTAATTTATTCTTCATATGCAATGCTTCAGATTATATTGAACGAATCGATAACAACAACAAATAATAGTACGTAATTTTTCCTTTACAACAACTAATAATCCATACTTTCTTAACTTAAAAAAAAAACAGCAAGTAAAAACAAAAATCAAAATACACAAGAGGGAGGAAGTCACCTGAGAAGGATAAGTGTCACCAAAAAATAACATTACTAGAACAAAATGTTAAACAGAACAAATACAAAGAAGGTGACCTATAATACATTAGTTATCCAAAATATAAATAAACAAAAACACTAATCTCCAAGTGAATTGAACCAACGGAAGTCTTTGCCTTAAGTGTTGTATTAGTCATGGTTTGATTTTCAATTTATCAAACCGTGCCAGTACCTCAACTGTAGCTGCGAGAACTCGGTCATCTGGAAACAATGTAGGTCCAGTTTTGAACCCTTTGTCCTATTCTGGGCCCAATTAAGGATTTGAAGCACTCGGTCCGGGTGACCCATGTGACCCAATTCACGAATAGTCATAGAAAGAGATCTCTTTGGTGCCAGCTACCCATACAAGCTAAGGGGAGCATGTGTGTACTGAAAGTTGAAGAATTGGTGGTTTTTCTTCTTTGGGGCAAAGTATCGAACACTTGGTGTTCAAAGGTGTAAGTGCAAGAAATGGCATTGGATCCTAAAGTGTGGTTAAATATGAGGCAATTCAGACGTCAGCATAAGTGTGGTTAAATATGGGCCACTAACAACCCATGGTAGCTTTAAATGGTTTAACAAGTTGTGTGTTTGTTTGGCAACTTGTTAAATGGTTTACAAATTATTATTAACAACTTGTTTTGATGGAAGGGAAGGAATCTCGGAAATTAATCCTCGAGGTGCAGTGCAATGATCAATCAGAAGAGAGAACTAACCGAGTTGAGTTGAAGGGATGAAAGGGATGGTTGACACAGTCCAATTTCTTCTTATGCTGACACCAAACACAAACACAAATTACACTAAATACAGAGAAAATGAACATATAAAAAAATGAACATCAGTACTCTAGTCATATAGAAGAATTTATCGGAGATGCGGCTGCGTAAAGATTTTTCTCGCCCTTGCGATATGATTTTAAGGTGCTAGGCTTCATTTGCAGCTTTTTGAGAAGCATGCAAAGGATGAAGATCTGCCAAATAAAAAAAACAAAGGAGTAAAATCAACTGCAAAATTGGTAAGAGCAATAACTGCAGCTACTACTACAATGAAAGAGAGAGCTTGTTCTAATATAGAATCAAAGTCTCATCATATATTCTTTATGACACAAATCAACTCACATCATACAGATTTTTTACAACATAAATCAATTACGATCTACAAAAAATTTCTCAAGCACAAATTAATTCAATAAGAGTGCAATATGTTACAGCATCAGGATCAATCCCTTTGGAAATCATGACATCTAGATAATCCATTGCCTTGTCAATTTCACCTTTATTGCACAGCCCAATTATAAGAGTGCTGAACATCCTGGCATCCGGAATCAACCCCTTTGAAAATCATGATATCAAACAAATCTATTGCCTTGTCAGTTTCACCTTTCTGGCACAACCCATTCATAAGAGTGTTATGAAAATCATGACATCTACAAAATTCCTTGCCTTATAAATTTAACCTTTCTTACACAGCCCATAAATAAGAGTATTGTAGGTCACGACATCAGGCTCATGCCCTTTGGAAATCATGCTCTTTAGAATTTTCACTGACTTGTCAATTTCACCTTCTTGTTGATTTAACCTGCTGCCTACAAGAAATAAGAATATAAGCAATAATGAATGCAATTTGGTTGGTTATGTATCAGAAATAAGAAAATTGGGCAACTTGTTTTGATGGAAGGGAAGGAATCTCGGAAACTAATCCCTGAGGTGCAGTGTGATTAGCAAGGAATTGATCAAAAGAGAGAACTAACCGAGTTGAGTTAAAGTATGGAACTGTGAAGCGATGAGGCTCAGCGTGTGAGCCGCTGACCGATACAAACAAAACAACAAAAACATGGGCTTTAATTAATATCCAATTTTCAAGCCAACAATTTCAAATGTCTGTACGATTACAATCCACACAAATAGTAAAGGAGAAAAATACAGTTTCCAATGGGCCTGATTTTTTTTAATTTATATCTTGGCATATTTGAAAAAAAAAAATTACAAATATGAAACCCCACATTACATTAACATTAGTCCCTTACAAAGATAGACATGCTGTAGAAGCATTATTTATACCGTTCCACTAGAAAGAATTCTACGACTGATTGAAACCCTGCCCTTACAAGTCATGCAGTACATAAAGGTTTAAGCATTATACAGTGTGCTTTTTCCCCTTGAGAAATAATTGCTCCGGTGAACTGCATGAACAGATCGGAAACAAGAGGGCAGCCGGTGGGAGGTACATCTGGTCTTTATGTCGTCTTCGCCAAAGAAAGGCTACTCTTCTCATCTGCCCTGCAGTTGTAGTAGGTAGGTCTGAAAATCCTGATACATAGTTGATTCCGTTCTACATGTGATTAGCTGCCTTTGCCATGTCTCAAGGTAGCCGGGGGTTTGGTCTCACAGTAAATCATCAATGCTATTATTGACATATGTCTCGCGTTCATTTGGGGGCACCACGTCGTAACCTGGGAGCGAGCAAGTCGTCTCTCAGTGGGGTTTGCATTCCCATCATGATATCTAACAAATCTATTGCCATGTCAATTTCACCTTTCTGGCACAACCCATTTATAAGAGTGTTATAGGTGGACATCAGGCTCATACCCTTCGAAATTCATGACATCTACAATATCCATTGCCTTCTCAATTTCACCTTTCTTGCACAACACATCTATAAGAGTGTTGTAGGTCACAACATCAGGCTCATATCCTTTGGAAATCATGACATCTACAATATCCATTACCTTCTCAGTTTCACCCTTCTTGCAAAGCCCATCGATTAGCATGTTGTAGGTCACGACTCACGACTCACGACATCAGGCACATGCCCTTTGGAAATCATGTTCTACAGAATTTTCACTGACTTGTCAATTTCACCTTTCTTGCACAGCCCATTTATAAGTGTTGTACGTAACCTGCGGACTACAAGAAATAAGAATATAAGCAATAATGAATGCAATTTAGTTGGTTATGTATCAGAAATAAGAAAATTGTGCAACTTGTTTTGATGGAAGGGAAGGAATCCCGGAAATTAATCCTTGAGGTGCAGTGAGATTAACAAGGAATTGGTCAGAAGAGAGAACTAACCGAGTTGAGTTAAAGTGTGGAACTGTGAAGCAATGAGGCTGAGCATCTGAGCCGCTGAACGATACAGACAAAACAACAAAAACATGGGCTTTAATTAATATTCTATTTTCAAGCCTACAATTTCAAATGTCTATACAATTACAATCCACACAAATAGTAAAGCAGAAAACTACAGTTTCCAATGGGCCTGATTTTTTTAATTTAAATCTTAGCATATTTGAGAAAAAAAAAATTACAAATCTGAAACCCCACATTACATTAACATTAGTCCCTTACAAAGATAGATATGCCGTAGGAGCATTATTTATACTGTTCCACTACAAAGAATTCTATGACTGCTTGAAACCATGCCCTTACAAGTCATGAAGTAGATAAAGGTTTAAGCATTATACAGTGTGCCTTTTCCCCTTGAGAAATAATTGCTCCACAATCCATTAGCCTACTATAAGCCTTCTTCCCCCTGATCCTCACTCCTGGCACAGTCCTTCCCTAAGAGTGCGATAGGTCACGGCATCCGGATCAACCCCTTTGGAAATCATGACATCTACAAAATTCCTTGCCTTATCAATTTCACCTACTTGCACAGCCCATAAATAAGAGTATTGTAGGTCACGATATCAGGCTCATGCCCTTTGGAAATTATGACATCTACAAAATCCATTGCCCTATCAGTTTCACCATTATTGCACAGCCCTTTTATAAGAGTAGTGTACGTCACAATATTAGGCTCATAACCTTTGGAAGTCATGACATCTACAAGATCCATTGCCTTGTCAATTTCACCTTTATTGCATAGCCCATCCATTAGCGTGCTGTAGGTCACGACATCAGGCTCATGCCCTTTGGAAATCATGACATTTACAAAATCCATTGCCCTATCTGTTTCACCATTATTGCACAGCCCTTTTATAATAGTGTTGTACGTCACGACATCCGGATCATGCCCTTTGGAAATCATGACATCTACAAAATCTAATGCCTTCTCAATTACACCTTTCCTGCACAGGCCGCCTATAAGAGTGCTGTAGGTCACTACATCAGGCTCATGCCCTTTGGAAATCATGACATCTACAATATCCATTGCCCTATCAGTTTCACCATTATTGCACAGCCTTTTTATAAGAGTAGTGTACGTCACAATATTAGGTTCATAACCTTTGGAAGTCATGACATCTACAAGTTCCATTGCCTTGTCAATTTCACCTTTATTGCATAGCCCATCGATTAGCGTGTTGTAGGTCACGACATCAGGCTCATGCCCTTTGGAAATCATGACATCTACAAAATCCATTGCCCTATCAGTTTCACCATTATTGCACAGCCCTTTTATAATAGTGGTGTACGTCACGACATCCGGATCATGCCCTTTGGAAATCATGACATCTACAAAATCTAATGCCTTCTCAATTTCACCTTTCCAGCACAGGCCGCCTATAAGAGTGCTGTAAGTTACTACATCAGGCTCATGCCCTTTGGAAATCATGACATCTACGAAATCCATTGCTTTGTCAATTTCACCTTTCTTACAAAGCCCATTTATAAGAGTGTTGTAGGTCACCACATCCGGGTCATGCCCTTTGGAAATCATAACATCTACAAAATCTAATGCCTTCACAGTTTCACCATTATCGTACAGCCCTTTTATAAGAGTGTTATTGGTCACCACACCAGGGTCATAACCTTTGGAAATCATGACATGAATAAAATCTAATGCCTTGTCAATTTCACCATTATCGCACAGCCCGTTTATAAGAGTGTTGTAGGTCACTACATCAGGCTCATGCGATTTGGAAATCATGACATCTACAATATCCATTGCCTTGTCAATTTCACCTTTCTTACACAGCCCATTTATAAGAGTGTTGTAGGTCACCACATCCGGGTCATGCCCTTTGGAAATCATAACATCTACGAAATCTAATGCCTTCACAGTTTCACCATTATCGTACAGCCCTTTTATAAGAGTGTTATAGGTCACCACACTAGGGTCATAACCTTTGGAAATTGTTGAGATATGTGATAGTTTAGGGGGTCATTTGGTAAAAATGACATTAGAGAGAATTATAGGGGCTCGGATGTAAGATGTAACACCCTATATAGACCCAAGAAGTCAAATGAATAAAATAATACTTTTTCCAGATATTTCTATTTGGTATCAGAGCCCTAATTTTCAGATCTAGGGCTTCATCAAAAATCGTGCAACAGGAGCTGCCGCCGGACCAGTCCACCACCAGCGCCGCCGCCGCCAGGAGGGGCTCCGCCTCCGCCCAGGAGGTTCTGCCTCCGCCCAGGAAGGGCTCCGCCTCCGCCCAGGAGGTTCTGCCTCCGCCCAGGAGGGTCCGCCTCCGCCCAGGAGGGTCC
Organism: Carex arenaria; assembly: GCA_964058825.1. NCBI lineage: Eukaryota > Viridiplantae > Streptophyta > Magnoliopsida > Poales > Cyperaceae > Carex > Carex arenaria. The sequence goes on from CAXKVW010000433.1 coordinate 448,805, forward strand.
GTTTCCGCCACCTGGAGCTTCGCCTCCGCCGCCTCTGTCCGGCGGTTCTGTCAGGAGAGCTCTGGCTCAGATCTTGAGCTGCTGTGTTGAGCTACTGTGTTGAAGTCCGAAGTTACTGTAGCGCGAGGCTACTGTAGCACGAAACACTGTAGCGCGCGGTTACTGTAGCACTGCTCTTCGTTTGTTCTGATTTTTTGTGATTTAATCGGTTCTCTTTTAGACCGACACCGTTTCTTGCTTGTGTGTGATTGATTTGGCCAGCGTGGGGGGCCGTTACCCCACGATACCCGAGAAGCGGGGTTAGAATGACTTGATCTTGAAGGTACAAGATCGGGTCTTGAGTAAGAAGGAAGGATCCGGACTTAGATCGATACTCGAGGGGTAGATTGGAGTCGGATCAATGTCGACTGAGAATGAGGGGAGTGGCAGCACGGGTAGTCGGCTAGCCGAGGCTATGTCGATGCTGAGTCCCGAGGATGTTGTGGCTCTGATGCAAGTGTTCAAGTTGTCAGCCGCAGCTAACACTAGCCCTCCAGTAGTTGAGAGCAAACCGAAGCAGCAGCAACAGAAGGTTGAGTTGCCACCAGTCGATATGAAGCTCGATGGGTCAGCCACTTATCTGGGCTGGTCACGTCGGGTGAGGTACACTCTGGAAGGGAAGGATCTGGAGGGGTACCTGACTGGAGAGAAGGCGGAGCCAGATCTGACTGCACCTGAGAGAGCTGAGTGGAAGTCGACTCACATGCACGTGTATATCTGGCTTTTGAGTTCATTGACTCCGGCTATTGCATCCCAAGTGGATGGCATAGCAAAGGTACACGATGTCTGGGAGAAGTTGAAGAAGACCTATGAGGGTGCTGGGAACAACCTGCGGGTGTACCAGATCAAGAGGGAGGTATCGGCTCTGGTTCAGGGGGAGAGAACAGTGCAGGAGTATGCCATAGAGCTGGACCGCCTGTGGCGAGATCAGACCCACTTCAGGGTCCGACGACGATGTTGCACTGACCCTGTGTGTTACGAGATTGAGATGGAGGACAGAGTTATGGTGTTCTTTGAGGGTCTGGCACCGGTGTTTGAGCAGAGGGCTGCTATGCTATTGGCTCAGACGAGGATTCCTTCGCTTGAGGAGGCCGCTTCAGCGATGATCCAGGAGGAGAGCCGGATTATGCTACAGGCTGGGGCAGGGGGGCTTCCAGGGGTGAAGTCAGCTCTAGCTGTCTCCAACCCAGGTACTGGACCTAGGGGTGAGACCCGAGAGTGCTATAACTGTGGTGAGATAGGCCATCTGAAGCAGGCTTGTAAGAAGCCACTGAAGGACAGGAACTCAGGTGGTCGTGCCCAGCCTGGAGGTCGAGGTCGAGGCAGAGGTGGTAGGAGAGGTGGTAGAGGAGGCTATCAGGCACATCTGACGGTAGCAGAGGGAGATGACGAGGGGAGTGTGACTGGTGTGGGCTTCTCTGAGGAGGATCAGGCATTCTTGGATGTACTTCTTACGAGGAAGCAGAAGGCAGAAGGTGATGGCAAGAGTGTGGTAGATGTTGCATCCACCTCGTCTTCATCTAGGGGTAACTTTGCTTCCTTTGCTCACTCAGCCACAGGTACTTGTGATACTCTTGCTCTTGCCGCTATATCCACCACTAGATCACCAGATTGGATAGTTGATTCTGGTGCATCTCGCCATGTGACTGGTGCTGCTAGGGAGTTTTCTTCATATACTTCCCTAACAGTACCAGAGAGCATTCAGACAGCCGATGGTACGGCCCAGCCCGTGGTTGGTAAGGGTACAGTGAAATGTACCAACACTCTGACTTTGTCTAATGTATTGCATGCTCCTTCTTTTCCTGTAAATCTCTTATCTATAAGTGCTATTATCTCACAACTAAAATGTGTCGTTTTGTTTGATATTCCCAAGGTGATCTTTCAAGAGAAAGGGACAGGCAGGCAACTTGGGACTGGCACATGGCATAGTGGATTATGGTACTTAGATAGGGAGGGTATGGATTTGGCCCTCTCTTCTATTGTGGATGGAGCTGGAGGAGTTGGGAGGAGTGTGGAGGACTTGTTGCTGCTCCATCATAGGCGCTTGGGTCATCCCTCTTTTTCTGTTTTGAGTAGGTTGTATCCGCCTTTGTTTGAAAAGGCCAATAAAGAAAAACTTGTGTGTGATGCGTGTGAGTTAGGGAAGCACACCAGAAGCTCTTATGTTAGCTCTGGTAATAGGAGTTCTTGTGCTTTTGATTTGATTCACTCTGATGTATGGGGGCCTTGTCCCACAAATGCTATTAATGGATTTAGATATTTTGTCTCTTTTATTGATTGTTTCTCTCGTGTGACATGGCTTTATTTGATGAAAAATAAAAGTGATGTATTGGCTTGTTTCAAAGATTTTCACAAAGGAGTTCAGACTCAATACGGTGCTGTGGTGAAAGTATTGAGGTCTGACAATGGAACAGAATACACCAATGGGGCGTTTAGGGAGTACTTGTCTTCTCAGGGGATACAGCATCAAACGTCGTGTACATACACGCCAGAGCAGAATGGGGTAGCAGAGAGAAAGAACAGGCATCTTCTTGAGGTGACACGGAGTATGATGTTTTCGATAAAAGTCCCAAAGTACTTGTGGGGGCAAGCGGTGCTGACAGCTGCCTACTTGATCAACCGGATGCCATCACGAGTATTGGATTGGAAGTCTCCGATTGAGATGCTGAAAGGTAACAAAGGAGATCTTCTCCCCTTGAGAAACTTTGGTTGTGTGTGTTTTGTGCAGGACAACAGACCAAATGTGGGAAAACTGGATCCTAGGGCTGTGAAGTGTATCTTTATGGGGTATTCAGCTACTCAAAAGGGGTATGTGTGCTGGAGTCCTGTGGAGAAGAGATTATTTGTGAGTATGGATGTTACATTTCGCGAGTTCGAACCATACTACTCCTCCGGTGTGACATTATCCCTTGGAGACTCGCTCGATACAGGAGGTATGAGGCGAGAGGGGGAGAAGAGTGGTAGTGATGGTGAGAGGAGGAGTGTGGGTGATATTCCTTGCCCGTTTGAAATTTCGGCTGTGGTTGAGCCGGAACATGAGGAGTCGGCTGGAGTTGAGCCGGAAGTTGTGAGGAATGAGCTCGATGGTGGTAGAACTCTGTCTCAGGGGGAGTCGAGATACCGTGAGGTGTATGTGAGGAGGAACAAGCAGATTGAGGGAGCCGTGTCTACAGTGTCACCAGTGCCAAGTCCCTTGTCCCTGCCTTCTCCGACTCCTGAGACACCTACACCATCCACCACAGACTCAGGTGATATGTTTCCTCTCTCTACTCCTCCCACACCCCTATCGATAAGGAGGACTACCCGCAGCAATGCGGGAGTTCCCCCTGATCGGTATGGTTTCCCACATAATATTGCCCAGTTTGTCTCTTACTCTCACATATTACCTGCACATGGAGCATTCATTGCATCATTAGACACTGTCTCTATCCCTAAGTGTTGGCAGGTTGCTAAGGATGATCCAAAGTGGAAGACGGCTATGCTAGAAGAGCTTGGTGCCCTTGACAAGAACAACACGTGGGAGCTTGTGTCACTACCACCTGGCAAGAAGGCAGTTGGATGCAAATGGGTTTTCACAGTCAAGCAGAATCCAGAGGGCCTGATTGAGCGCTACAAGGCTCGGTTGGTGGCAAAGGGGTACAGCCAGACTTATGGAATCGACTATGATGAGACCTTTGCACCTGTGGCGAAGATGAGTACAGTGCGGACCCTGGTTTCCTTGGCAGCAAATGGTGGGTGGAAGTTACACCAACTTGATGTGAAGAATGTTTTTCTTCATGGTGATTTGGTGGAGGAGGTATACATGGAGGTACCACCAGGTTTTGGCACGAAACAGACAAGTGGTAAGGTGTGTCGGCTGAAGAAATCTCTTTATGGGTTGAAGCAGTCTCCTCGAGCCTGGTTTGACAGGTTTAGGAGAGCTATGGTAGGCATGGGATATCGACAGACCAATGCAGACCATACAGTGTTCTTTAGGCAACATGGAGTTCGCATTACCATGCTTGCGGTGTATGTGAATGACATGATTATCACTGGTGATGATGAGAGTGAGATTGCTCAGCTTAAGGCGAGATTGGGAAAGGAATTTGAGGTAAAAGACTTGGGACAACTGAGATACTTCCTTGGGATTGAGATAGCTCATGGTGCAGAGGGGATCGTTTTGTCTCAAAGGAAGTATGTGCTAGACTTGCTCACAGAGACAGGTATGCTGGGGTGCAAACCTGCAGTGGCTCCTATTGATCAGAAGTCCAAGCTGAGTGCTGAGGCAGGAGAGCCAGTTGAGAAAGAAAGGTACCAGAGGTTGGTAGGTCGCTTGATCTATTTGAGTCACACTCGTCCCGACATTTCTTTTGCGGTGAGTGTGGTGAGTCGTTACATGCATAACCCTAGAAAGGGTCACATGGATGCCGTGTACCAGATCTTGAGGTACCTGAAGAGTGCACCGGGGAAGGGGTTGATCTTCAGGAAGAACGGGCATTTGAATATTGAGGGCTATTGTGATTCAGACTGGGCTAGTTGCGCCGATGACAGGAAGTCCACGTCTGGTTATTGCATGTTTGTGGGAGGAAATTTGGTTTCCTGGAAGAGTAAGAAGCAGTCGGTGGTTGCTAGGTCCACAGCTGAAGCAGAGTACAGGGCCATGGCATTGGGTGTAGCAGAGTTGCTGTGGTTGAAAGCTCTATTGGTGGAGCTCAAGATGGACCAAGGGGCCCAAATGAAGCTGTGGTGCGACAACAAGTCGGCCATTAGCATTGCCAATAACCCTGTGCAGCATGACCGGACCAAGCATGTGGAGATCGACAGGTTCTTCATCAAGGAGAAGTTGAACAGCGGACTACTCGAGCTTGGATATATAGCTACTGGAGAGCAAGTAGCTGACTGTCTCACAAAAGGGCTTAGTTCGTTAGATTTGTCGAGACTTTGTAACAAGATGGGCCTAGTGGATATTTTTCGTCCAGAGGCTCATCTTGAGGGGGAGTGTTGAGATATGTGATAGTTTAGGGGGTCATTTGGTAAAAATGACATTAGAGAGAATTATAGGGGCTCGGATGTAAGATGTAACACCCTATATAGACCCAAGAAGTCAAATGAATAAAATAATACTTTTTCCAGATATTTCTATTGAAATCATGACATCAAGAAAATCTAATGCCTTGTGAATTTCACCATTATTGCACAGCCCTTTTATAAGAGTGTTATAGGTCACCACATTAGGGTCATACCCTTTGGAAATCATGACATGTACAATGTCCATTGCCTTCTCCATTTGACTTTTCTTGCACAGCCCATGTATAAGAGTGTTGTAGGTCACTACATCTGGGTCATGCCCTTTGGAAATCATGACATCTACAATATCCATTGCCTTCTCAATTTCACCTTTCCTGCACAGCCCGTTTATAAGAGTGTTGTAGGTCAATACATCAGGCTCATGCCCTTTGGAAATCATGACATCTACAAAATCTAATGCTTTCTCAATTTCACCATTATCGCACAACCAATTTATAAGAGTGTTGTAGGTTACGACATCAGGCTCATGCCCTTTGGAAATCATGACATCTACAAATTCCATTGCCTTGTCAATTTCACCATTCTTGCACAACCCATTTATAAGAATGTTATACGAGAATAAATTGGGTACATATCCAAGCTTCGGCATTTTGTAGAGCACCACAGTAACGGCCTCACCAGTTCTTTTCTCCCAACAGAGGCCTTTGATTATTGGACTGAAGATCATGGGACTATTAGCTTTGTGATCCTCTTTGAGAAACCGTCCAAGAAAAGGAAACATTAGGTTGAGCTGATTCATTTGTAAACAACAGTCCATCAAGATCTCATAGGTATATTCATTAGGACTGATGCATTGAGCTTGGGTTAAGCGCATGAAGAGGGAAAAGACAGTGGGGCAAGGTTTGTAGGAGGTTTTGGTGAAGTCTTTGAGGTAATTATTGATTTGACGGATGTTCTTAGCAACCAACAACTGATCAAACTGGTGAATCACCTCTTGGTCAGAAATGGCATCTGCCTTCCAGCGCAGCCTTTTCTCCTCCTTCTGCTGCTGATGCCGTGGATTTGGTCTGTTGGATTGGGATCGAGATTTGGGGAATGCATAGCAGACAAGGCAAGAAGCAAATGGGGATTGGGATTGAGAAGGTGAAGGTGAAAGTGAAAGTGAAAGGAAGGGGGGAAGAGGTAAGGTTGATGACACCATCACCATCACCATCTGATTGTTAATTGGATTTGGTAAGAGACTTACAGTCTGTATGTAAAATCTGATCTAACAAGGTTGAGCTTTGGCCTACAAGAATGAATGAATGAATAGCACATAACTAAGAAAGAATGATTGTAACCAATAAATAATTAATTAATGCAATTTGATTTGGTCTGAATTACAGTGATAGAGTCTGTTAATTGATCTCAGGCTCTTTGTAAAATCTGATCTAACAAGAGGTTGAGTTTCTCTTCGAGGTTCAATTACTAAACTACCTTAGCAAAGGAGGAGGAGATAGAGAACTAACCGAGTTGAAGTGAGGGGCCTGAAGAGAAGGGAGAAGTGAGAAGTGAAAAGGGATAAGCCTCTCAACTCTCAAGGGCAGCCTCAGATGCTCAGCGATCAAACAAAACGCCAAATCTAGGGCTCTCAAAACCGAGGGGTTTGAATTTGAGCTCCTGACCGTCCGATCAGAGCAGGGAGTCCTTTAATTTTGTGTGGATTTAAATCGGACGGTTCGCTGCGGATCTAAACTAAAAAAAGGATACGAATTCACCACAATAGTCACATAGGGAATGGCATCCTCTGCGGAGTTTTTCCTGCGGAGCTGTGCGGTTCTTTTAATCTGGACCGTTCGTTTTGATCAGACGGATCAAATAAGATCATAGCACGAATCTCAAAGTAAAATTAATACTGCCCCCTCCATCAAATCGCGCACTCACCGGCTGGAGATTAAATCTGGACCGTCCGATCAAAACGAACGGTCCAGAATAAAAGAACCGCACAGCTCCGCAGGTAAAAACTCCGCAGAGGATGCGAGTCCACATAGCCCCACTGCCAGCCGCCATTTTTAACAAATTCTTCATCGCTAGATTCCGTATGCCCGATCCTCCATCCTCAATTGGCCGAGCAATTTTATCCCATGACACGTGAAAGCAATCTACCTTTGCGGTATAAATAATTTTATCCGCAATTACTTATTTTCTGCAACCAAGTTTCTTTTGTGAGAAATATAAGCAGTTAAATAGAAGATTTAACACGCCTACTTTCATCAAAAAAAAAAAAAATGAACATGCCAGAATATGTAATCTCAGGTTACCTTTCACAATTTTGTAATTTTTTTAACAAGGTGACAAGTGCTTGCACCAGTACTGGAATGTTGGACGTTTATAAACAAATATGTCTAGTTCAAACTTCAAAGAGAGTTGGTTTGTAAACATAGCCAATAATTCATTTTTGTACTTTCTATAGGTGCATATATATATGTACCCTGCTGTACCAGTATCAGATCAATTGGTGCTTCATGAAATGTGATGCTTCTCTAATAGGTTTACTTATAGTGACATAGTGATATGGTGTATGAACTTGTAGAAAATAAAATTGGCGTTCTCTGACAAATAATTGCCATGAAAAAGAATATATATATATATATACACACACACACACACACACAAAATTCTCCAAAATATCAAAAATACATAAATTCAAGTTATAAAGAAATCCAGTAGGCTTGAATGAACTCCAATAGGTGAGGACAATGAGACAATACATGATTCGAATAGTAATTCTTCAATCAAAGAGCAACATCCAACAACTATCCAACAACAAATTGCTTTCTCCATTTCACATCCCTTGCACGGCTCCATCATAATGAGATATCAGTCTATTTGACCTATTCAATTTCACCCTCCTTTGTGCAGCCCTTCAATAAGAGTTCAATATGTTACAGAATCAGGATCAATCCCTTTGGAAATCATGACATCTAGATAATCCATTGCCTTGTCAATTTCACCTTTACTGCACAGCCCAATTATAAGAGTGCAGAACGTCCTGGCATCAGGAATCAACCCCTTTGAAAATCATGATATCAAATAAATCTATTGCCTTGTCAGTTTCACCTTTCTGGCACAACCCATTCATAAGAGTGTTATGAAAATCATGAAGAGAGAACTAACCGAGTTGAGTTAAAGTATGGAACTGTGAAGCGATGAGGCTCAGCATGTGAGCCTCTCACCGATACAAACAAAACAACAAAAACATGGGCTTTAATTAATATTCAATTTTCAAGCCAACAATTTCAAATGTCTGTACGATTGCAATCCACACAGATAGTAAAGCAGAAAACTACAGTTTCCAATGGACCTGATTTTTTTTTAATTTATATCTTGGCATATTTGAAAAAAAAAAATTACAAGTATGAAATCCCACATTACATCAACATTAGTCCCTTACAAAGATAGATATGCCGTACGAGCATTATTTATACTGTTTCATTAGAAATAATTCTGACTGATTGAAACCCTGCCCTTACAAGTCATGAAGTAGATAAAGGTTTAAGCATTATACAGTGTGCCTTTTCCCCTTGAGAAATAATTGCTCCACAATCCATTAGCCTAGTATAAGCCTTCTTCTTCCCCCTGATCCTCACTCCTGGCACAGTCCTTCCCTAAGAATGCGATAAGTCACGGCATCCGGATCAACCCCTCTGGAAATCATGACATTTACAAAATTCCTTGCCTTATCAATTTCACCTTTCTTGCACAGCCCATAAATAAGAGTATTGTAGGTCACGACATCAGGCTCATGCCCTTTGGAAATCATGACATCTGCAAAATCCATTGCCTTGTCAATTTCACCATTATTGTACAGCCCTTTTATAAGAGTGTTGTACGTCACGATATTAGGCTCATAACCTTTGGAAGTCATGACATCTACAAGATCCATTGCCTTGTCAATTTCACCTTTATTGCATAGCACATCTATTAGCGTGTTGTAGGTCACGACATCAGGCTCATGCCCCTTGGAAATCATGACATCCAGAAAATCCATTGCCCTATCAGTTTCACCATTATTGCACAGCCCTTTTATAATAGTGCTGTACGTCACGACATCCGGATCACGCCCTTTGGAAATCATGACATCAAGAAAATCTAATGCCTTCTCAATTTCACCTTTCCTGCACAGGACGCTTATAAGAGTGCTGTAGGTCACCACATTAGGCTCATGCCTTTTGGAAATCATGACATCTACAATATCCATTGCCTTGTCAATTTCACCTTTCTTACACACCCCATGTATAAGAGTGTTGTAGGTCACCACATCCGGGTCATGCCCTTCGGAAATCATGACATCTACAAAATGTAATGCCTTCACAGTTTCCCCATTATCGTACAGCCCTTTTATAAGAGTGTTATAGGTCACCACACTAGGGTCATAACCTTTGGAAATCATGACATCAAGAAAATCTAATGCCTTGTGAATTTCACCATTATCGCACAACCCATTTATAAGAGTGTTGTAGGTTACAACATCAGGCTCATGCCCTTTGGAAATCATGACATCTACAAAATCTAATGCCTTCTCAATTTCACCTTTCCTGCACAGCCCGTCTATTAGCGTGCTGTAGGTCACTACATTAGGCTCATGCCCTTTGGAAATCATGACATCTACAAAATCTAATGCCTTCACAGTTTCACCATTATCGCACAGCCCTTTCATAAGAGTGTTGTAGGTCACCACATTAGGGTCATACCCTTTGGAAATCATGACATGTACAATATCCATTGCCTTGTCAATTTCACCTTTCTTGCACATGCCATGTATAAGAGTGCTGTAGGTCACCACATTAGGATCATATCCTTTGGAAATCATGACATCTAGAAAATCTAATGCCTTGTCAATTTCACCTTTCATGCACAGCCCGTTTATAAGAGTGTTGTAGGTCACTACATCAGGCTCATGCCCTTTGGAAATCATGACATCTACAATATCCATTGCCTTGTCAATTTCATCTGTCTTGCACAACCCATCTATAAGAATACTATATGAGAATACATCAGGTAGACATCCTAGCTTCGGCATTTTGTATATCACCATTGTAATGGCCTCACCAGTTCTTTTCTCCCAACAGAGGCCTTTGATTATTGGACTAAAGATCTTGGCATTATTAACTCTGCGGCCCTCTTTGAGAAAGCGTCCTAGAAAACCAAAAATGAGGCTGACCTGATTCATTCGTGCACAAGAGTCCATCAAGATCTCATAGGTATATTCATTAGGACTGATCCGTTGAGATTGGGTTAAGCAGGTGAAGAGGGTAAAAACAGTAGTGGGGTATTGATTGATTTTGGTTTTGGTGTAGTCTTTGAGGTAATTATTGATTTGACGGATGTTCTTAGCAGCCAACAACTGATCAAATTGATGAATTGCCTCTTGATCAGAAATGGCATCCGCCTTCCAGCGCTGCCTTTTCTCCTCCTTCTGGTGCAGGTGCTTACCCTTATGCGGCTGATGCTGTGGATTTGGTCTGTTGGATTGGGATCGAGACTTGCGGAATGCATAGCAGGCAAAGCGAGAAGCAAATGGGGATTGGCAACATTGGGATTGGGATTGAGAAGGTGAAGGTGAAAGTGAAAGGAAGGGGGGGAAAGGAAAAGGTAAGGTTGATGACACCATCACCATCACCATCACCATCTGATATGGTTACAAGGTTGAAGGTTGAGCTTGGCTTTGGGAAGTGACAATTTGGCCTTATATATATGTGTGTGTGTGTGTGAAACTAGTAGTGCCTACAAGAATGAATGAATAGAACGTAACTAAGAAAGAAAGATTGTAAGCAATAATTAATGAATGCAATTTGATCTCTGGGGTCTTTGTAACAAGGTTGAGGTTGAGGTTGAGTTTCGCTTCCAGGTTCAATTAATACCATAGCAAGAGGAGGAGCAGTGTCTGAGTGATTAAAAAAGAATAGAGAGAGAGAACTAACTGAGTTGAAGGGATGCGCAGGCGCAGCAAGTGAAGAGCCAGAAGGTAGTCGCCAACTGAGATACACAAAATGAGACTAAGGGAAGGGATAAATCCTACAACTCCAAAACTAGGGCTTAGACTGTCAATGGAGAGGGTTCGTATCATCTTCGTTAACGCGGGTGCGTATGCTCTAAGATATCTTTTTTTTTTTTGCGTGACCAACGTGTCTGGTGTCTATTCGTTGCAGCATAGGGGGCCGGTATTATTTGAGCTTTGAGATTCGAGCAGAACGTATTTGAACGATTTAGATATTCCAAAAAGTCATGCAAAGTTTGAGATATCTCAGAGGATGCGAATTCCGTTAACGCACAGTTTCAGTTTTAGGTCCATAACTGTTTGGTTTGCTTTAAGATTCGTGTGCACGAAAATTGATGCGAGTGCACAAGAATATTAAATGTGATCTTTGTGTGGATTGAAATCGAATAGTGCGGTGCGGATCTAAACTCAAAAGAATACGAATTCGCAAGGAGATGTCAATGAGAAAACTCCGTTTTTTTTTTTGTCTAAATTATCATCCTGAAATTTCAAAATTCTGACATTATCAATGTAAATTGAATCTGCGCATTATTTTTGACGCGCACCAAAATTACTACTTTTTTTTCACACAATGAATTCGTTGGATGTGTCTGAATTCGCAATTTTTTTAATAGAAAAATAAAATAAAAATATCAATGAATTTGTTGGATGTGTCTGAATTCGCAATTTTTTTAATAGAAAAATAAAATAAAAATATCAATGAATTCGTTGGATGTGTCTGAATTCGCAATTTTTTTAATAGAAAAATAAAATAAAAGTATCATTCTGACAAAATTCAAAATCTAAGAAAACTGTTATTATTTAGAACATCCACAGACGTTATAAGCCATAACGTCCATATAATTTACATTAATTAACCCCTAAATAACGCAAAAAAAAAAAGAACGCTTCAAAAAGTAACGTTCAGAAAATGTTAAAATCTCATTCAATTTGTTATATTAATTCACGCAACAGGAAAAAAAAATAGAACGTTACAAATTAGTAACATCAGAAAAAAAAAATTGATTATCACTAATTAGGAGTCAATTAATTTTGATTATCAAAACATTATGATTTAAACCATCATAATTTTCTTATATTTCAAATTTCGTCAGTATCATTTTCTATTATCGATATTTTTTATTTTATTTTCCTATTAATAAAAAAATTGGTAGAATTCATCTGGGAACAACAATTGATGTCATAGTAGGGATTAGTTAATGAAATCTATATCATTAATTTCAAGTGGAAACTTAAAAATTTCAGGTTTTTTTTTCTAAGGTGGCAACATCATAATAGAAAAAGAAACAGTAAAACTGAATTAATTCAAATGACTGCACATAATTATGCTTATTTTAAAACAAGAGAATGCTTTCTTACACGGTCGATTAGTACATAAAACAGGATGCATTAATGCCCAAATTACCAGTTAATACTCTCTGTCCTAAAGCCTAAAAACCTACACATGAAATAATCTAAAACTAAATCTGCAAAACATAAAAAGGGTATAAAAACTCTTTTTTTAAGTTTTATCTCCCTCCTCTTCTCCTCCATCTGATGAATTATGTGCCATTTACATCGTTTGAACATCTTCAAGATTCGTGCAAACTACAGATTAAGCTGTAGTGTATAACATTTTCTCTCATCATCCATCAAGATTCGTGCAATCTACTCGTCATCCATTTCATCAGGCAGATATAGTTTCTCCATTGCCGCCTGGAAGAGATCAAATCGAATAAAATGTTATTCCTACGAAGTTCTTACTAGGCAAATTTAAAAAAGTATCTGATACAAACAAACAAAGCCGGTACCTTAATGGCTGCTACATCAGCAGCAGGAGGTTTCAAATCCAAGGCAACACCGAAATAAAACATGGCCTTGTGGTGCATGTTAAGGTGCTTATAAATCTTTCCCATGAGTGCAAAGATGGTGCTCTCCTTTGGTACCAGTCCTTCTAGCTGGTGCAACTCCTCCAGTGCTAAATCGTACCGCTCAAGTGATACCATTATCTGGGCTTTCTGGTAAATTGGCAGAACATTCTTCGGGTCCGCTTCCTTTGCCCTCTCTACCATATCCACTGCTTCCATTTCTCTCTGAAAAATTTATATTGATATTCCAAATTAGCATCAGAAGCATTAAATATCACATATATCCATTAAAAAGTCAAATCTCACAAGCACTCTTTCTTCCTTGTTTTCTGAGCTTGACGAATACAGAACGACACTTACAAAAAAATTTAGGGTATGCATGATATTTACCATTTTTTTGGTACATAATACATTGTCACTCCACAAAAAGAAGCAATTTCATGTATACCCCTCAAAACCTTTAAAATTACGTATTCCCCCTCTAAAATTTAGAAGGGTAAATATGAGGTAAATAAAATGGGTAAATATGCGAGTTTTTGAAATTTAGAAGGGTTAATATGATATTACGAATTTTAGAATGGTACGCATGAAATTCCTCCTGATAAAAATATGCATATACCTTTAAAGAATGCAAAGCCATGCCAAGATAGCACATGAGAACAGACGACATAGGATTAATGTGATATGCAAATCTGAAATGGTGCTCAGCAAATTCAAATTTCTCCTGGCGAAGATACACAACACCCAAACCGTACCAGGCGTTATAGTGCCGCTCATCCACTTGAAGAGCACTCATGTAGCACTTTATCCCATTCTCATAATCCTCCATTGCAGTGTATCTATTTCATTATAAACAGACGAAAAATTGTTAAATAAATGAAATGAAGGATTTTGTGTACTCTTTTGGCAGTTCAATGATTTGGCAGCATTTTTGCCTTTTATTTTTAATATAAATTGTACTTGACTGAGGCTATGTACTATGCATAGTGCAGATTGGTCTGTACTACTAATTGATATTTTTATTTTCAGAGTTAAAATAGCGATTTGATCCGTTCAACATGATTTTCATATGAAAATGTACTTAAAAGACTAAATCAAAGACTAAATTTTACACTTTTTAGAATTTTTTACTATTTTTTTAGGGTGGGTAGAAAATCACTACTTTTGAATGGTCTAGAACATTCAGATCAAGTGATTTGCTGCCTATCTAAAAAAATAGTAAAAAAATTCTAAAAAATGTAAAATTTGATGTACAAAGTACATTTCCATATGAAGATCATGTTGAATGGTTCAGATCGATTGTTTTGACTTCAAAAATTAGAGATATTGATCCATAGTACGGATCATTGTTTTGACTTTAACAAGAAGATTAAGGATGAAAATATAAACATTGCAAATACAAGGACTACAACATCATGCATTTTCTTCTGTAGTTTGCATTAAATGTGAGGGTTTCTGGATCAGTGCCCGATTTTGGTGGTCATACTGGTAATGCCAACAATTGACCAAGGTAGTAATTTGCTAAAATAGATAAGAAAAAAAAATTAGTCTGAAATTTGAGAGGTAGAGAGAAGTATACTCATGGCCACAGAGAGTATGAGCATATGCAAATCTCGGGTCGAGTTGTACAGCCCGTTGAAATGTTTTCAAAGCAGTTTCATGGTCCTTTTGTATGCTATAGCAATTTCCGACTGCACACCTATAATATTTTTATTATTCCCAGACAAACATGACAATAAAAAAGAGTGAGATCTAATGAAATCCCATCAATAAGGTTTTAGAGAAATCAAAGAAAAGAATAAAAGAATCATAATGAAATAACAATAATTTCATTTATGCATTAAAGGAATTCAAATTTCCTTCTCTGTGCTGACTCCTCTAAAAACATAAATACCAAAAGAAACCTTCTTTTATGGATGGGCCATTCATTTGAATGAAATGGGGAAAGGGTATAGATGATGATCTATGGACTATGGGGCTATATAGTAATGTAATATACTTTATTTCTATGTTTTGTATAACAGGTATTGAGGTTTTGCACAGGTAAAACAAAAATTGCCCCATAAATTACTTAAATAAATAATGAATACCAAGCTTGAGGAGACAAGCGGTCAATTGAAGCAAGTTCACGAGCAAGATAACTTAGTCGCATTTCCTCCTTCCTATGCTGTAAACAAAACAAAACAATTGTGTTTGCATAAGATACTTTGCAATGGTACACTCATATCTGCAAAATTTTAATTAATGCGAAAATTAAATTGAAATTCAAGTAAACTTGAGCCAAAGCAGGCTGTACTATTATATGATCTCCAAGTTATATTAATTGGCCAAATCAAAGAAGAAACTTACAAAAAGAACAGTGGAGTAGACATCCATTCCCTCTAGAGTGTGTGGTGACAACCGATGTGCCAAATCAAAGAAACGATCAGCCTCTGCATACTCAAACAACTCAGAGTATGCTTTGCCAACCTGCATAATTTAATTTAATTCTTTATTTTATTTCCGAAACAAACATACTCCTGAAATTGAAGGTATATGCATATTTATTTGGGAATGTGATGAATGCTTGAATGGAATGTAAATAGAAGGTTACCTGAATAAGCACCCATCCAGTATTAAAATGTTGTTCAGAAAGTGTATGATAAACTTCCAATGCTTCCTGTTCATTTTAAAATAACAAATATTAACAATGACCCATGTATCTAAGAGAAGATATTAGTACCCAATAACAAGTAGATTTGAACCATTTATCATGATCTCTATATAAAAATGTACTTGGAGACCAAATTTTACCTTTTTTACAATTTTTTTACTATTTTTTAGATAGGTAGAAACTCACTACTTTTGAATGGTCTAAAATCTTTAGATCAAGTGATTTTGCACCTATTTAAAAAAATAGTAAAAAAAATCTAAAAAATGTAAAATTTGGCATCCAAGCACATTTTCATATGGAGATCAAGTTGAGTGGAATGGGCTGACTGTTTGGACTTTGAAAATGGAGATATGCATCCATAGTATGGACCAAAGTGTGCTATGCATAGTGCCATAACCTCACACGACCGGTATATTATTATACTATTTATATAGTACTTTGCAAATAATGAACAAAGTCAAACCTGGGATCTGTACAAGCAGGATAGCCGGTAGCCTTCGGCTAGGATTCTTAAAAGCTCCAAGAGCTCCTTTATACCAGCTAAAAGGGTGGAGTCATGGGAGGAAATTACTGAAACACCCCCGACTCTGTCCTGCTCAGTGGATCTGGCATCAGCCATAGAAGACGTAGAGCATGGGTTTGTAGTTGCTAAATTGTTTTCAGATGGAGTCCACATTTCTTCATACACATCTTGCCTTCTTCCTAAAATTAGATTTTAAAATTGCTTGTGATTAACAAATGCTACTTTCTCATAAACTATTAGAATATTCTGGTTTCAGATACTTTGGGTGAGTTCTATTATTTAGAAAAAACGACAGAGGCAACCAATTCATACTGGTAAGGTACTGGTACGAAACAATGACCTGGTCAGTAATTTTAGATCAAAGCAATTCAAAAATGTGAGAAAAGAAGGGGAAAAAAGCCTGGGCAAATGTCTCTCTTGCCCAAATAAATCAAGTCATGTAATAGGTACCTTCATCGAAATTCTCCAAAGATCGATTAGGACCCCGCCTGAGAGTGACAGAGCGAAGTGCATTGAGGCTTCTACTTGTGGAATTGTAACTTCCAAACAGCCTATTCCCCGGAAGCGAGGGGTGGGGCCCGTTCACAGTGGTGCTAGGGTTTGGATTTGGTGTAGAATCCTTGTTTGAATTCCTTGTAATTCGTCGTGTCCCACTTTCAAACAGTCTCTCTGAGACCTGCAATATATTCACTTTCACCATAAGATGCACTTTCTAAAATGCACCATCTTAATACCAATTCAAGTGGTTTAATTGTGTAAAGCCATAATACAAAATCTTAACCAAAAAGCTCAAATGAAAACAAAGCAACAGATGCAACGGTCTCCATACAAAACACACACTAAACAACTGTGCACACAATAAACGCACTATACGTATCTGACAGGCCAGCTGGCATATCCAAAATTTTAATATAAATTTTGAATAGAATAAGTTAGAGATATGTATATACAGTATCACAACTAAGAATATCTAGGCGAACTCCTAAAGGGTATAGCAGTGATAAAAGGAAGCAACGTGAAATTAAAAGCATACAGAGCTTAATCTGGTTTTAGCGCATAGGAGAAAAATTTGCTTTTCCACACTTTGAATTTTGCTAATTTGTTTTATCGTAAATATTAAAAATCTAAAATCGTGCAATTCGGTGCTAGAGGTGGAACCCATGAGCCCTATGTTTTAAAACATTGATTTTCCTCAAACACAGCTTGAATCGCCATTTAGTAAAACTTCAGATTAGTTATATAATTAACCTTTAATGTTGAGAATTAGCCTTAGGTCTAGCTAACAGAAATTACAGGAATCAACACTTGCCTTCATTTTCCGGGGACTGACACCAAATATACTGACCAAATAGGTCGTGCGCCTGTGACAAATCTATTGGCATAGGGGATAAGGGATAGGGGATGGGGGATAGGGTATAGGTTCTAATTAGCATATAAAATATCAACATATATCAAGTCTTAACACAATCAATCTTTTACTGCAGCCATTGATATACATGCAAATACTACTTTTGCTTACATTACAAATTTAGTTAGAATGTTTAACTGTATTTGTATGCCCAGTCATTTTATTAAATTCAACCACTAGTGCGTACGAAACAATAGCATATTTATTCAAGAATTAAGTTTCTACATTCATACTTATAGATTTTAAGGCCAATTTTTTCAAAAGGCATTATTTCTCAGGCGCCTAAATTATAACACTGATGTACCTACCCTACAATTTTAAAATAGTATATTGCCGTATATGTACTGAATCAAATACAATATTCCTATCCATGACATATTACATACAGAAATCAAAAGTATAAAAGATACCTTTCTTAGCTTGGACTCATCCACATATTTTCTCCTATGAACTTGACCTGTTGCATTTGAATTCAACTTTGTAGGAGAATCTGCGCCTAATGCATTGTTGTTCAAGTACATGAGATTTCTATTGAGTGGTGGCGGGGCAATTGCATTCCCTGATATCTGAAATTGTATCAAAAAAAGAAAAATAATCACATTTTCAATAAATTTTCTCATTATTGATTAAGAGGCTAGTAATAAAAAAAAGGAAGGAAAACAAAGATACTGACCTGATGAGCAGTTGGTGAAGGGGTATCATATGGCGTGAAATGGTTGGCTGCTGTTGAGTAATGAGAAGAAAGTGGCTGTTCTGTCTCCACATTTGAAGGTAAACCCCGTTTATCAATAGAAGTATTTAGGTTTTTTGAGGTCATATCTGAATAATGTTGCTGGTATATGCGTGGAGCCACATCATCACCAAAGCATTCCTTAGCTTCTTTGGCTGCACCTGAATTATATAAAAACTAATTTGATAAACTGTTTCTAACATAAAGAAACTTTCTGGTATCAAAAAAACTAAAGACTATTATAAATTCAATGTGATCTAAAGACTACACGATATATATGTTGCGCATATAATAATTGATGAGGTTTAATACATCGTTTACTATTCATCAAGCACTTTAAAATTAATATAATGTTCTGTATTTAACAACACAGATGGACTATCATTACAGAACTTTCATAAATTTCCATCAGTAAATTACTGATATGCACAAGAAAACATCGAATACTATATTTTTGCTTTTTGAAATTCAAAATGTGTAAAGGGGGATAACTCCAAACATTTCTGCGATACACAACCGGCATAATAGGTCAATGTTAATTCAACAAAAATTAATTAGATTACCCTTACACACTTATTAGTTCCTATCATTTGACAAACTGTTCCAGCAAATTTGAACAATAGATAAACCTAATTGCTTTGGTTTCTCAGTTTAGGCAATCAAACAACAAGTGACGACATTTAACAGATCATAGATTTTGCACTTATAAATTAGGTATTATTCACGAATGATAAAAAATGTTAACTGATTGTTGCAAACATAAAAATGTTGATTGGTGAACAAATTTAATTACAGGCTAATTTCCAAAAGAATCTTTATTATTAAAAAATTCAAATTTTCAATGTTTGTCACATACACTAACCTAAAGCACAGAGTTCTTCATATGCAACCCATAAAAGGGGGTCAGCTGTCAAAGCTTGTGTGAAATGCTCTATTGCAGCCTTTTTTCTTCCTGTATACCTACAATTAATAATAAAAAACCGTTAACAAAATTTCACTCATGCCAATAAAGTTAAAACATGTTCAGAATCCATGCAATGCTATGGACATTCTAAACAAAAATATGCAAATTACAAATATGGAAAAAAAATTAACCTGTAAACCAGCCCGAGAAGATAGTGCCCAGCTGCACCATTTGGAACCTACCAACAAATAATTAAAACCACTTTCGAAATTGATAAATATTACATAATCAGTAAAAAAAAAAGTGAAGAGGAAAACTAATACACCACTAAGCTGGAGGAATTAACAAGCATCTACCATAAGAAAGTTAACAAAGCAAAAAAAAAGGAAAGGGTGGTAAATAAAATTAGAAGATCAGTGACGGAGTTTTGACCTCCAATTCCCCTAAATGGTAAAAGAAAATCCATAAAACCCGCAATTAACTGTTCGAGATACCAGTATGGTTGTAGCAAATATAATATATTGTTGTGAATAAAATAGAAAGGTAAGTTAGTACCTCTGAATTGGGTTCATTAGGGGGGCACAAAGCTGCTTCTGCTTCTTTAACTAGATCCATTCTATAACACGCTAACGCAAATAAGTACCTCGACTGTGGCATTTTTAAACCTTAAACCATTTAAAAAGAATTACAGTCATATGAAATCAACAAAAGATAAAGATATTTCCAATAAATTGTAAAATCGACAATTTAAAAACTAAAGTGAAAGGAAGAAAGGAATACTAAGTCTGACTATAATTTCATCCAAAATTTATCTCAAAGAAAAAAATTCCCAATATTATCATGGCATTTATTGGTCAACACAAAATACACAACCCTTAATATTGCCAATTGTGCCCCTACTTTCATGAGTCCATTTCTTTCCTTTTCAAACTAAACTAATTGAACTAACTAAGAGAACAGAGATGCTAGGTTTATAATTTGATACATTAAGACCTACTAATTCTACCATAAAATTACTCAACAAATAGAAAAGAAATAATACAAAAGCAGCAAGTAGTACCTTTTAATATATTGTAAGCCGCATAAGCTTGGTTATTTTGAAGGTAACAAGTCGCCATCAGTTGCTGGTTTATCTGAAAATTCACAACAGATACTGGTAATTTATATTTCGCTCAAGTTGAGTACACACAATAGCAAATATACCACTTTTCCATAAGAAACCAAACATAATTATACGAATTTCAGATTAAACATCATACTCTTTTTGGTTCCTACTAAACCCTAAAAACCAAGGTATACTGGTAATTTATATTTCGCTCCAAGTTGAGTACACAAAATAACAAATATACCATTTTTCCATAAGAAACCAAACATAATTATACGAATTTCAGATTAACATCATACACTTTTTGGTTCCTACTAAACCCTAAAAACCAAGGTATACTGGTAATTTATATTTTGCTCAAGTTGAGTACACAAAATAGCAAATATACCATTTTTCCATAAGAAACCAAACATAATTAATACGAATAATACTCTTTTTGGTTCCTAATAAACCCTAAAAACCTAGGTATACTGGTAGGTACAACTCAGCATCTCCCTAAAAACCTAGGTATACTGGTAATTTTATATTTCACAAATATATCATTTTCTATAAGAAAGCAAACAAAATTAATACAAAATGTTAAGATTAAACATCATACTCTTTTTGGTTCATACTAAACCCTAATGGATAGGTTAAGGTTAAGAAAATGGAGAAACAAGAGGGGGTGAAACAGTAAAAGTTAACCTCAGAAGGGAACTGCGCACAGAGACGCTCGCAGAGAAAGAGAGCATTGCGAAGCATGAATTGGCCCAAGCTGCTCTGAACCTTCTCCACCATTAACGCCTCCATCTCTTATTTCTCTCAAACCAAAGCATCAACTGAGTAGCACTCCGAGTCTACACAAATACCCACAATCCAATTTCTTGAATTTCGATTCTGGCAGAGAAGAAGGAAAGCGAGAGCGGAGACAAAAGGTTTGGGATTTCTCTTCTGATTTCGATTGCTTTGCTTCGTTCGAAAATTAGAAGAACGAAATCGATCGATTTGAAATTTGATTCTGGGATCCACTGTTCTTATTATTAGTTATTATAAAACCAAGGCTGGAAAAGTGGGGCCTATATGTCGGTGAGATTAGGGTTACTAGATAGTAGATATGACAGCAGTTTGGGTCCGATGGGTTATATAACCGTCCAATTAGCTTTAAAATTCGTGCACACTAATATTAAAGCGTATGCTGATGAATATTAAAGCACCACGCGCATATCTTAAAGCAGATATGACGGTTATGGAACCCACCGAATTCATTTTGAGTCCGATGGGCATCGGACCCAAACTGCTCTCACTAGATATAGGGTTTCCTTTTATAAAAATAAAAACGCCTGAAACGGGTAAAGATTTTAACACAGCATTTTTGGTTTCATGCAGCGCATAGACTATAAAATTCAAACAGCTCTGCATTGGTTCATGTGCTGCATGAAGCCAAAACAGCTCTGTTAAATTATTTACCAATAAAATCTTGGCGAAGTGGGGCCTACATGTCGGTGAGAGGGGCTACTAGATATAGGGTTTCCTTTTATAAAAAAGCCTAAAACGGGTTCTCTGGAATAAAATCGGGTAATGATTTTAACAGAGTATCTTTGGCGTCATACAGCGCACAGACTATAGGATTCAAACAGCACTGCATTGGTTCTTGCACTGCCTGAGGCCAAAACTACTCTGTTAAAATATTTACCCATAAAATCTTGGCCACTGGAATCGACTAGTTGGGACCCACGAGTCGGTGAGTAATCGCCGTTACGCAACATTTTCTAAAATTGTTAATTTATGGTGATTATAAATGATACATCAATTTATTTGCACACATACTGATGCTTATTCGCTCGGATTGAAATCTATTTGTTATTTTTTTCATCAAACCGTCGAACTTTATCAAGATTTGTGTATGAAAAATTTGAACGGTTGGATGTTACAGATTCTCTTCCTATTCACTCTAATACATTGTAGACTCTGATGAAAATTGAGTTCGACCGGCTCTATAATCGTCCGATCCGATTTAAGATCTGTACATCTCATTTTAATATCCGTGCATATTTGCTTTAATATCCGTGCACACGGATCTTAAACCGAATCAAACGGTTATTAAGCCCATCGGACACAAATTTGAGTCCTATGTGCATCGGACCCAAACTGCTGTCGTAATATTAATAAAAGAATAAGGCTAGCGTGCTACCTGTAACATAGTGATATGTCGTACTACCTCTTCAAAAATCTATTAGATGTGTTTCAATGGCTAATTCAAACAGTTAAAATCAATCTATTACATAAGTGATATATTTACATGCCAAAATTATAATGTTTTGGTATAAAAGTCAAGCGGTCAAAAAATAAGAATTATAAGTTAATTTTAATACATTCATTTTTCATTATTTTTTGACCTCTTGACTTTATACTAAGGGGAAATTAGATCCATGCCACTCCAAAATGTTTAATTTAGAAAAATGTCACCTCAAACTTTTTGTTTTGCTAAATACCACCTCAAATCACAATTATTAAGAAAAATGCCCCAAATACTATATGACTGTATATTTTTTTACTTAGCAATTTACAGTATATGTATACTGACCAAAATAGTCTTACCTTCAAAATTTATCTCTTCTTACGCGAGATGCTCGCCAACTCTCTGTCTGCTTTCTTACGCGAGATGCTCGCCAACCCTAAACCCTCCGCCTTCTCTCCGTTCCTCTCCGTTCTCCTCCATCTTCGGCCTCCTCTCCACTCCGCCTTCATCTATGCAAAACATGGATCTATCTTGGATACCTAATGGGTAAGCATTAAATTTGTATTTCAATTCAATTTGTATGATCTGTTAGTTTGTAATTTGTATTTGATAGAAAATATATTATTAAAAAAAATCAAAATTACCGTCACTGGTAAATAAAAAAATTCAATCTGACCCTACGTACTGAGGCTATCTTTGTATTTGTATTTAATAATCAATGTTTAATGTTTCTGAGTAATTTTCATTGTTCAATGTTTTTTTGAAATGTTTGGATTGTTGAACAATAAAGATTGATGATGAGCTATGATATTTGGTAATATAATATTAATTCTACAATTTTGTATAGGTTTGATCCGGAAACTACTTTTAGAATAGAAGTTAAGATTGAAGCATATTGGAACAAGCAAAATCTTAGTTCAAAGGATTATGTAAAGGGAAAAATATTAAAAAATGTGGTGGATTCTGATAGGTTTTCTTTGTGTTATTTCCTTAGTGATTTAGCCAAGGAGATTACTCGGGGGAGTTGTTAAACACCTAAGATTTAGTTGTTTGATAAAAATGAGAATAAGAATGTAGGAGTTTTAACCGAGTCTCAAATCCCACATATGTTTGAGATGTACAAAAAGGAAAGGAAAATCACACTTCTTGTAGTAGTGTGTGATTCTGATGGAAGTTCAAAGTGTAGTGGAACAAATGCCACTGACTCATGCACTCCATCTCAACCATCACCAAGTATTGCACTTGGTAGCCAAGTTGAGAGCACTCAGGGATGTAGTATTTCTGAGTAACCCGATGAAGTTGCTGATTGTGATGAATATGTCGGGTTTGATGATGAGAATATGTATGGTTCCTATGGTGAGGATGTTATAGATTCTCTTCCTATTCACTCTAGTACATTGTAGGCTGTAGCCGTGTTCTTGCTAGTTATACTTTTTGTTATATAATTTTTGTCACAGAAAATCCTGCATCAAAATTCGGTGGAAATGGAGAGAATCGAAAAAAATTCAGAGAGAGGAGAGAAACTCTAAAGGTATGTCAACATTAACAAAAATAATATATATATAGATGTAATATTAGAGAGCAGTTTGGTCCGATGCAAATCGAACTCAAATTGAGTTCGAAGGGCTCTATAATCGTCTGATCCGATTTAAGATCTGTGCGTCTCATTTTAATATCCGTGTATATTTGTTTTAATATCCGTGCGCATGGATCTTAAACCAAATCAAACGGTTATTAAGTCCATCAGACCCAAATTTGAGTCCTATGTGCATCGGACCCAAACTGCTCTCGTAATATTAATAAAAGAATAAGGCTAGCGTGCTACCTGTAGCATAGTGATATATCATACTACCTTTTCAAAAATCTATTAGATGTATTTCAATGGCTAATTCAAACCGTTAAAATCAATCTATTACATAAGTGATGTATTTACATGCTAAAATTATAATGTTTTGAATTCATTTGGTATAAAGTCAAGCGGTCAAAAAATAAGAATTATAAGTTAATTTTAATACATTCATTTTTCATTATTTTTTTGACCGCTTGACTTTATACTAAATAAATATAAAAATTGATATATTTTATATGTAAATACATCACTCGTGAAGTAGATCGGTTTCAACGGCCAGCTTAGATTTATCGTTTGAAGTCTACTCAGTAGGTTTTTTATTATTTTCCTTAATAAAATTACACTTTTTTTTTTAGAAACTTGAAAGAAGCTACTAAGTTGGTGCAAAAAATTTAAATTAAATTGTACGCTGAATCTTTTTTTCCGTGCCTATCTTTCAAATTTAAATTGTAATTGGAAAATTTAGAACGATGGATCTTGCTTAGGAAATATATAAATTTGAAGAAAAATTTATTTTTTAACATATGTAGGGAGTAGGATTTTCAATGCTATCGCGTAAAATTCGGTATAATACTCGTTCGAAATCGTTTTATATGCTTTAAGATTCATACAATTAAAATTATAAATTGTTTGTGAATTTAAACAGATCGCGTAAATATTTCTTTTCTTGAGCTTATGATCATGTAAATTGTTTTTTATTTGTTTCAGTGCACTAATTAGGATTTTAATTTTGATTGTTCAAAGGAAACAGTGCAATTGTAAATTTTATAATATTTCACTAATTGAAAACTTTCATCTCCGCTTTCATTCTCTTGCGCAGCCAATTAAATTCGCTATTGACTCGTTAAAAACAATTGTTAATCAATTACATAGATGCAGGAGTTGTGAGATTAAATTTGAAATTAATTTTTCTTTACTTTTTAACATTTTTTAAAATAGCTAATCAATTTTATGGATAGAAATACTCTAGTGAAATAATAATTTATATTTGTTTGATAAAATAAAATGGCAGGCGTTGGTACTTGAGAAAATTAAAATGGAAATATGCGGACTTCATTTTGTAAGTTTCTACTTTGGTATTCTTTGCTAAATGCATTATTTTTTAAATAAGTAAAAAAATCACTTGATTTAAAAAATTTGGACGATTCAAAAATAATAATTTTCTACTAAATTAAAAAATAGTGAATTTTTTAAAAGTATATAAAACATATTCTCCAAGTATATTTCTATATGAAGATCATGTTTTTAATGGTACAGATAAATTATTTGAATTTTAAAAATAAAGATATAAATTTATTGTATGGGTGATCCGTAAAAGAACACATTAATATTTTTAAATGAGTGGGATTGCAAAATAATACATTTTTCAACTCACCAAGACATCACCTTTCTAAAGCATTTTAGAAACATTTGAAATAATTTAGGGGACTAAAACTATACATTTATAATAAAAACCTTCCTCCTCTACTTAGGAAAATATCAAAGAATAGCCTACTTAAACCTTTATATGCATTTTATGATTTTAAAAATAAAATACTTCCATTATCTCCTTATGAACATTAAGGAAAAAAAAAGAGAGAGACCCTAATCATTCAATATATAACAAAAAAAGAAAAATGAAATGAACTCTCCAAAGATATATGTCCCAAATTAATGAACTCTCTAAGATGAAAGCTTAGCTTCAATCATTTTGGCAACATGTTTCACAGTGTTTTCTCCCACACCAGTAGCCATACATATATCTAAAAAAATAAACAAAGATAATTTCATTAGGAGAAGAAACTACTAAAATTTAAAACCAAAATATAAAAGGAAAAATAACCTTTAATGGGCTTCTTGTTGTCAGATCGTTGTGTTATCATGTAAATGACAGCAGCCACAATTGATGTGGGACAACTCCTGAAATGAATTGAGAATAACAAAGTGATATTCCTTTCAATATTTTGAATGTAGCAAGCATGCATAATTAAATTTAAATAGTTCATGCTAATGCACATGAAGTAAGAATTTTTAAATGAATTGAACTGGTACCTTATATCAAGTTCCTCACACTTTTCTACAGTCTGTTGAACTGTCTTCACTGTGCCAGAATTTAAACCCAGATGCGAACAGAAGCGTCTCTACAAATCCAACAGAACCCAATATTCAAATCCAACAGAAATTTGGAAGGAATTCGATTAGCTGAAATGAAATAATTTGTATCAAAATTGGAACCAAAATGAAGGAAAATACATACGACGAAATCAACAGCATGAATAGTGCCCCTCGACTCTGTTTCTTTGCGCATATCTTCTCCCAAATGCTTGTCTATTAATGATATTGCTTTGGCAAGATCCTTCTTTCCTACCCCGTGCGCAGCTGTTAACAATTCTATGTTCCAAACAAAAAAATAAAGATAAGAAGTGAAATTTGCAAAGAATAAAGGTTTTTCATTTTTCCTATGAATACATGTTTGTCAGACTAGCTATTTACCAGTAGAAATTTTCTTGTATGAATGTATGATGACATGCAAGTCACAATATTTAAGCATAAACATACCCTTCATTGTGCGATATACCAGTAGAACAGTAGAAATTTTCTGGTACGAAGACATGCAAGGCACAATATTTAAGAATAAACAGACCCTTCATTGTGTTATATACCAGTAGAACAGTAGAAATTTTCTGGTATGATGACATGAAAGGTGCAATATTTAAGCATAAACAGACCCTTCATTGTGCTATATACCAGTAGAGAACAGTAGAAATTTTCTGGTATGACATGTAAGGCAAAAGAGTTAAGCATAAACACACCTTTCATTGTACGGGGTATATTTTCTTGTTTACAAGCTTTAAAGAGGCAAGCAGCAACAGTAGCATCTTGTTTTGTAATCTTCATCACCTTTTCTTCCAGCTTTTTGTATAACTCATTTGCTCGATCCTTAAAATAGGAAAAATAAATCAATACTATTAGCACAAAATGTAATTAAGCACTTCGCATTTTTTTTTGGTTGAAAGTCCATAGGCGATTGTATTGATTCGAAAAAATTAACAAATCAGTTGTTACATGATATTAAATAAATAAGAGTGTCTATGAAATTCAGCTATAAACAAATTAATTAATAAACATTGCATAGTTTTATTAAAAGAAATATGACAAAGTTTTTGTACCTTGACAGTGTTTACCAGGCTCAATCTGTCAGAAAAAAAGTACAATTCCAAAATTAGTTGAGAATAACAAAAATACATAGCATATATTTGAACAATTTTCTCAAGGTTTGTTACCTCATTGTTTAGGATACAAAACAGGCTAATCATTAAATTTTATTTAATTAACTCAGGTATTTTAACAGACACATAAAAGTTATAGAGTTTAGGGTTTAGGGTTTGTAAACACTAATTAATAAATATAGTATATAGATAATGTATTATTAATTTCTTCAAAATGATGCTACTGCTTTATTCTATTGAAGTACCCATACTCAAATAGAAATCCATATCAGACAATTATCTTAAAATATCAATGGAATTAATACTAAAAATAAAAATAAACACAGAATAAAAATTATTCATAACTAATTAAATCATAACGAATTTTTTTAAATTTCCCCATATTAACAATCCTCATAATTTTAATTCCTAAGTTATGTACCATAAATCTCACATAAAACAAAGAATACCTATATATCTCAAAAAATTTAGTAAATCTCTTAAAACTAAGAAAAAGAAAAAAGAAAGATATATATGGCAAGATTAATTTCTTTAGAAATGAATTACCTATCTGCCATAATACCAACTTTTCCGAAAGCTTGAATCAACCTTTCATCACGAGACACCCGATTCTCCAACCTACCGAGCTGCGAGTAACGTTGATCGGAGCGGGCCCCACTAGGCTTAGCGATGACCGTTGACAGACCGCCGTCAGACAGAAGAGGGTTGACGGGTCCGCCGACACGAACGGGGTCGTTGTCGCTTGATTCATTGGCAAAGGTGCGCCATTCAGAAGTCTCATCAATGTAGTGATCCTCTAAAACGAGACCGCACTCAGAGCAGATGGTGTCTCCGGCCGAATGATCGAACACCACGACTGTCTCGCGCTTGCAATCGGAGCAGTATTCTTCTCAGGGGCGGAGCCAGGAATTTATGAAATGGGGTCAAATTTTTTTTTTTTAATAAGAATGGTGAGTGAGAAAGATATAATATAAAATACAAAATGTCACATGTGAATTTTTGATTTTTTTTGACTAAAAAATATTCAAATATTCTAGAAATATCTCAAATTATACACAAAATATATTTTTAAAAAGAATGGGGGTCAATAGTATAAAATTTCACAAAAAAGAATGGAGGTCAATTTCACGTACCTCTAGCATTTTACTATAATTTATATAAAAAAATATATTTTTAGTACTAGATTTTGAAAAAAAAATGGAGGTCAATTGACCCCATTCTTATGCACTAGATCCGCCACTGATTCTTCTGACATTTTCTCTCTTGATATTGCTTTGTTAGTACGTAGAAGAGAAGAGGAGGAGAGAATGAATGAATGAGAAATCAGAAACATATATAGAGGGCTTTATATAGACTGGTTCAATTCAACCGACTTATTGTTTCCTTTTTTGCTTCTAATTTATTTTTGTAGTTTTTATTTTCGGAAAAAGTTCTATTCTTTTGTATGATCTTCAGCTATTTGTGCTATATATATATATTATTATTGTTAAGATACTATTTTTAATAAAATATTATTAGAAGTTCTATCTTGTATTCTTGTACTGTCAAGAAATTAATACTTTCCATATATTAAACATTATGAAGGGGTTTTTAAAAATTGATGAAACTATTGTTTCCTTTTTTGCTTCTAATTTATTTTTGTAGTTTTTATTTTTGGAAAAAGTTCTATTCTTTTGTATTCTTCAGCTATTTGCGCTAGCTATTTATATTATTGTTAAGGTACTATTTTTAATAAAATTTTATTAGAAGTTCTATCTTGTGTCAAGAAATTAATATATACTTTCCATATATTAAACATTATGAAGGGTTTTCACAAAAATTATTTTTTCTAGAGAATTCAATCTATTTTTATAAAATGAAAATTGATCAAAAAACAAGAAAAGAAACTTAATAATTTTATATATGTAGTAATCTAATTTTAAGGTAAATTAATTTAAGCCATTTCCCTTTAGATACGTGATGTTAATTAATTAACAACTTCTAATTTTAGTGGTCGCTAATTATGGCAATTTACTATATTAGCATTTTTTTTAGAGTTATATAATTAGTAAGCTAAAGTTTATGCATGGTTCAACGTGTTGACATAAATCTAATTATCATTTATTAAATTTTACATTCTTTTAAATTTTTTACAATTTTTTAATTTCATAGAAAATTATTGTTTTTGAATGGTACATTTTTTTTAATTCAAGTGATTTTTTACCTATTTAAAAAATAATGCATTTAGAAAGGAAATGTCTTAGATTAATTTACCTTAAAATTTGATTATAAAATCATTCAGAACATCTTTTCTTGTTTGGTTGATCAATTTTTATTTTATAAAAATAGATTGAATTCTCTAGCAAATTAATTTTTTTAAAACCAAAGTACGTATTAATTTCTTGACACAAGATGGAACTTCTAATAAAATTTTATTAAAAATAGTATCTTAACAATAATATAAATAGCTAGCGCAAATAGCTGAAGAATACAAAAGAATATAATTTTTTCCGAAAATAAAAACTACAAAAATAAATTAGAAGCAAAAAAGGAAACAATAGTTTCATCAATTTTTAAAAAACCCTTCATAATGTTCAATATATGGAAAGTATTGATTTCTTGATAGTACAAGAATACAAGATAGAACTTCTAATAATATTTTATTAAAAATAGTATATTATTAACTATAATATATATAGCGCAAATAACTGAAGATCATACAAAAGAATAGAACCTTTTCCAAAAATAAAAACTACAAAAATAAATTAGAAGCAAAAAAGGAAACAATAATTAAGTCGTTTGAATTGAACCAGCCTATATAAAGCCCCCCTCTATATATGTTTCTGATTTCTCATTCATTCATTCATTCATTCTTCTCCTCTCCAGCTTCCCTCTTCTCTTCTACGTACTAATTACAAACACATATCAAGAGAGAAAATGTCAGAAGAATACTGCTCCGATTGCAAGCGCGAGACAGTCGTGGTGTTCGATCATTCGGCCGGAGACACCATCTGCTCTGAGTGCGGTCTCGTTTTAGAGGATCACTACATTGATGAGACTTCTGAATGGCGCACCTTCGCCAATGAATCAAGCGACAACGACCCCGTTCGTGTTGGTGGACCCGTCAACCCTCTTCTGTCTGACGGCGGTCTGTCCACGGTCATCGCTAAGCCTAGTGGGTCCCGCTCCGATCAACGTTACTCGCAGCTCGGTAGGTTGGAGAATCGGGTGTCTCGTGATGAAAGGTTGATTCAAGCTTTCGGAAAAGTTGGTATTATGGCAGATAGGTAATTCATTTATAAAGAAATTAATCTTGGCCATTCTTTTTTCTTTTAATTTCTTAGTTTTAAGAGATTTACTAAAATTTCTGAGATAGGTATTCTTTGTTCTATGTAAGATTAATTCCAACATATTGTTGGAATTAAGATTACGAAGATTAATATGGGGAAATTTAAAAAAATTCGTTACGATTTAATTAGTTATGAATAATTTTTATTTTGTGTTTATTTTAATTTTTAGTATTAATTCCATTGATATTTTAAGATAATTGTCTGATATGGATTTCTATTTGAGTATGGGTACTTCAATAGAATAAAGCAGTAGCATCATTTTGAAGAAATTAATAATACATTATCTATATACTATATTTATTAATTAGTGTTTACAAAAACCCTAAACCCTAAACTCTATAACTTTTATATATGTGTCTGTTAAAATGCCTTAGTTAATTAAATATAATTTAATGATTAGCCTGTTTTGTATCCTAAACAATGAGGTAACAAACCTTGAGAAAATTGTTCAAATATATGCTATGTATTTTTATTATTCTCAACTAATTTTGGAATTGTACTTTTTTTCTGACAGATTGGGCCTGGTAAACACTGTCAAGGTACAAAAACTTTGTCATTTTTCTTTTAATAAAACTATGCAATGTTTATTAATTAATTTGTTTATAGCTGAATTTCATAGACACTTTTATTTATTTAATATCATGTAACAACTAATTTGTTAATTGTTTCAAATCAATACAATTAATCGCTTATGGACTTTCAACCCAAAAAAAAAAAAAAATGCAAAGTGCTTAATTACATTTTGTGCTAATAGTATTGATTTATTTTTCCTATTTTAAGGATCGAGCAAATGAGTTATACAAGAAGCTGGAAGAAAAGGTGATGAAGATTACAAAACAAGATGCTACTGTTGCTGCTTGCCTCTATAAAGCTTGTAAACAAGAAAACATACCTCGTACAATGAAAGGTGTGTTTATGCTTAAATATTGTGTCTTGCATGTCTTCATACCAGAAAATTTCTACTGTTCTACTGGTATATAACACAATGAAGGATCTGTTTATTCTTAAATATTGTGCCTTGCATGTCTTCGTACCAGAAAATTTCTACTGTTCTACTGGTATATTGCACAATGAAGGGGATGTTTATGCTTAAATCTTGCGCCTTGCATGTCATACCAGAAAATTTCTACTGGTAAATAGCTGGTCCTGACAAACATGTATTCATAGGAAAAATGAAAAATCTTTGTTCTTTGCAAATTTCATCTCTTATCTTTTTTTTGTTTTGTTTGGAACATAGAATTGTTAACCGCTGCGCACGGAGTAGGAAAGAAGGATCTTGCCAAAGCAATGTCATCAATAGACAACCATTTGGGAGAAGATATGCGCAAAGAAACAGAGTCGAGGGGCACTATTCAGGCTGTTGATTTCGTCGTATGTATTTTCCTTCATTTTGGTTCCAATTTGATACAAATGATTTCATTTCAGCTAATCAAATTCCTTCCAAATTTCTGTTGGATTTGAATATTGGGTTCTGTTGGATTTGTAGAGACGCTTCTGTTCACATCTGGGCTTAAATTCTGGCATAGTGAAGACAGTTCAACAGACTGTAGAAAAGTGTGAGGAACTTGATATAAGGTACCAGTTCAATTAATTTAAAAATATTTACTTCATTTGCATTAGCATGAACTATTTAAATATAATTATGCATGTTTGCTACATTCAAAATATTGAAAGGAATATCACTTTGTTATTTTCAATTCATTTCAGGAGTAGTCCCATATCAATTGTGGCTGCTGTCATTTACATGATAACACAACGATCTGACAACAAGAAGCCCATTAAAGGTTTTTTTTTTTATATATATATTTAGGTTTTAAAGTTTAGTAGTTTCTTCTCCTAATTAATGAAATTATCTTATTATTTTTTTTCAGATATATGTATGGCTACTGGTGTGGGAGAAAACACTGTGAAACATGTTGCCAAAATGATTGAAGCTAAGCTTTCATCTTAGAGAGTTCATTAATTTGGGACATGTATCTTTGGAGAGTTCATTTTATTTTATTTTGTTATATATTGAAAGATTAGGGTCTCATTTTCTTTCCTTAATGTTCATAAGGAAATAATGGAAGTATTTTATTTTTAAAATCATAAAATGCATATAAGGGTTTAGGTTATTCTTTCATCTTTTCCTAAGTAGAGGACGAAGGTTTTTATTATAAATGTATAGTTTTAGTCCCCTAAATTATTTCAAATGTTTCTAAAATGCTTTAGAAAGGTGATGTCTTGGTGAGTTGAAAAATGTGTTATTTTGCAATCCCACTCATTTGAAAATATTTGGGCATGTTCAGCCTCCAATTAGGATTGGATATGGACACAGAAATTGAACTGAAAAATACTGTTCACATGAAAAAAAAAAATTCAGTTGTCCCCATGTGAACAGTACTCTCGCTGAGCAGACCCTTAATGTGTTCTTTTACAATCACCCATACCACCTATCATGTACCTATCTTCATCAAATATTATTTATTTTCATATTTTTTTAGTTCCAAACTTAAATACATAATGAAGACACTCGTAACAATACACTCACTATATATTGGAATCATTATATTGCTGTAAAAATATGTAGAATAATTATTTGTTTAGATTAAAAAATATGTAGAATAATTATTCTACATATTTTAATATCATTATATCATGATATGTAATATCATTATATCATGATGACACTCGTAATAATACTTTAATATTATTCACGGATGTTGTAAAATAATTATTTTTTTCATATATTGTTCTATTTTTTAAATAAAAATATGTCATTTTTTTTTACATTTTTTTAATTCTTTTATAATATGTTCTTGTGCAACACACAGTACCTAGTCATGATACTATCGTCTAATTAGACTGTAGTCTAACTTTTATTGCTGTAAAAGCAATTTGGTGTACAAAAATGTATTTTCAAATACTAACAAATGTAATTAAGTTTTCTAACTTATTCCACAGCGTTCTTTATTTTTAATTTCACTTTTTTTCTATACCAAACACTATAAAACAACATACAGAAACCAGATGCTATAAGTTATATGTATAAATTTACTTACAAGTGGGGCCAAGAACCAGCTTATATATACAATACTTTGACTGAGTCTATGGTACAATTAATATCACGATCTAATCTGTAACATAGTGTCCAGGTACGCGAATAAAATGCGTATAATTCGTATTTAATAAGGTTTTCAGGGTTTGCCGCACCGAACTGCGTATAAAACGTTGACCGAGCATTTTGACCGAATAATTCGCGAATAAAACGCTTATAAAACGCGAGTCACGAATTATTCGTGAAAAAACCGGTTGATTTATTCTTCAGTTTTGGGCCGGTCCGCTGATTTCAAAAAAAGAGGCGCATTTTGAATCACTTTTTCAGTTTCAATGGTTTCGGATCCCCTCTAATTAGAATTCGTATCCGGTGTAGTACCGCAAAAGGGAATCTTTTAGAATGATTCTCTTTTGAATAGATCCGGACCGTTCATTTAACTTGGCACGAATCTCAAAGCTCAATAATAGTGCCCCCTATTTTCACCCGAATCTCAAACCGGCTGAGATTTAATCTCAAACCGTAAAGTGATGGGCATCCTCTGTAGTAATAGAGAGGATACAGATCCCTCTAATTAGTGGAGTACCCGCATTTTGAATCACTTTTTCTTTTCTTTTTTTCTTTTTTTTTTGCTGACTTTTTTTTTTGTTTCGTTATTGTACCGAATCATTCCCGAATTATACCCGAATCACAAATTTTTAATCCTGCCAAACCGAACCCAAACTATTGATTTGTTACTATGATTTGTAATATGGATCAATATTTCGTTTTCAAAATTCTAAGAATCGATCCGAACCGTTTAACATGATTTTTATATGAATATGTACTTGCAGACAAATTTTATATTTTTTAGAATTTTTTTTACTATTTTTTAAGATAAATAAAAAATTATTATTTTCAGATCAAGTGATTTTTTATCTATTTTAAAAAAATAGTAAATAAATTCTAAAAAATATAAAATTGATTATGCAAATACATATTTATATAGAAATCAAAACAATTCAGATTTAAACTCTAAATTCTAAACTCTAAAATATTAATCCATATTACGAACCTTCCCAGTTCCTGTCAAATGTATTTGACAGTAACATAGACTGACTCGAGATAGGAATAGATCTGATGGTCATCGGACCTACTTTTAGGTTCAATCAGCTTTGGAACCGTACAATTAGCATTAAAATTAGTGTGCACAAAATTAAAACAGAAATTTTAATGTACATAACACGAATCTTGATACAATCGAATGGTCATTCCACCCATCGAACCAAAGTACGTCTCTGAATTCGACTCGAATAAATACATTTATTTTGCTTCTCATTCCTAGCAATCCTATTGGTCGAGTGACGACGAAATTACCCTCCAATTCTTTCAGCACCTGGTTCATAAATTACACAAACTGAAAAGTGGGTCCCTTTTAAAGTGCTTGCTCTCAACGCGCTTTTGTCTCCTGCACCAAACCAATTCTATCTGCCCGTAAATTTCACAATAGTTTACAAGTACCATAACTTAACGATTTCCTCCAATAGTATTCAACCACGTCAACATTTGTAAAAAGACGTAAAAATAAGTCAATATGACGACGGATTCCACGCCTTCTGGGGTAAGAAAGAAACATCTCCCGGTTTCGTCCACTATAAAAGTCTCCCTCTCCAAATTTATCGTTTCAGGTAAAAAAATTCTCTCGAATGGAAGCAGCGACACCAAATTTCCTATTCGAAGAATATGATATCGATCACCTTTTATCCTCCTTCTCCGACGAGATACCGCTGCCTCCGCCTACAATAACGGACTCGGATTCGCCGGTGTCGGTCACATCAGACCCGATACCCGAAGTGGATCCGGTAGCGGCGTCGATGGGCGATTTGGAGCGGTTTTTAATGACGGATGAAGAAGAGAACCAGGCGAAGGTTGCAGCAGAGGAGATTGAAGAAAGTTTCTTCGATGGGTTATTTGCTCACGAATTATTGACGGAGAGCGGTTGCAGCAATCAGGCGAAAAGCGACGGTGATGATTCAGTCGAGAAGGATCCAGATCGAGAGAAGAAGAGAGATTCTGATGATGATCCTATTGCTAAAAAAATTAGAAGGTATTTCCCCCAAAAAAACCTCGAAATTACCCCTCATATTTATACCTTACAAAGGGAATTTGTAATGTGTTTTAATTGACAAGTTAGTAAACAGGGTAAATTTTTTTAGTTTTTGAAATTTATAATGGTAAATATGATATTATGAAATTTAGAGGGAGAAATATGTAATTTCGAGGTTTTTAAGGGTATGCAGGAAATTTAACCAATTTTGTTTATAGTACTTTGTTCTGTGTATCAGATGAATCAGAAAATGCATATCAGCTATATTGGTTATTTTTAAATTATGAATAAGAAATTCTAAATCTAGGGTTCAATAGCAGCCATAAAATCAAATACACCATATAAAATTAACTTGTATGGTAAATATGATATTATGAATTTTAGAGGGAGAAATACGTAATTTCGAGATTTTTGAAGGGCATATTTGAATTCCCCCCATAAATGCATACTATTGTCAGTCTGAAATATAAACATTTTGTTTATAGTACTTTGTTCTGTGTATCAGATGAATCAGTAAATGCATATCGTTATTAGATTGGTTACTTATAAATCAAGAATACAGCTCTCAAGTCAGAAATTCTAAATCTTTGTTCAATAGCAGCCATAAAATCAAATCAAATTGTATGTAAAGATTTTTATCCTTTATATTTGAACAGACAAATGAGGAATAGAGACTCGGCGAAGTCATCAAGGGAGAGAAAGAAAGAGTACATAAAAGAACTGGAGATGAAAAGTAGATTCCTTGAATCTGAGTGCAAGCGCCTCAACTACTCTCTCCAGTGTTTCATGTCTGAGAACATGGCCCTTCGTCAGGCCTTGCACTCTAAGGAAATTGCGGCCACAGGAAAGGGTAAGAAGCCCCAAAGTGCTGATGCGGCGATGCAGGAGTCAGCAGTACTCTTCTTGGGTAAGTTAACAAAATATAAATGTTTATTTCTCTGTTTCCTTTATATATTCCATTCGATACTGGTATAATTGCCCGAATTGTTTGGCATCAGACTGCAACTAAACATGAATTAAACCTAATGCAAATGTAATATGACATTTGCCCTTCTAAAATCTAAATTTCAAAACCCACAAATTACCCAATTTAATTCATTTTTTAAAAACTCATTTTAAACTTATTAAATACCCATTTTACCATATTAAATTGGGTCAATTTGTGAGTTTTTGAAATTTAGAAAGGTAAATATGATATTATGAATTTTAGAGAGGAAAATACATAATTTCATTTGACACTGGTATAATTGCCCGAATTGAAACCCTGAGTTTGGAATCGGACTGAAACTTAAATGAATTAAACCTAATGCAAAGAAACTCTACAGGTGTAACACTGATTTTTTTTTTTTGGAATTGCATGTATACCCCTCAAAAACCTTTAAATCACGTATTTACCCCTCCAAAGTTTGTAATATGACATTTGCCCTTCTAAATCTCAAAAACTCACAAATTACCCAATTTATTGCATTTTCTTTTTAAAACTCATTCTAAATTTATCAAATACCCATTTTACCATATTAAATTGGGTTACTTTGTGAGTTTTAGGAATTTAAAAGGTTAAATATGAAATTACGAATTTAGAAGTAAAAGGCCATTCAGTATACCTTGTGAAAATGTACAAAACCCTGCAGGTATTAGGAATATACTCTGAGACTAATTTTTTTTTAAATGTAATCTGAGACTGAATTTGTATATGTTGTTTAATTTAACAGAATCCCGGCAGTTGGGTTCCCTGCATTGGCTAGTCAGCATTGTATGGTGCCTCTTATTATCCCTCCTAGTACCGTACCAACCTCCTCGAAGAGCTCTAAAGAGTCTAAGAAGAGGCCCCGCTCCAGTACCAAAACTGGTCGTTGCCTCAAAAAATCCAAAAGGGGAGATTGATCTGAGAAAGAATAGGTCAGAACAGTTGTTTCTTTTGCGGAGGC
Organism: Carex arenaria; assembly: GCA_964058825.1. Lineage (NCBI taxonomy): Eukaryota > Viridiplantae > Streptophyta > Magnoliopsida > Poales > Cyperaceae > Carex > Carex arenaria. The sequence continues at coordinate 486,714 of CAXKVW010000433.1, forward strand.
GTTGCAAAGGGTTAAGATCTCGAATGAAATCGGTGCATTGTGCAGTTACTGGTCTAGAAGTTATCTGTTAGGGTTGTCACTCTGTGACTGTTAAAAATTGGTGTTGGAACTTTGTTATGAAGTGTTTGTACTTATTAAGTACTTTTTTGAAGTTCTTTTGTATTCAAAATATTTAGTATTAAACTTTTGATTGTATTTTTTTTTCTTGCTGTCAGTATATCAGAGGATCTTCTCTCTCAATTTAATTGCAAACAAGCTATACACAAACTTTCTTCCACTATTTTAGGAAAATATTGAAATTGCAAAAGAGAAATATTTATATGTATTATATACAGTGTTCTAAATAGCTAGCTATAGCTTTTTCAGACTATAAATGCTACGCTATGAGATAAAAATGCGTTATTTCAGCTACGGCTGCTATAGCTGTAATAGCTGATCGTTTTTACCGCTATGCGCTATTGCTACTGCTATGCTACATGGGCCTTTTTTGCAATTTGCATGGACTTCTGTACTTCTGTTCATATTTTTAATACTACATAATATGCTATAATAAGTATGTTAAACCGAACTATATGATTTTGTTTCTATTTGTGATTTGATCTCTCATTCTATATCGGAAAATATTCAAATATAAATTATTCCTTTTGTTTTCTCTGTCTAGTATTCACCTGTAAAATTATCGTCGTTCATTTCATTGAAAGCTAATTTTAATTATTATAATATATAAAATATTCAAATATATATACTAACTTTATTTCACTTATAAAATTAATTGCTTTTCGTCTATTATAATCTGTAATACTATGAAGTATGAACTATTAAATAATGTTACTTTGTATATCTTTTTTTTTTCTTTCTTATTTACATGATTGAAAAAAATATAGACTTAGATCAGTTATCATTTAGTTATTACTCCAATTCTCCAATATTGATCATGCTGATAATTAGTAGAATATGGACTATAAATTTTGAAAATTAAAAAATCGCTATGTATGAAAGCTTCCGCTATAGCTGCGCTATTCGCTATAGCGTTTTTTTTTTGTCCCCCCACTACGCCGCTATAATCGCTATTTAGAACCTTAATTATATATCATAAATTTTCAAAACATTAATAAAGAAATAGCATAGCTCTTTTTTGTAAAAAAGAAATACAACGAAGCAAATATGCAAACTTCAAAAACAATTATACAGTTTTAAAATGCAAACTTGAAACAAAAAAGTAGTTTAGATATAGCATTCCTCATTTTGTTAAAAAAGAAAGAAAATTCAATAAAGCAGGAAATATACATACTACATAATTTTAGACAACAGTAATAAACTTAAGTCACCAAATTCCTCCCAAATAAAAAAATAACTTTAGTCATGACATAATTTTAGACCTCAAACAAATATTGTTTGAATAATTTAGACCGTTCTCTCTATACTAACTATTATCTTCCTAATGTTGCACGGCACATCAAATAAATCTTAACATTGTCATCTATGCTTAACAGAGGCGTGCTTAGCTGAAAACAATTCTCAGCTACAACATTTAATTAATAGGTGTTTAATTACGGCACTTAATAAGAAAATAATCTAGTAAACAAAGTTAATAAAACTGATGCATAAAATTACAAGGCCATGCTTCCCCCGCCTCTAGACATAAGAGATGCGGCTGCTGATGCTGCAGTTGGCACAATACCAGTAGAAATGCCAGGTTTTGACAGATGTATCAGCCTAAATTATAAAAATAAGAAATAAATAAATTGTTTTGCAAACACGATACTATTACCACAGATTTGAATTTCTTATTTCAGTTCAAATAAAACCACCATATATGATCAAATGTTGTTTTATTTCTTTTCTGATCTTATTAAATGAATTGTACCTCACCGGTACAGGTACAATGGGTTGAAAACATGGTCTCATTTTTTAGCCCTTGAGAAAAGCCTAAAAATTCAATAGAGATCTACTTTGGTGCTGTACTGTACCATACCACTTATGCACGGTACCAATATTCCTGGGCAAGCTCATAAATAGAGAGGCAAAATACTTACGGGGAGAGATATTCACAAAAGGAGGTGATTGCCGATGCCACCTCAGTATAATTCTCAGGTGCAGCTGGTGCAGTAATTTCAACCAGTTGTATACCTGGTGTGATGGGGACCGCCTCGTCAGTTGCATGTAACCGTGGCATCCTATTCGCTGATGTCACACTCACTGTCAAGTTGGCCCCGCGGTTCAAAAACTGGAAAGAGAAGCCGGTTTTCAACACCTCATGGTCTAGTTTATATCCTAACGCATAGAAAAAGCGAAGTGCGGCACTGCTTGCTTTGGATTCTGCAAGGGGCCGTACCAGTACTGACAGCTGATCAGCCCCAGACCCACGCATGGCCCCACCAACATGTCTTATAGTCCTGGAACAAGGATATAACGATAGATAACGCACCAAATTATTAATTTGAAGGTTTGGTCGAGCAAAATATGGCAGAATTTCCGATGTATTTGCAATTACTAACAGAACCATCTTGATAAATAACAATTTATCACTAGATATCATAATTAAATGAGATTGGTAAAAACAAAAACCAAAATATAAACCATTTCAAATTTGTGCTCGGTGAAAACGAAGCTTTCTACAGTTGTGCCCAAAACTGTCAATATTTAAGAATGTATATTTTTACTGCCTACTGGTTTTCACTTTAAAGAGTTTTTTTTTATACTGCCTACGGGATTTCACTAAAAAAATAAAAAAAAATAAAAGAGATTTTTACAGAGTAAAAAGTACCAAGATGGAGTAGGCTGTGCCAAGTCGCAAAGAAGCCGGACCTCAGATGACACTGTGTATTCATCGGAAAAAATAAAAGACAAATTTTAGATAGGTAATATTTTGTAAACAACAAATCATATAAACCACAAAGCCAGTAAAAGTTTTTTTTCCATGGCAAATAGAAATTTCACATGGTTCATGCAAACAAATGAAATTTACACAAACATGCATGCGAATTTTTTAAAAATTAGTATGGGAGACAAACCTATATTAGGCCCACTTTTGAGACACAACTCATGTACTCTGATGCGGTGTTTAGGTGCACCACATAACCCTACTAGAAGTATCTCTAGCGCTTCCACATGCTACAAATTAAAGCGAAACAAAAAGATAACATACTTTGATAGAAATTTATCCAAAATTATTTTCTTCATTAAATTATACAAGTGCAAGAACTGAAACTGCTACATTGATTCTTGTTATATTTTTGAGCAAGTGATAAGGTGATAATTCCATACCTGAGTCTCAATGATACCTTGCACAACACATTCCATTTGTTAATTTTATTGTCCAAATATCTCTTAGAAGCCTACCATCAACAAAAACCTACAAAATCTAATTTGACTTAGAATTATCAACTGGAGTACTCTAGAGCCTCAAAAAAAGAAGGTTTTTTTTTTTTTTTTTGGCAAAATTCCCCATTAATTTACGGAGATAAAAGAAATAGAAATAGTATCAGTTTAAAACAACTTAAACCCCAAATTTATATATGAAATTAGCAAACTGGGACTTGTACCATAGATGTATCAGTTTGTCTAATACAAGAACAACTATCATGCACCCATTTGTCAAATTTGGACTTAACCCTAATTTCACAATGTATGAACCAATGCCGATAAACCCTAGTTACTGCAACCTAACAATTTCAACTTAACTACCTACATTTTATCCAATTATCCCAAACAATTATAATCAGCAGTCTAATTTCCTTGCAAATTTTAAACTAAAACCCTAATTCATTCCATAAAAAATTTATGAACCAATACCAATAAACCCTAGTTACTCCAACATCACAATTTCAACTAATCTACCTACATTTTATCCAATTCTGATACAAAATTGCAACACAGCATCCAACCAATTATCATCAGCAGTCTAATCGCCTTACAAATTTTAATCTAAAACCCTAATTCATACCATTCAAACATTACATCACAAATTAACAAAAATATGAAAAAAAAAATTGGATTAGACTAAATTATAATTTGACAATTTATGAACCAATACCAATAATCGCTAGTTACTCCAACATCACAAGCAATTTTCAACAGCAGTCTAATTGCCATACAAAGTTTAAACCAAAACCCTAATTCGTCCCATTCAAACATTACAACACAAATTAGCAAAAATATGAAAGAAAAAAAGATCACGAAAACTGACCTAAACCAGCGAGAAGGAGACGACGCACTTCAATTCGGAGAGATCGCGACGAGGCTTGGTGTGGTCCCCACCGTCCAGTGAGGCTGTAAGAGGAAGAAAGAGTAGAAGCGAGTAAGCGACGAGTCGGGGAAATCGGATATAAAGTAACCCAAATTTTGAGTTTAGATCCGGACCGTCCGATCTTTTTTGGCACGAATATTAAAGACTCCATGCATTCCCCTGTTCACCGAGTGAGATATCTCAATTTTTGCATGACCGACGTGAACGGTTGGGATTTTTCCAGAAAAAACTTAAAGTTTGAGATATCTCAGAGGATGTGAATTCCGGTTCACCTCGGCCGAATTGAATTCTCATCCTATGAGATATCTCAACTTTTACGTGTTTTTATAGAAAAATCACAACCATTTAAATAGTTCTACACGAATCTCAAAGCACAAATAATATTGGCCCCTGGGCTATCGCCGAATAGGCACCGGACACGTCGGTCACGCAAAACTTGAGATATCACAGAGGATACGCCCTCGGTCGAATTGGCTCGGTTCTGATCAGACAGTCCGGATCCAAACTCAAGGACTTAAATTTGGGTTCCATAACCGCTCGATCAGCTTTAAAATCCGTGCACACGAATATTAAAGCGTACACACACGGATATTAAAGCATCATGCACATATCTTAAAATGGATCGGATGGTTATGGAATTCATCGCACTCGGTTTGAGTCCGATGGACATAGAACTCAAACTGCTCTCAAACTCAAGAGTTCATCTAATTTAAATAGTTTAAACATCCCTTTAATTACTTGTGAATTTTTCGCGCCCTTCGCAATACACAATTACATACTGTTCTTATACATAAAGCATTATTGTTTATCTCCATTCTTATATAATGCACTTGTTCTGATCCGCCAACGGCTGAGATTGAAGGATAAATTTTTGGATTTAATATCAGCCCTCTAATCACATAATATGTCATTTTTTGATTAAATGCATCGATTTTATGTGTAGAAGTCTAACTTTAGTTAAAAACATATTCGCCACACATACTGCTATATAGTTTGTCACAATTAAAATTGAATGAATCCTAGCGATTTGTTTCATTATTTCTTCTTACAGCTATCTCTGATGGGAAGTGCTATAAATACTTTCTTATTTTGTTTCTAATTAATTTCTACTATCAATTATGGAAGAAACATTTATGTCTACAATTTTTTTTATTTAAATAATTTTTGCATGACAAAGTTGTTCATTCTACATAGATTTTAATAAGAAAGTATATAATTTTGCAACTCCAAATTGATTAAAATTTAGAACCAGTTAGAAATAATTTTTTTGAATAATTAATTGATGGGGGTAATTCGTTGAGATTGGTAAAAAAAAATTGGTAGAATAAATTCATCTTTATTTTATCCAACGAAAATTATTTGGATTAAAAAAGAAGGTCAAAGTTTGATAGTTCCAATATATGCAATTAAAATTATAAAAAAAATATAACATGTTAAAATTTGGATCATTTTCAATTGAGGAGTCATTGAGAAACATTTAAAATTTAATAAACATTTTGTAATTTTCTAAGTATTTCATTTGTGAATTAAAATAGATAGTTTCATTTTGGGAAAATATTTTATTGTATTTTGTGCTAAAATATTAATATTTAACAAGATAAAGTAACTTGGTTTATATTGTAATCATGATCATATGGATAAAAGTAAAAAATAATTGCATTTTTTATTTATAATTTTCATATATATACAAGATCTGTCATTTGTACTGTTAAGCATTTGAAATTTTTTGTAAATAACATGGCAATAGACTCTCTCTAGTACTTATTTGGTTAATATATGTGATGACATATAGTCAGATTTGGGCTTGTCTCGATCTTTCAGGTTGTCATTCAAAGGAATTACAATTTTATTGAGAATAATGGATGGAGAAAGAATTCCTAATCAACTGTTTCCTTTATTATAGTAATTTAATTTCAAATAAAGATTGGAAGAAAAATTTATTAAGGGCAAAGTTGGTAGGAAAGAGACGAAATTTTTTTTAGCTCTCAGTATTAGAATTATTGCTTTCAATATAGCGTTCTCCATCTCTGATTTCTGTAATTAATTAATTTTTTTATTTCTTCGTTTTCTCTGTTTCATTTCTCCTTTTCCTCTATATTTTCGACAGTGAAAATAAAAATTATTAAAATTTTCCAAATCTGAAGAGAAAATATATATTTTTTTTATATGCTATATTCATTGTGTCAAGGGAAAAAATAATTTTTATCACAGCTATTGTATCTCTGCAAATTGATGAAATAATGTATGAACCATATTAATTTAACATTTCGAATTTTATTATTTTATTATATATTTTCAATTTGAGGAATTATAATCTAATTTTGATATTTTGTTTGTTCATTTCCATAAATGTTGGACTATATCGAAAATAATTACACTAAATGATACTTTAAGGAAAAAATTCATGTTATATTTGATCTGTTGTTTTCATTTGATTTTGTTTCTTTTATTGTTATTTATTATTTGAATTTTCATATTTTTATTTGTCTTTAATATTCATTTAAGGAAAAATTGTGAAAATGCCACTTTAAAATCTTCAAAGTGTGAAAATGCCATCCCAAACTTTGAAATTGTTAAAATGCCACTCCAAACTTCATTAATTTGTAAAAATGCAACTCCAAATAATTAATGACTAAAATACTCCACTTCTTCTTTCTCCTGCCTTCTCTTATTCTCCTGCAAATAAGATTTAACACTAAACCATTACCCGCCAACCATTTTTTACCATCAATAAACTTCTTACTTATATTGTTAAAACAAAACACTCCAGCCGCTACTCAACTGTACTCAACCTCTTTAATCATTTGAAGCATACCAGAAATGGAGGCGTCTCTCCCAACATCCATACCTTCGGCCTCGTCATAGATTGTTGCCGTCGTCTTTTGCATTCTGTGTGCTTGGTAGCTGACTCCGTTTTGTTATTTTGTTTTCCTTTTTGCTGGTGACGTAGGTGACGGACTAACGGGCCAAGGAAAAGTGCAATGATGATGTTATAATCACACTTCAGATGATCAAAATCTGGGGTGTGACAGCAACGCACGGGCACAATACTAGTAGTTAAGATATAGCTAATACTGACAATTAATTGCCATGTGATTTCGGATCAAGTCAAAATGTGTTTTTGGTCGCCATCAACAATTAATATATCGTCATACTCTTCTATATTTTGAAATTTGACTAAATAATTAAAGGTTGCTTAGGAGGTGTAAGATAGGGCCGAATTTTTTTTATTAATATCCACCATAAAATAAAAAAATTACAAAAATATCCATGATTTTCTGAAATTTTAAAAACACCCAAAATGCCAGGACTTCTTGCGGTTGATTTTTCTATTTTTTTCCCACCAGAAATCCTGGCTCCAGTTTTTTTTTTTTTTTTGAAAATTCTCAAAATTCTCAAAATGATAACACTAAACTAAATTTTTGATAAAACACTAAACTAAATACTCAAAATGATATATTTTTAAAGCATAGCCTAGTTTTGAATATAAAATATGCTAACAAAATTTCAAATTGAAAGTACTAAACTAAATTTCAAAATAAAAACACTAAACTAAATTATCAAAATTATCTATTTTTATTATATCATACCCTAGATATTAATATAAAAAAATAATAAATTAAAATTCAAAATGAAAACACTCTAACTAAAAAATTGAAAAATATAACAAAGAACTCTAGATACGAGACTTCATAAATTTACACGAACAATATCTAAGAAAAGGTATGGTAAAGGACAAGAAAATAAAAAATTAGATCGAAAAAATTTAATCGGAAACTTAACTCAAGTTTTGAGGGTATTCTTTTTGTTATTTTTTGCAATTCTAAAATTCCGATAAAAGATAAGAGTCAAAATTGATATGTTCTTCTCGCAACCTTTTTGAAAAGTGGTCATATGCTGAAATCGGATATTCGAGCTCCGAGATATGCCTATTTGAAGTTCTTCGTCATTTTTCGTACTTCTCGGTGAAGATATCGTCTCTTTTGCCTTATCCTTTACCCTATCCTCACTTGTTTACGAGAGATATCTCAGATAACTACATGTACAACCTACATGTGCTATAGAAATGAGAGAAATGACTTACAAAAAATAGATAGAGATGCATTATAACAAGAAGGCACAAATCGACGACGTAGAAAAAATTGTATTTCTTTTATCAAGCACGAATCATACAGTAAAACTGAGTATAATTCGTATACATCTAAAAGAAAAATGCTCCTTATTTTTTTAATTGAACTAATAAAATATTTTTGTTTTGTTCTGTCATTTAATCAGAATTTTATATTATTCATTTAATATTAATCTTTAAGAAAAATAATTAATGAACAATTTGCTCCTCAATTATTCTTTAATTACTCAGTTTTCCCAAAAAAAAAAAAAAAATAGATCGCTAAGACTTATGGGGGTCAAACAAAAAAATTCAACCACCAGGAGTCATGCCAATTTGGGTATTTTCAATTTTTTTTTATAAAACCATGGATACTTTTGTAATTTTTTATTTTATGGTGGATATTAATAAAAAATTCGAAAAAGATAGGGTATGCATAATATTCTATGATAATCCATATTATCATTGTATGTCACCGAACCGAACTACTTGAACTCTTTTAACATATTTTTATAATCTCAGTCAAAATTGTTGAATGTATGAATTAAAAAAATTTGTTAAATTTTTTAAGCTAGGATTATCAAATTTTTTTAAAACCGTTCAAGAAAAAGAAAAATTCAACGAGAGGAGACTTTAGACATGTAGACACGTGATTCTCTAATCGGACTGTCTGTCTAAATCTAGCTGTTGATTTTTTAATGCACGAATCTCAACGCAGATGAATGGTTCGATTTAGACAGGCAGGATCATACTCTCCTATTTAGCGAGCAGCGGAGTTGGTTCCGTGATTCCCCAGGTCGTACGTTAAATCACATGGCCTGAGGTAACAGTAATCTTAAGTCAGTTATAGACCGTTCGATCTAATTACGCACGAATATTGAAGTCCAGGATTCTGATTGGACTGTCTGAATCTAACTACAAATATTCTATTACCTCAGAGATATCGAACTCGTAGTAATTTATCCTCCCAAGACGTGGTCTACACGAACACTAATAACCAACCAGAGTTTTTTCTTTTACTATATTGGTCTACGGTCTTCTTCCAATCTCTCCCCTAAATTACCAAAATACCCCTCTTCACCTTGTCTTCGCCTCTTCCATGGCCGCGCCATAACTCAAAAAGAGAGAAGAGAGAAGAGAGAAGAGAGAAGAGACCTCCTCCAGTCCTCCTCCTCCCCTAATCGGATCTGATTTCACAATGTCTGGACCCGCCACTTTAGGCGGGCCCTCGCGACTCGGCCGCGTACTGGGCCCTGCTTTCGACAAGCTCCAGAAAAACGCCACGTGGCGACGCCACCCAGCTCTCGTCTCCGCATGTAAGCACTCATTAGACCAACTCCCATCCATTACCGACTCTGATCCGACCCAAGACCCGCTTGAATCCGACCCTTCATTGCTTGACCCGTTAATCATCTCCCTTGATCCCACTACTCCTCCTAAACTTGCCTTGATCTCTCTTGAATGCTTCCAGAAGCTTCTCTCTCATAATCTTCTACACGGTGAGATCGACGGCCAGGATTCATCTGCTCCTGTTTCAAAGCTGATCTCGTACGTCCTTAAGCTGCCTTCGTCTCTCTCTGACGAATCCATTGAACTAGGTGTTTTGAAAGTTCTGATTTGTGCTGTGCGGGCCCCATCTGTTGGTCTCAGAGGTGAAATGCTTAACCAGTTTGTCAAATGCTGCTTCAATATCTATTTAGGAAGTCACAGTTTGGCAAACCAGATTTGTGCTAAGATGGTTCTGGCACAAACATTAGCTATTCTGTTCGCACGTGCTGAGCGTGTGAAGGCACGGACAGTGTCTATAATGGATATGATGGATTTGTCAGATAAGAGTCTGAACGACTCGAGTTTGTCAAATTTTGCTCAGAATTTCATTAATGAGGCAATGGATTGGAGTGGGGCCGACGCTGATCCAGCGGGCCCGGATGCTGATTTGGCCGCAGAGGATGGATTAGTGGTGTTTAAGAACTTGTGTAAATTGTCAATGAAGTTCTCCAACTCTGGTAGTGGATCGAATTCGGGTCAGGAGAGTACTGACGACCCGGTTTTGATGAGAGGGAAGTTGCTCAGTTTGGAATTGCTTAGGATGGTGGTCGAGAATGCTGGTTCCTTCTGGCGCAACAATGAAAAGTTTGTTTCTTTTTACTATTTTTAATTTAATTCCTTTTGTAAGTGTTTGTGAAGTAATCAGAAGATTGAAGAAGGAACTTTATTAGGTCTTAGGTTTCCTATTTGGGACAAAACAGCCAAGTGAAAGGATATGGTTCATATGATTTTTGCGTAAACTCGTTTCACTATATTATTGTGCCAACACTTTTAGATTTGTTAGATGGCTCAAACTAGACCAGGTTTGGCTAGATAAACTGAATACATTTAATATTTTATTCTTACATTTGTCCATTTTTGAACTGCCGGGCTTAGGTGCACAAACTTTCTAAACAATAATATTAACTTTACAGCATCTTTTTTTGATATTTATTTTCCATTACCTTTCTAAAATTTGTTAGAAAAATCATCTTTTGTTACAATCTTAAACTCCAGATTCGTATTCAACAAACCAATATTTTTTTAATATCCTTCATAAAAAAATTCTTAATTAAACTAAATGCAACATAATTTAAAAATATAAAATGATATTCCATTTTAAATATATGCCAAACTGTACCATTTGAGCAGTGAAATCCACTGCTCGAACAATACTTTATTTATTTACTATTTATTTTAACTTTTTTCAAATTTTTTTTTTCAAGTCTACAAACAAATTACAAAACCATGTCATGATCATTTTTCTGGTGCAAAGAGTGAACACCCTCTTTTAAACAAAACTCGTTTTTAGCAGGTTTTATTACTTAATTTATTCGATTGTTTTCTGGAACAGGTATCTTGGGGCAATCAAGCAGTATCTTTGTCTATCCCTTCTGAAAAATAGCGCATTAACTGTGATGAGTGTGTTCCAGCTTCTATGCTCCATTTTCACTGGGTTGGTGTTGAGATTTCGGGCGGGGTTAAAAGAGGAGATAGGTATCTTTTTCCCCATGCTTGTTCTACGGGTACTCGAGAATGTACCCCAACCTAGCTTCCTTCAGAAAATGACCGTATTAAATCTGCTAGAGAAGATATGCCAGGACCCACAAGCCATTGTTGATATTTTCGTGAACTATGATTGCGATGTGGATGCACCTAATATTTTTGAGCGGTATGAAACTTGTGCAGTAACTACAACTTTATTTATTAATGTACAGAAAACACACCACTATGACTTTCTATTTTTAGTCCAAAAAAGCTAACCCGTATGGATTGGAATTTTGTATTATTTAAGCCTTGAAAGTGTTTTCTCTCTGCTACTGTGCCAAAACTAAAAATTACTGAGCTCCAAATTTTAAATCCTTTCAGGATTGTAAATGGGTTGGTGAAAACTGCATTGGGGGTCCCACAAGGAACTGCCACGTCTCTCTCCCCGGCACAAGACCAGACATTTCGCATTGAGTCGGTTAAATGCCTGGCTACTGTTATCAAATCAATGGGTGTCTGGATGGACCAGCAACTGAAAATTGGCGATTTCACTCCGAAAAGTACTGAGACTATTGATGGTGCACATTCAGTGGATAGTTTTGGTTCTTTCTCTGTAGAGGAAGGAAATGGAAGCGATTTTGACTCAAATATTTCAGATTCTGGTTCGGAGGTGTCTGACACATCGACCCTTGAGCAAAGGCGCGTGTATAAGCTTGAGCTTCAAGTGAGGAACTTTCTTAACCTTATTATGTATAAAAAAACTGAGATGAGTTTATAGTAGGAAATTTTTAATGAACACCTGGATGACATGATCTTCTATATACAGCAGCAATATACCTTGAATTGTTCTTGTTTTCTTTGATATACTTGTATACATGTATTCCAGAATTTCAGAAATAAAGAGAAGACAAATTGTATTGGAGTCTAATGAAGATTGAAAGTTCATTATATTTATTTTGAAAACACATTATTTAATTTTTGAGCAATTGCAATCTACACATTGCATGCAGTCATATGTGCATTTTTCTCAAAACACATTATTTGAATACTTAATGCCATTTAATATTTTTTTCTTGTTGTTGTTTCAGAAAGGCATCTCCTTGTTCAATCGGAAACCCTCAAAGGGTATAGATTTCCTTATCAACACGAAAAAAATATCTTCTAGTCCTGAGTCAGTTGCAGCTTTCCTGAAATCAGCGAGCGGTCTCAACCCAACCATGATTGGTGACTACCTTGGTGACCGTGAAGATTTCCCCCTAAAGGTCATGCATGCCTATGTTGATGCATTTGATTTTGAGAGGATGGATTTCGGTGAGGCAATCAGGTTTTTTCTGAGAGGATTTCGGTTGCCTGGAGAGGCACAAAAGATTGATAGGATAATGGAGAAGTTTGCTGAGAGGTATTGTAAATGTAATCCTGATGCATTTTCAAGTGCTGATACAGCATATGTGCTTGCATATTCGGTAATTATGCTGAATACTGATGCCCACAATACCATGGTCAAAGATAAGGCAAGTTCTCTCTCTCTCTCTCTATTTATGCATGTTATTTTGCACTTCTCTTGAAGTTCAACTTTTCTTGGATGTGTGGAAAAAGATGAATAGAGAATTTTCAAAGGAACTGCATTATTACTTGATTGCAAAAGAATTTACAGTTCAGCTTTTAAAACTTTGAAGCATGTGTGCCTGTCTTCATAAGAAGCAAATGAAATCCTTCGTCTTTGTGTCTGTTTGAAATAATGCAGGTTTATTCTTTCAATTTTCAAGAAAAATAAATAAATTTATAAACTCAGAATACCATTTTTTCATTATGCATTGCAGATGACGAAAGCTGATTTCATTCGGAACAATAGAGGTATTGATAACGGGAAGGATTTGGCCGAAGAGTACCTTTCTACTCTCTACGATCAAATTGTTAAAAATGAGATAAAAATGAAAGCTGACTCATCGGTCCCACAAAGTAAGCAAACAAATAACAGCATTAGCAAACTTCTGGGGTTGGATAACATTATCAGTCTTGTCAACTGGAATCAGACCCAAGAGAAGGCTGTTGGAGCTAATGATTTGCTTATCAAGCATATTCAAGAGCAGTTCAAGGCTAAGAGCGGCAAATCTGAGTAAGTGGGTTTTAGGTAACTTTTAACTCTTGGTCGTTACTGAGCGGGTTGAAATCTACCTGCTTTAATTACAGCAATGACCAAATGCTTTAGAAAAAAATGGTGTGAGAAGAACCTAATTAAATTCATAATCTAAAGAAGCTTGGTCTCATCAGACACCAAAATTGAACATAAGAATTGCTTGTGTTCTTGTATCATTTAAGATCATGTACAGTGGAAGAAAGCGATTATGATTTTACAAATCTTGACGTTAACTAGATACAATTCTCATGATCGTTAGAATATGTTAAGGGAAGCCCTTATTGAACTGTAGGCCTGTACATATGGTGATGGATCTTCTCTCTCTACAGAGAGACACCAATTCAATTCCTGCAAAAGGCATCTAAAAACAAATTGATTCTGGGGTTAACTGGAGCCCTTGCTTCAAAAAAAGAAAAGAAAAAGGGAAGCCTTTATGGGTACTGTCAAACAAATTATTGTTAGAGAACACAAAATGAAAAAAAAAATGAATTGTAGCAGATGCAGAGAGGACATAAGTTGGGTTACCTGAAGGTGGTTCTGGACCAATCATTCTCATTCGGTATAGTATTGAAACCCAGGATATGGGGATATTCTTTGCTGCTAATTCTCTCTCTCTCTCTCTCTCTCTCTCTGATTTGTAGGTCTGTGTTTTACTCAATAACGGATACGGGCATTCTTCATCACATGGTGGAGGTATGCTGGGCACCACTGATGGCTGCATTCAGTGTCACCCTTGATCGCTCTGATGACCGTGCAGCTATCGCTCAGTGCCTTCTTGGGTTTCGAGGCGCAATCCATGTCACTGCTGTACTGTGCATGCAAACCCAGCGTGATGCCTTCGTCACCTCTGTTGCCAAGTTCACCTACCTACACTGTGCTGCTGACATGAAGCAAAAAAACATTGATGCTGTGAAGGTAATTAAACATAGTTAGCTCCTTTTAGGTTGACTAAACCCAGTAATAAATAATAAAGGGGTGTTGTTTCTGAATTTAGGGATACAAAACCTTACAAAGTTGACCCCCCCAAAAAGGAAAAGAATAAAAAAGAATTCTCGCTAATGTCTGACATGTCTGGTTTTCTATCAGATTAATTAGTTCCCAGTACCTTTGATATGTGCTAGGGGCATAGGCCCCTTATATTTATGAAATAATTCTTTTAGTGCTTTAGTGCTGTAGTGCATGTATGCATCATAATTCTATGAAATAATTCTTGTGCAATCTTCCTTTTCTTATATATATTTGGGTGATCTGTGGTTTTCAAACAGGCAATAATTTTAACTGCCTTGGAAGATGGAGACTACCTTCAAGAGTCTTGGGAACACGTATTGACATGCCTTTCACGCTTTGAGCACCTACACCTCCTAGGCGAGGGGGCTCCACCTGATGCCTCTTTTCTGACAGACGAAAAAAACCCTCAGAACAAACCCACTGTGTCCCAAAACCAACCCTCCTCAAAACAGCGGGCCCTCCAAAACCCTTCTGTCATGGCCGCGATACGTGGCGGATCATATGATAGTGTGGGTCCCACTGGAGCAGGGGGTGCATCTCCATTGGTGACACCAGATCAGATAAACATCTTTGTCTCAAAGTTGAATCTACTGGACCAGATTGGGATTTATGAGCTAAACCATATTTTTGCGCATAGTCAGAGATTGAATGGTGATGCAATTGTGGCTTTTGTTAAAGCTCTCTGTAAAGTTTCCGTGACCGAGCTACAATCTCTGACTGATCCGCGGATCTTTTGCCTCACTAAAATAGTTGAAATTGCGTAAGGATATCTTGCTATTTAATTTCTCAGAGATTGAATGGTGTGTGCATTGTCTTTTTTAATATACATAATTGGTAAAATAATAAATTATAGGAAAATTAAGAAAAATCGGATTTCCAAATAGGAAAGGTCAAATTAGCACTATCCTAGAAGCAAAAATAAATAATAGAGTACTAGAAAAGAGATTAGTTGCACAGTTTAATTATCTTTAACTATGTAGCCACTACAACATGAACCGAATCCGGCTGGTTTGGTCTCGCATATGGAAGGTTCTCTCTGATTTCTTTGTCTCAGTCGGTCTCTCAGAGAGTCTCTCAGTGGCCATCTTTGTAATGGATTCGCTGCGCCAGCTGGCGATGAAGTTTCTAGAAAGGGAGGAGTTGGCAAATTACAACTTCCAAAATGAGTTCCTGAGGCCATTTGTGATTGTCATGAAAAAGAGCTCGTCGCTGGAGGTGCGGGAGCTGATTGTGCGCTGTGTTTCCCAGATGGTGCTTAGTCGTGTAAATAATATAAAATCAGGATGGAAGGGTGTTTTTACGGTATGTTGGATAATACTTTATTATTTTTATTTCCATAGAAGTGTTCTGAAAGGTCTTGTACATAGCTGTTTTGAATGATCTTGTTCGAATCGTACTCTTTGAATGATTTTTTCTAGAAAAATAAAAGCCTGGTAATGAACCTCAGTAGCAAGTTGCCAGGATGGTTTCCACTTCCTTCTTTATTTCCTTTTTACTTTTTTTTAGACTGTTGCTGGCATTTTACAATGTTATTTTCGGGACACTTGGGCCCCAAACAGTGTCAATTTTAACAATGAGAAGTTGATTTAATGTGTGGTGAAATCTGAGATTTGTTTCTTGGTCTTACTTGATTTTGTTGTTATCATAGGTGTTCACAACTGCTGCAGCTGATGAAAGGAAGACCATAGTGCTACTAGCATTTGAAACAATGGAGAAAATAGTTAGAGATTATTTCCCTTACATAACAGAGACGGAGACCACAACTTTTACTGATTGTGTAAAATGTCTGATCACTTTCACTAGCAGTAAATTTAGTAGTGATGCAAGTTTGAATGCCATAGCGTTTCTGAGATTTTGTGCGGTGAAGTTGGCTGAGGAGGGGTTCAGTACAAATCCAGAGGTGAAGAAAACTAGTGGACATATACCAGAAGCAAATGGTATTCTAAGCAAGGATGACCATGTTTACTTCTGGGTTCCTCTCCTCGATGGTACTCGCTCTTTTCTCTGTTTCTTGTATAATTTGACCTTTTATATACTTATTGATCAATATACACTTAAATATTGTTATATGATTGTCAATTTTATATTTATTTTTCAGGATTGGCGAAGCTGACAACTGACCCAAGATTAACTATTCGGAAAGGAGCCTTAGAGGTTCTTTTTGACATATTAAAGGACCACGGCCACATCTTTTCTCCCCCATTCTGGGCCAGTATATTTGAATCTGTTATTTATCCGATATTTACCAACAAGCATAATGCTGCATCTGAAAATAACACTGAAGAAGAAGAACCTTCTGGAGCCCTAGAGACCCAGATCTTGGCTTCCCGGTGCCTAGTGGATCTCTACTGCGAGGTTTTTGATTCTGTTCGACCTGAGTTGAGTCAGGTCATAACTATAGTGGTTGATTTCATTAAGAGCCCATACCAGCAGGCTGCTAGTGCTGGTGTGGCCCAGTTGCAGCGTCTCATGGAAAATCTAGGTGGTGAACTCAATGGAAGTGAGTGATATTTTTATATATTTATATTTATTTATTTATTTGTGTTATGGAGATGCTTTCAAATCTCTGAATGTATTGGATATGTATCAGACCCAGCCAAATGTTTATTCTGACTTTTTTTTATTGGTGTACATTTTTTGTGGTGATTTTTGGGGAATATTAGGCTAGTTAGCTGGGGAAGTGATTTTGACTTTAATGTTGTTATGTTCTTTTTCTCTTCTATGTTTAATGTTTTACTTTGTTTCCCCAACCATACCACATAAATCCTTGTAACTCTCTCTTTTAATAAATGTATGCAAATTAACAGGAGAATGGGAGATGGTGTTGGGGCGTCTGAAGGAGGCAGCAGAGGCCAACTTTGAGACTTTTGCAAAAATTGTGCGAATGATGCAAGATGTAGAGATCCCCGGAGAGAAGGCAGAGGGGTACGCAGAGGAAGAGATATATTCAGAAAGTGAACTTGTCAATGAGGAAGAAGAGGCCAACATGGAAACCGCATCCTATGCCATTGTCAAAATGAAGGGCCACCTTTCTCTCATGCTCTCCATTGTCCAGGTATCATTTCTTGTATTATTTAATGCAAATTGGTTGTTTTGTATCAGAAAACTATCTAGAAACAAGCCTAACAAATGTTTCTTTTTACTAGTCTATTTCTACATTGTACGACATGTACCACCGGCACTTCGCATTGCCTCACATCTCTCTCCTCATAGAAACCCTTGCCTCTATTACCTCACATGCCAGCAATATTACTAACGAAACCTCCCTGCAACTTAAGTTCCATGAGGCATGCGCTCTTCTAGAAGTTGCTGAGCCAGCCTCTATTCATTTTGAAAATGACTCGTACCATAATTACCTAAAACTCCTCCAATCCATCCTTCGAAACAACCCACCTCTCTCTGTAGAGATGCAAATTGAGCCCAAAATTATCTCAATTTGTGAAAAGGTTCTTAAAATGTATCTCAATTGCGCAATGGAGACCGAACCAGAAGTGGAAAAAGGGACATGCAAAACAGTCAAGTGGGTACTTCCAGTTGGTGATAAGAAGGAAGAATTGGCAGCACGTACCTCTCTTGTACTCTTGGTGATGAAACTTATTAATGGTTTTGAGAGGGACCTTTTTGAAAGAAATTTACCATCTTTTTTCCCGTTGTTTGTGAGTCTCGTTAGGTGTGAACATGGCTCAGGGGAAGTGCAAAGGGTTTTGCATGAGATTTTTGAATTCTCGATTGGGCCAATAGTGATTTCCTCTTGTTCATAATTAGAGAAAAAAAATGTAAGTATACAACAAGCTATGGAGATGTGTATTGTAGTTGGTGGTTTTGTTCATAGTGCTTTTGTTGAGAGGGTGAGAAATAAATGACAAGTAAAATTAGATTGTTATGGTTTCAGAGGCATGGCACGAGGACTTATTTCGGAAAGGTAATAAATTTTAACAATTGTAATTTCTTGTTGTGTTTTTGTTATTGCTGCTGCTTTTTTATTATTTATATAATTATTTATTTAATGTATTGTAGGTTTTGAAGTAGGCAAAGAGAGCTGTGGTGAGATGATACAAAATAATAATAAGCCCCAGTAGAGAATAGAGATGTCATTTTTGTAACTGTATAGTGACTATAGTCTCAATTTCTTGATTTATTCTTTCAAAATATATCTGGAACAGGAGATTAGGCTTTTTGTTTATTCATATATTTTAAATAACTAATGTATTATAGGTCACCTTTTTTGTATTTCTTCTATTTAACATTTTGTTCTTGTAATGTTATTCGCATGTCTAGTTCTTTAAAAGGATTCTCTTTATTTTTTTGGTGGTACTTTCCTTCTTATGTGACTTCCTCCCTCTGTGTATTTTGATTTTTTTTTTTTACTTGCTGTTTTTCAAGTTAGGAAATCATGGATTATTAGTTGTTGTAATGGATAAATTACGTACTATTATTTTTTTGTCGTTATTTATTTCGAGTATGTGGTTGGATTGGGAATAGGCTATTTTTGAGAACAAGCTATTCGATGTTTGGTTGTGATAGGTAGGGCTGTCAGAAAAGCTCGTAGTTCATGGCTCGCTCGTGACTTACAACTGGCTCGATCGGTAACAACTCGTTCGATAGTGGACCGAGCTGTTAACGAGCTGGCTTGCTAACAGCTTGGGCCAAAATTAATGAGTTTGAGTTGGGACTTAGCTCAGTCGCCAGCTCGCGAGCTAGCTCGGCTAGGCTTCAATTTGTGAATTTATATGAATTTGTGAGTATTTTATACTATCAAGCTTGGTCTAGTTTGGTTCAGTTCGGTCCAAAAAGGTTTGTAAAATTTATTTTCTTCTTAAAACAAGGTCCAACCAAACCCAGTGAGTCAGCTTGTTAGCTCGCGAGCTAGCTCGGTCTGGCTCGTCACGAGTTTGAGCTGAGATTTTAGCTCGGCCGAGCTGGGTCCAGCTCGCTCGGTCCAGAATTAACGAGCTGAGCTAAGGCCCAGCTCGGCCCGAGCCAGCTCATTTATAGTCCACTGATAGGATAGTTAGAATAGAGAACCAGACTTATTTGTCTTATGAGAACAAACTATTCTCGCAAAAAGTCAAAACAAGCTATTCTATCTATTCTAAGATTGTAACCAAACATACCGATACTAATGTGAAGCATTGCATATGCTGAACAAATGAACAAGATAAATACAATAATAAATAGCAGTCACAATACAAACTTGCCTTAAAAAAAGTCAGTTTACATAAATAGAATAAAATCCTTGATTTATTCTTTTTTGTTTAATTACAATGGAGAAGGGTTCGGGAAAATTTGAAATATAAGAAAAACGTGATTGTCTGTAATGAAACTGCAGACTTGTGTTATGAACATTTTGTAGTATCCCGATCTGATGCTTAGTGAAAAAATAAAATAAATAAATGCTGGTCATTTTGGTCTATCACGCCTAGACTTTTGAATTTTTTTTTTCTTAACGTTGGTTTATACAACATCATAATGAAAAGTTGAATGAAATCAATGTATATTCTTTTTTAGCCGGATAGATAGATGGATATATCCTTATTTCAATTCATATACATCTTTTTTGCTTGCCAAATCCTTGATTTCTTTTTTCACGAAACAGAGCACTGCTATGGCCTACAAAGCTAAGGGAATGAGCACAAGACCGTCGTAGAGGGGTCTGGATTCCTTAAGAGTAACTCAGTTTTTGAGTTTAGATCGAGACCGTCCGATTTGAATTCAACGTTCCATCTCACACGATCTATCTCGGAATGTGTGCTTCATCTCGCGTGCGCATCTTGAATCGGACGGTCTCGATTTGAAACCCAAAAATTGAGTTACATCAGTGAATCTTGATTCGTCATAGAGGAGAACAGCCAATATTTCTTTTTTATTTCTGTGGGTTCAAGCTATTGTTCACTGTAAAGTCAGGATATTGTTGGGAGAGGGGGGTTTCCGATGCCCATCGGATCAGAGTCTATTCGGTGGGTGGTTTCTACCGTCCCATCCACTTCAAAATCTATGTGCACGGATATTAAAGCAAACAACTCGGATATTAAAGTGAATTGGACGGTAGAAACCACCCATCGAACAGACTCTGGTCCGATGGGCTTCGGACACCCCCCTCTCCCGATATTGTTAGGTTTGTTGGACGTGATTACCGTTGACGACCATCATGTAATTATTTGATTAATTACAATTCACTAATCCATGATAGTCTATAACATCTACTGTAGTATTTTTTTTTTGGGAGCGACTAATAGTCCCCTCCATTCTATCCCTTAAATGTCCTCCTAACTAACTTATCCATAAAATACGATATGGACTGCTAACTAACTTGGAAAAACAATAATTATTTGAGATACCACTTAAGTTTGAAAAAATTTATAGCTGTCGCGCGCATGTATGAACACTTACGCTTGCAAGTATTCCAATATAATATATCAAGTATTCGTAGCTAAGACATCAAGTATTTAACTAAAAAACTGGACATTAACTTTCTTTTCTCTTTAGTAACACACCATCTTCTACACATTTTTAGAAGTGGTTTTTTTTCTCCGTTTAATCTCGTCAATATTTCTGATGATCTGTGAGGAATTTTGCAAATCTAAAACCACGAACGTTTTCTACGTAATTTTTTTCTTTCAAATGAGATCTATGATGAAGTACTTTCGGGTGCTTCGTCATTCAAGTATTCATACCTCAGCGTGCAAGTATTCATACTAAAACATATAAAGTATTAATTTTATAACTTTGAAAGTATCATTATTAGTAAATATACAAGCTACAAACTATTCATACTAAAACATATAAAATATTCATACTAGAACATTGCATGTATACATATACATATCAGCAAATATTCAACATATAACATATTCAAACTACAAAGTATCATTACTAGAAAATATTCAAACTACAAAGTATTCATACTAAAACATTAAAATATTCATACTTACGCATTGGAATGTGAATTATTATGTTGTAAATGATTGAAGTGTGAATTGTTATGTTGTAAAGTAACTTTAATTAGTTAATTTATTTGATGCTTAAACATATTGATATATACTGAGGAAAATATTCATACTTCTAATATGCATAAGTACGAATGCCTATGCACGCAAGTATCTCCATTCTTATATAATGCACGTAGTTGTCCTGATTCGCCAACGGCTAAGATTGAAAGATGAATTTTCATATTTAATATCAACCCTCCAATCACATAATCTGTCTTCTTTTGATTATATACATCTATTTTATATGTAGAAGTCTAAATTTAGTTAAAAATATACTCGCCATATATATTGCTATATAGTTTGTCATAATTAAGAATAAATCTCTAGCGATATGTTTTCTTTTTTCTCCTTAAATTTATTTTTGATTCATGTAATTAAATTATTTTCTTATTTCTTCATTTTCTCTTATTCGTGCATTTATAGCATATCTTATGAAATAAATGAATTCATTGAACCTGCAAGTTCTAAAAATATTGTACAGAGAATGAAAATTTTCAAGAAAAAATATTTATAATTTTATGAAACATGCATATAGTAGAGTGTTCATAAATATGAGATGATATAGGAAATATTGTATCTTTTTATTATTAGTTAAGATGATATAGGAAATATCGATCTTCTAGCTTAGAAAAAATACAGCTTAATTAATTATTATTTTAGCAGGTTAACTAAATTTGTTTATTATTTTAAATTAAGATTATCGACTTTTTGTCGAATTATTGCCCTCTTTAGTTATTATATAATTTGAGTAGTATTCCAACAATATAATTCTTTGGCATATTTTTTTTAAAGACAGAGGCTGTCATTTTTTGTTTTTTTTTCATGTGTGCTTTTTATTTTCATTTAATATGTTTTTTCTTAATTTTGTGTGAATGTCAAACAAAAATATATCTTCATATTATATTCAATTTTAATATGTTTTCGTTGCAACGCACGGGCACAATACTAGTTAATATATAATATATCAAGTATTCATACCTAAGATATCAAATATTTCTAATAAAAATATTAATATCAAGTATTCATAACTACGCATTGAAGTGTGAATAGATATCACAGATAGTATTCGTTCCTATATAAACATATATTGATATGTAGGAAAGAAAAAAAAAATTAAACTACTTTAGAAACATACTAATGAAAAAATATACTAATCCAAACTTATATTGATATGTACGTATTCACACTATAAGATTGAAAGTATTCATACTGGAAAAGGTAAAGTATCCGTACCAAGGTTCTGTTAATTGCAAATAATTACACAAATGGATAAACTTTAGAAAGTATTCATTCTATAACTTTGAAAATATCATTATTAGTAAATATACAAACTGCAAAGTATTCATATTAAAATATATAAAATATTCATACTAGAACATTGCAAGTATACATTTACATATCAGCAAATATTCAACATATAACTCCTTCAAACTACAAAGTATTCATACTAAAATATATAACAGATTCATATTAGAATATTGAAATTATATATATACATACCAACAAATATTAAAAATAAAAAATATTCATATTAGAATATTGGAAGTATACATAACAAAATCAATAAAATTAATCTTACTAAAATAATATAAGTATTCACACTACAAGATTGAAAATATTCATACTAGAAGAGGTAAAATATTCATACTAAGGTTATGCTAATTGCAAAGTAATACACAAATGGATAAACTTTAGAAAATATTCATACTAAAATTTAGAAAGTATCATACTAAAACATATAATATTCATTCTATAACTTTAAAAGTATCATTATTAGTAAATATGCAAACTACAAAGTATTCATACTAAAATATATAAAATATTCATACTAGAACATTGCAAGTATACATAAACATATCAGCAAATATTCCACGTATATCATATTCAAACTACAAAATATAATTACTAGAAAATGTTCAAACCACAAAGTATTCATATTGTTATAGTATGGATTTTTAAAATCTAATTAATTAAACTAACAATTTAATTTTTACAACTAATTAAAAATTTTAATTAATAAAATAAGAAGTTAAAAATTCAGTTAGTTAAGTTAGGGTAATAAAATTAATTGTACAAATGAGAATTTCATACTTGAAATTTCAATTTTTACTTCATATTAGAAATGAGATATTTTATAAAAATAATACTATCATTAGACGTTAGTTGAAGAAATAACTTAATTTCCAATTAGCAACTAAAACTCGTACGAAATTTAAAACACAAATCTAAAAAATATTTAATTAATTTAATACACTCTCTTTTGATTGTTTAATTCATCCCTTTTTCTTTTTTTTGCTGGAGAAAATCTCAACCGTTCATCTACTTGGCACAAATCTCAAAACGTTCAAACTCTCTTCCTTTTTAATCTCTTTTTCTCTCCCCCCTTGTCTCCCCAAAACCTCCCCTCTCTTCAATCTCTGATCCCGGGACCTCACTGTCACACTATTCCCCTCTCTCTCGTTGCTTCCTGGAGAAGAATGGAGAGCGATCTGATTTCTCCTCTCCTGCGCGCTGTGTGACTGTGCTAAATTCGCCGCTGTTTTTTGGTTTTGCCTCGTCTCGAGTACTACGCGTCATCTAGAAAGTCTCCGATTAATTATTATTAGAGAGGATAATATAAGTAGTTACTACCAGAGAACATTTTTAGGGGACTAACACGAGGGAGACAAAATTATTACTCTTTTTTTGTTTTTTTATATGTCGAAATTTCTCAAACTCCTCCTTCATTATCCCGTCCGATTTAAATCTGCACGGATATTAAAGGACTCCATGCTCTGATCGGACGGTCAGGAGCTCAAATTCAAACCCCTCCGTTTTGAGAGCCCTAGATTTGTCGTTTTGTTTGATCGCTCAGCTTCTGAGCTTTGAGAGGCTTATCCCTTTTCACTTCTCTTCTCACTTCTCTCTTCCCAGGCCCTTCACTTCAACAGTTCAACTCAACTCGGTTAGTTCTCTCCCTCCTCCTCCTCCTCCTCATCTGTATTCCTAGCAAAGGTACTTTAGTACTTGAACATTGAAGCGAAACTCAACCTCTTGTTAGATCAGATTTTACAAAGAGTCAGAGATCAATTAACAGTCTCTATCACTGTAATCACACCAAATCAAATTGCATTAATTAATTAATTATTGCTTACAATCTTTCTTTCTTAGTTATGTCCTATTCATTAATTCTTGTAGGCCAAAGATCAGATTTTACATAGAGACTGTAAGTCTCTGACCAAACCAAATCATATCAGATGGTGATGGTGTCATCAACCTTACCTTCCCCCACTTTTCTTTCACTTTCACCTTCACCTTCTCAATCCCAATGGACCCAATCCCCATTTGCTTCTCGCCTTGTCTGCTATGCATTCCCCAAGTCTCAATCTCAATCCAACATATCAAATCCACTTCATCAGCCGCATAAGGGTAAGCATCTCCTGCACCAGAAGGAGGAGAAAAGGCAGCGCTGGAAGGCGGATGCCATTTCTGACCAAGAGGTGATTCACCAGTTTGATCAGTTGTTGGCTGCTAAGAACATCCGTCAAATCAATAATTACCTCAAAGACTACACCAGAACCTCCTACAAACCTTACCCCACTGTCTTTTCCCTCTTCATCCGCTTAACCCAAGCTCAAGGCATCAGTCCTAATGAATATACCTATGAGATCTTGATGGACTCTTATTTACAAATGAATCAGCTCAGCCTAATGTTTGCTTTTTTTGGACGGTTTCTCAAAGAGGGTCGCAGACCTAATAATCCCATTATCTTCAGTCCAATAATCAAAGGTCTCTGTTGGGAGAAAAGAACTAGTGAGGCCGTTACAATGGTGCTATACAAAATGCCGAAGCTAGGATGTCTACCTGATGTATTCTCGTATAGTATTCTTATAGATGGGTTGTGCACAACAGGTGAAATTGACAAGGCAATGGATATTGTAGAGGTCATGATTTCAAAAGGGCATGACCCAAATGTGGTGACCTACAGCACTCTTATAAAAGGACTGTGCAATAATGGTGAAATTGACAAGGCATTAGATTTTCTAGATGTCATGATTTCCAAAGGATATGAGCCTAATGTGGTGACCTACAGCACTATTATACATGGGTTTTGCAAGAAAGGTAAAATTGACAAGGCAATGGATATTGTACATGTCATGATTTCCAAAGGGCATGACCCAGATGTAGTGACCTACAGCACTCTTATACATGGGCTGTGCAAGAAAAGTCAAATTGAGAAGGCAATGGATATTGTACATGTCATGATTTCCAAAGGGTATGACCCTAATGTGGTGACCTACAGCACTCTTATGAAAGTGCTGTGCGATAATGGTGAAACTGTGAAGGCATTAGATTTTGTATATTTCATGATTTCCAAAGGGCATGAACCTAATGTAGTGACCTACAACACGCTAATAGATGGCCTGTGCAAGGAAGGTCAAATTGTCAAGGCATTAGATCTTGTAGATGCCATGATTTCCAAAGGTTATGACCCTAATATCGTGACGTACACCACTCTTATAAAAGGGCTGTGCAATAATGGTGAAACTGATATGGGAATGTATATTATAGATGTCATGATATCCAAAGGGCATGAGCCTGATGCCATGACCTACAATACTCTTATTGATGGCATGTGTAAGAACGGTGAAATTGGCAAGGCAATGCATTTTCTAGATGTCATGATTTCCAAAGGTTATGACCCTGATATCATGACCTACAATACTCTTATTGATGGGTTGTGCAAGAAAGGTGAAACTGAGAAGGCAATGGATGTTTTAGATATCCTGATTTCCAAAAGGCATAAGCCTAATGTTGTTACCTACAACACTCTTATTTATGGGTTGTGCAAAAAAGGTGAAATTGATAAGGCAAGGGATTTTCTAGATGTCATGATTTCCAAAGGGGTTGATCCTGATGCCGTGACCTATTGCACTCTTATTGAAGGGCTGTGCAAAGAAGTGTGAAATCAAATAGTCATTGTATTGTTTTTGCTTTACATGATTTCTAAAGGCCTTGGGCCAGATGTCACATTATGATGGGCCGTGCAAGGCACGTGAAAAGGAGAAGGCAATTGGAAAGGAGTGGTGAACGAACTGCCATGTTGAGAGTGGAGAAAATAATTGTTATTGTATTATTATTGGATGTTGCTCCTTGATTAAAGATTGATGATTTTAATGGTGTATTGTCTCATTGTCCTCACCTATTGGATTTCTTTATAACTTGAATTTACATATTTTGGAGAATTGTTATATATTCTTTTTTGTGGTAATTAATTATAAGGGGATATCAATTTTATTTCCTACAAAAAAAAAAAAAACACAGCATGCACAGACAAAAACATAAAGAAAAGAATAAGGAAAGCAGAAAAAGACTAGTATGGTACTGGTATGTGAACTCTTCTCATATATGAATGCATGCAAATGAAATGGGAGATGGTTTTGGGGTGACTGAAGGAGGCAGTGGAGGCTAACTTTGAGACTTTTGCAAAATTGTGCGAATGATGCAAGATGTGGAGATCCCTGGGGACAAAGCGGAGGGGTACACAGAGGAAGAGATGTAGTCAGCGAACTTGTCAATGAGGAAGAAGAAGCCAACATGGAAACTGCATCCTATGTCCAGGTATCATTTATCGTATTATTTAATGATCAATCAGTACTACACTTATGAACTCTATATCATCTATTGCTGAATGGATTGACATAAATGAATTTGTGAGTGTGAGTGTTTTATAAGAAGCATAATGTTTTAGGAGAGGCCCAAGTGATATTACTAAATGTTTTGTTGGGGTATATGATAAGTTCCCTTTTGCAGAGGTACCCAATATGTTATGGTTTTCTTGGGCATATGGAATAATTTTCCCAATAAAGGGATGAGGTAAATCTTTGCCTGATAATAAAATAAATCTTAGAAATGGATATTTTGAATAGTCATGTATAGAAGACAATCTAGAATTAAGCCTAACAAATGTTTCCTGTTTTGGTTATTTTTTTATTTTTACTAGTCTATTTCTACATTGTACGACATGTACCACGGGACTTCGCATTGCCTCACATTTCTCTCCTCTATTACCTTACATGCCAGCAATATTACTAGCGAGACCTCCCTGCAACTTAAGTTCCACGAGGCATGCGCTCCTCTAGAAGTAGCCAGCCTTGATTCATTGTGGAAATGACTCGTACCATAATTACCTAAAACTCCTTCAATCCATCTTTTGAAACAACCCACCTCTCTCTGTAGAGATGCAAATTGAGCCCTAAATTATCTCTGTTTGTGAAAAGGTTCTTAAAATGTATCTCAGTTCTGCAATCGAGACCAAACCAGAAGTGAAAAACGGGACATGCAAAACAGTCAAGTGGGTACTTCCAGTTGAGTGATAAGAAGGAAGAGTTGGCAGCACGTACCTCTCTTTTGGTGATGAAACTTATTAATGGTTTTGAGAGGGACCTTTTTGAAAAAATTTACCATCTTTTTTTCCGTTGTTTGTGAGTCTTGTTAGGTGTTAACATGGCTCAGGGGAAGTGCAAAGGGTTTTGCATGAGATTTTTGAATTCTTGATTGGGCCAATAGTGATTTCCTCTTGTTCATAATTAGATAAAAAAAATGTAAGTATACTACGAGCTATGGAGATGAGTATTGTAGTTGGTGGCTTTGTTCATAGTGCTTTTGTTGAGAGAGAGAGAAATGACAAGTAAAATTAGATTGTTACGGTTTCAGAGGCATGGCACAAGGACTTATTTCGGAAAGGTAATAAGTTTAAACAATTGTAATTTCTTGTTGTGTTTTTGTTACTACAGTTGCTGCTCCTTTTTTATTATTTATATATTTGTTTATTTAATGTATTGTAAGTTTTGAAGTAGGCAAAGAGAGCTGTGGTCGTTTCTAGGAGATGTCATTTTTGTTTACTGTATAGTGACTATAGTCTCAATTTCTTGATTTATTCTTTCAAAATATATCCGGAACAGGAGATTAGGCTTTTTATTTATTCATATATATATTTTTTTGAAATATGGGTTGGAGGTTAAGCCATCCAACACATTTCAAACCCCTATGTATTAATATAGAGGATTTCCCCACTTTGTGGGTTTCGAACCCATGACCTCCCACATGGGAGCCATGTGCCTTTGCCACTAGACCAAAGGCAAGTTCTCTTATTTATATATTTTAAATAACTAATGTATTGTAAGGTCACCTTCTTTGTATTTGTTCTATTTAACATTTTGTTTTAGTAATGTTATTCGCATGTCTAGTTCTTTAAAAGGATTCTCTTTATTTTTTTGGTGGTACTTTCCATCTTATGTGACTTCCTCCCTCTGTGTATTTTGATTTTTTTGTTTTTACTTGCTGTTTTTCAAGTTAAGAAATCATGGATTATTAGTTTTTTGTTGTCATTCATTCGAGAGTATGTTTGGTTGGATTGGGAATAGGTTATTTTTGAAAACGAGCTATTCGATGTTTGGTTGTGCTAGGATTGATAGAATAGGAAACTAAACTTATTTGTCTTATGAGAACAAGTTATTCTCACAAAAAGTCAGAAAAAACTATTCTAGTTATTCTAGCTATTCTAAGATTGTAACCAAACATACCTCGTTCAGTATAATGTGAAGCATTGCATATGCCGAACGAATGAACAAGATAAATACAATAATAAATAGCGGTCATAATACAAACCTGCCTTAAAAAAAAGTCAGTTAACATAAATAGAATAGTGATGATAATACAATATTAGAAGCGATCATAATGCATAATAAATAAAAATCACCCCTGAAATATAATATTAAGCCAATCATAGTAACTATTTTGGTCATTAATTAAATATATATAATATAAATTTTAATAATATATCACTAAATTATTCTACTAAAAAAAACTTAACGGTTAGATAAATGCTTTGTGAAGAGATGTAAAATGTATGTAGTGTTAGTTTAGAAAGTCTTCGTACCATCTATCTCCAAACCTCACCCCCAGCACCACCCCACAACGAAATTTTTATTAATAAAAAAGTAAATTAAAAAAATACAACAATGGAGAAAGGGTTTGGGGAAATTTGAAATATAAGAAAAATGTGATTGTCTGTAATGTCTAGAGAACATTATAGATCAAAACGTCTAAATTAGCGACTTAATTAACGAAACTGCGGACTTATGTTAGTGACGTTGTGTAGTATCCCGATCTGATGCTCAGTGAAAAAAATAAAAAATAAATACTGGTCAATTT
Source organism: Carex arenaria (assembly GCA_964058825.1). Taxonomy (NCBI): domain Eukaryota; kingdom Viridiplantae; phylum Streptophyta; class Magnoliopsida; order Poales; family Cyperaceae; genus Carex; species Carex arenaria. The sequence goes on from CAXKVW010000433.1 coordinate 516,416, forward strand.
GGTCTATCATGCCTAGACTTTTGAATTTTTTTTTTCTCAATGTTAATTTATACAAAGTCATAATGAAAAGTTGAATGAAATCAAAGTATATTATTTTTCATGAAACAAAGCACTGCTATGGCCTACGAAGCGAAGGGAATGAGCACAACACCGTCATACAGATAGAGGAGAAGGCCAAATTTTTTTTTGGTTTTATTTCTGTGGGTTCAAGCTGTTGTTCACTGTAAAGTCAGGATATTGTTACAAGATCGTTGAATGTGATTCTCGATAACATTCACGACAATCACATAATTATTTAATTAATTACAATTCACTTTTTATATGTTGAAATTTCTCAAACTCCTTCATTGTCCCAGATTTTTTTATTAATCGAAATTAAATAAAAAAAAATATTGGAAAAGAGTAGAGATTTCAGAAAATTTTGAAATATAATTAGAATGGGTTAAATAATCCCATCCCGTGGGACGGGTTAAATTATCCCATCCCACTTAATCACTCGGTCTACTAACTAAACGAAATAAATAACTAAAAAACAATCCGGGACGGATTAAACCAACCCGTCGGGCACCCAAAAAAGAAAGAAAGAAAGAAGGCAAAGGCAAAGCACTCACATGTTCCATATGTTTTTTTTTTTTTGGACAGACGGGATGGTTTAACCTGTCCCGGATTTTTCGTTGTTGTTGTTATTTAGTTAGTTTAGTTAGTAGACCGAGTGATTAAGTGGGATGAGATTATTTAAGCCATTCTACTTATATTTCAAAATTTCCTGTAATCTCTCATCTTTTCCAATATTTTTTATATTTAATTTCGATTAATAAAAATTTCGGTCATCCGTACGATTTAAATCTGCACAATTATTGTTGGACCCATGCTCTGATCGGACGGTCAGGAGCTAAACTCAAATTCAAACCCTCCGTTTTGAGCCGAGATTTTTAATAATCGAAATTAAATAAAATAAATATCAAAATAGAGGATCTGGCTTATTTCGAAAAATAATAAGGCCGGGACAAATTATCACGTCCCTACTAATGATAATTCCGCACCAATCTAACGACTAACTAAGCTAAAATCTGGAATTTTTTTTTGTCAAGGACGGGATGGATAATCCCGTTCGTGACAAAAAAAAAAGACTTAGAAAATTTATGTTTCAACTAAAAAACAATGATTTATTTTTCAACCAAAAACAATTATTTATTTTTAGTAATTTTTAATATTTTTAAAAATAAAATTTATATTTAAAATTTAACATTATAGACACGATTTATATTTTAAATATTATGTCTATAAATATGATGAGATCTGATTTATGTTTTATCTACATCAAATGACTTGAAATTCTATATCGCTGATCTTAATACATTATTAATCAATAGTTAATTGCATTAAATTTGAATTTAATTGGTAGACTATCTATATGTCCGATAACATAGACATATTTTTTAAATTTAATTTATTGAGAACTCCATTACATCAAATGACTAAATTATGTTTTTTAGAAAAACCTAATTTTTTTTTTTTTTTTGGGTTTGGTCACGGACGGGATTGGTGCGGGATTAGTTAGTGGTTAGATTTTGAGTTAGTTAGTGGCTAGATTTTATATTAGTTAGTGATTAGATTGATGTGGGATTATCATTAGCAGGGACGTGGTAGTTTGTCCCATTTGTAGGAACGGAATAATTTGTCCCGACGTTATTATTTTTCAAAATAAGTCAAATTCTATCCTCTATTTGAATATTTATTTTATTTAATTTAGATTATTAAAAATCCCGGCGTTTTGAGAGCCCTAGATTTTGTCGTTTGGTTTGATCGCTGAGCATCTGAGCCCTATATTTGTCCTTTTGAGAGGCTTATCCCTTCTCACTCACTCACTTCTCAGTTGGCGACTACCATTGACGGCCCCTTCACTTCAACTCAACTCGGTTAGTTCTCTACCTCCTCCTCCTCCTCCTCTTCTGTATTCCTTGCTAAGGTACTTTAGTAATTGAACCTCAAAGCGAAACTCAACCCCTTGTTAGATCATATCTGACAAGAGCCAGAGATCAATTAACAGGCTCTATCACACCAAATCAAATAAAATTGCATTAATTAAGTATTGCTTACAATCTTTCCTAGTTAGTTATGTGCTATTCATTGTTGTAGGCACTAGTTTGTTTGTCACCTTGGAAGCCAAATTGTCACTGTAAGTCTCTAACCAAACCAAATCATAACAGATGGTGATGATGATGGTGTCATCAACCTTACCTCTTCCCCCCTTCCTTTCACTTTCACTTTCATTTTCACCTTCACCTTCTCAATCCCAATGGACCCAATCCCCATTTGCTTCACGCCTTGTCTGCTATGCATTCCCCAAGTCTCAATCTCAATCCAACATATCAAATCCACTGCATCAGCCGCATAAGGGTAAGCACCTCCTGCACCAGAAGGAGGAGAAAAGGCAGCGCTGGAAGGCGGATGCCATTTCTGACCAAGAGGTGATTCACCAGTTTGATCAGTTGTTGGCTGCTAAGAACATCCGTCAAATCAATAATTACCTCAAAGACTACACCAGAACCTCCTACAAACCTTACCCCACTGTATTTTCCCTCTTCATCCGCTTAACCCAAGCTCAAGGCATCAGTCCTAATGAATATACCTATGAGATCTTGATGGACTCTTATTTACAAATGAATCAGCTCAGCCTAATGTTTGCTTTTTTTGGACGGTTTCTCAAAGAGGGTCGCAGACCTAATAATCCCATTATCTTCAGTCCAATAATCAAAGGTCTCTGTTGGGAGAAAAGAACTAGTGAGGCCGTTACAATGGTGCTATACAAAATGCCGAAGCTAGGATGTCTACCTGATGTATTCTCGTATAGTATTCTTATAGATGGGTTGTGCACAACAGGTGAAATTGACAAGGCAATGGATATTGTAGAGGTCATGATTTCAAAAGGGCATGACCCAAATGTGGTGACCTACAGCACTCTTATAAAAGGACTGTGCAATAATGGTGAAATTGACAAGGCATTAGATTTTCTAGATGTCATGATTTCCAAAGGATATGAGCCTAATGTGGTGACCTACAGCACTATTATACATGGGCTGTGCAAGAAAGGTAAAATTGACAAGGCAATGGATATTGTACATGTCATGATTTCCAAAGGGTATGACCCTAATGTGGTCACCTACAGCACTCTTATGAAAGTGCTGTGCGATAATGGTGAAACTGTGAAGGCATTAGATTTTGTATATTTCATGATTTCCAAAGGGCATGAGCCTAATGTAGTGACCTACAACACACTAATAGATGGCCTGTGCAAGAAAGGTCAAATTGTCAAGGCATTAGATCTTGTAGATGTCATGGTTTCCAAAGGTTATGACCCTGATATCGTGACGTACACCACTCTTATAAAAGGGCTGTGCAATAATGGTGAAACTGATATGGGAACGTATATTATAGATGTCATGATATCCAAAGGGCATGAGCCTGATGCCATGACCTACAATACTCTTATTGATGGCTTGTGTAAGAAGGGTGAAATTGGCAAGGCAATGCATTTTCTAGATGTCATGATTTCCAAAGGTTATGACCCTGATATCATGACCTACAATACTCTTATTGATGGGCTGTGCAAGAAAGGTGAAACTGAGAAGGCAATGGGTATTTTAGATATCCTGATTTCCAAAGGGCATAAGCCTAATGTTGTTACCTACAGCACTCTTATTTATGGGTTGTGCAAGAAAGGTGAAATTGATAAGGCAAGGGATTTTCTAGATGTCATGATTTCCAAAGGGGTTGATCCTGATGCCGTGACCTATTGCACTCTTATTGAAGGGCTGTGCAAAGGAGTGTGAAATCAAATAGTCATTGTATTGTTTTTGCTTTACATAATTTCTAAAGGCCTTGGGCCAGATGTCACATTATGATGGGCCGTGCAAGGCACGTGAAAAGGAGAAGGCAATTGGAAAGGCGTGGTGAACGAACTGCCATGTTGAGAGTGGAGAAAGTAATTGTTATTGTATTATAAGAGGATATCAATTTTATTTAAAAAAAAAAAAGCACAGCATGCACTGACAAAAACACAAAGAAAAGAATAAGGAAAGGAGAAAAAGACTAGTATGGTACTGGTATGTGAACTCTTCTCATATATGAATGCATGTAAATAAAATGGGAGATGTTTTTGGGGCGACTGAAGGAGGCAGTGGAGGCTAACTTTGAGACTTTTGCAAAATTGTGCGAATGATGCAAGATGTGGAGATCCCTGGGGACAAAGCGGAGGGGGACACAGAGGAAGAGATGTAGTCAGCGAACTTGTCAATGAGGAAGAAGAAGCCAACATGGAAACTGCATCCTATGTTCAGGTATCATTTCTCGTATTATTTAATGATCAATCAGTACTACACTTATGAACTCTATATCATTTATTGCTGAATGGATTGACATAAATGAATGTGTGAATGTGAGTGTTTTATAAGAAGGAAAATGTTTTACGAGAGGCCCAAGTGATATTACTAAATGTTTTGCTGGGGCATATGATAAGTTCCCTTTTGCAGAAGTACCCGATATGTTAGGGGTTTTCTTGGGGCATATGGAATAATTTTCCAAATAAAGGGATGAGGTAAATCTGTCTGATAATAAAATAAATCTTAGAAATGGATATTTTGAATAGTCATGCATCTGAAGACAATCTAGAATTAAGCCTAACAAATGTTTCCTGTATTTGGTCTTTTTTTTTTACTAGTCTATTTCTACATTGTACGACATGTACCACCGGCACTTCGCATTGCCTTACTTCTCTCTCCTCATAGAAACCCTTGCTTCTATTACCTCACGTGCCAGCAATATTACTAGTGAAACCCCCCTGCAACTTAAGTTCCACGAGGCATGCGCTCTTCTAGAAGTTGCTGAGCCAGCCTCTATTCATTTTGAAAATGACTCGTACCATAATTACCTAAAACTCCTCCAATCCATCCTTCGAAACAACCCACCTCTCTCTGTAGAGATGCAAATTGAGCCCAAAATTATCTCTGTTTGTGAAAAAGTTTTTAAAATGTATCTCAGTTGCGCAATCAAGACCGAACCGGAAGTGAAAAAGGGGACATGCAAAACAGTCAAGTGGGTACTTCCAGTTGAGTGATAAGAAGGAAGAGTTGACAACACGTACCTCTCTTGTGCTTTTGGTGATGAAACTTATTAATGGTTTTGAGAGGGACCTTTTTGAAAGAAATTTACCATCTTTTTTCCCCTTGTTTGTGAGTCTAGTTAGGTGTGAACACAGCTCAGGGGAAGTGCTAAGGGTTTTGCATGAGATTTTTGAATTCTCGATTGGGCCAATAGTGATTTCTTCTTGTTCATAATTAGAGCAAATGTATTAATTTGCGCATGTAATTTAATTGTTGATTGAAGATTGATTATTTGAATCGTGTATTGTCTCATTGTCCTCACCTATTGGAGTGTTCATTTTTTTTTTTGAAAGCAGGCATGTTTAACCTTCTATTTAACTGCTTATATTTCTCACAAAAGAAATTTCGTTGCAGAAAATAAGTAAATCTAGTTATTTGTAAAACTAATCACCATGAAATTTTACAACCCAGAAGTAAAGTCTCTGGGAATTGCCTTCAGTACATTATTTTTACCAGTCACTGCTGGTTTAGGATTAGCTGATTATATATTCTAAGTCATGTAGTACCTGTTCGGCAGTGTGGATTAAAGTCCCTTAGTCTTCCTTAAGACCTTAAGCAAGTCAAACAACAGTTCCTTAGACAGGCTTAAAGCCTTTTCCTTAAAGCTCCTTAGAACAATATCTTAAGCTGAGCACCTGCCTTCCATAAGAAATAACCTCCTTAGAGCCCATGTTAATCTTTAGCTTCTTTCATTTGTTTATATTTTCTATGGTCTCTCTGTTCTCCTTCTCTGCAGGCTTCCCTAGGTGCATGAGAATGAAAATTCGTCTTCCCCGGGCCTCTGTCGCGAGCTTGCCAGAGTTTAACTCATTGATTTAATGTCACAGGGAGCTTCACATTAAGGTGCTCTTCTAATTGAGATCCATTTTGATGGGTTTCGTTGTGCCTTTTGTTGCACTTTTGCTGGACAACTGGGTGTAGGAGGCGGAGCTGCCACCCCTTCTGCTGCCATCTGCTTGTGAACTTCGACATTGGTCAGTATGTGAATTAATTTAAATGTGCAAGGCTAGCTCCCTTTTCTATTGTTCTGTGAATGATTGTTGCCTCTTTGGTTTGAATGAATTGAAATGAAGACATGATGTAGCATTTCTGGTAGTTTTTGTGAATGAATTTGAACAATTTCCTTGCCTCTTCGGTTTAAATTTCTAGCTTTAGAAAATTGAAATTCCTAGATTGAGGCTTTAGAAAAATTTCCTGCTTTTCTGGTCATGTCTTGTTTGATCGAGGGACCGTTGGAATCGTGTGCCAGGCCCGTACCAGCCTTGCTTGGATTCTGGTATCAGTTTTGTGAATAATTGATCCACATGCAATTGGCCCAATTAATCCGCAAACTAGCATTGATACCGTGTTATATCTAATCCATTTTGGCCCAATATTCATGCCAGCTGTTGTATGGGCGCCTTTTAATTTGCTTTGAAAAAATAAATCTTGATCTATTTATGAAATGTCGCTGCAATTTGCAATTTTCTATCTATCCTCACTTTCTCAGCACATTAATTCGTGCATCAAATTAACTGCATGCGACTTGGTTTACCAAACCATCTACATCAACATATATTCAACAAGAGAAAAGTCCCTTGCAGATGACCCCACAGGTCAGTGAAACGACTGTGTTTTTTTTATTCTTTTTGGTAGAAACGCCTCTGTTATTGCCGAAATTTTTATTTATATCATATTAAAAAAATAATAAACCAATAAATCATTTTTTCGGTAAAATTCTAAATCTGTCGTATCCGCCAATTAAAACTGTAGACCAAAAGAGGCAAGTATGTAGTTTAAAACGGCGGACACATTAATTTTTTTTTTCTTCTTTGACGCTGAGCCACACAACTTTGGTATATCAAATTCATTTTTTTTGTCCTTATTAGGCCATGCAATCATTACATTTCTAAACATCACGTGGCCTCTTTTTTTTTTTTTTTAAATTTGTACTTTTACATATTCAACCTTTATCTTTCTAAGTTTTACAAATTAGTCTGAATACTAATAAGAATATTATAATTATTACTAGATATTTAATCCTCTATTGTATCTATTAATTTATTTGACTTTCGAATATTCGAACATTTAAGAATTTCAAATTAACAACATATATTTCAACATAGCAACCTTTGTTTCAAATGAGTAGGTCCGCAACATTTTAGAATTTCAAATGGGCATGTCTGTAGTTCAAAATGGCGGACACCAAAATGTGTCCGCAGTTTTTAACAGCGGACACACTAAAAGTGCAAACTTAAAAAAAAAGAGGCAACGTTGAAACAAAGGTGGCTCAGCGCTAAAGAAGGAGAAAAACAAAATTTAGTGTGTCCGCTTTTTAAAACGACGGACACATTTTGGCGTCTGCCGTTTTGAACTGCGGACACCTGTCCATTTTGGTCCACAGTTTTGATTGGCGGACATGATAGATTTAAAATTTCACACAAAAAATGGTTTTTTGGTTTATTAATTTTTTAATATGGCATAAATAAAAATTTCGGCTGTTATTGAGCCCAGCGAAATCCACAACGCCTGGTCGTTCTCATGGTTCATGAGCACCGAGTCTATCCACCAAAGCACACATGCGGGGCCCCTCCGATTGACCAATCACGTGTAGTGTTCTCTCTGTCTCTCAATGAGACTGACGGCGCGACCCCACAAATCTGTCTAATAACGCTCCCCTTATGTCATTAATACTCAGAGGATAAACTCATAAGTCATAACAAGGAATATACATATAATTATTATATGCCGATAAATAAATAATTGGGATTTTAAATTGTATTAATTAAGCCAAAGCACTTTTTTTTAAGCCTTACTTGTTATGGTTGTCAGATAACGAAACAATAGCGGGTAAATAATGGGTAATACTAATATAATATTTATTTTTATTATTTACTAAATAAATCATTAAAGTATTTACATTTATTTCACACATATATAGTACTTTGTTGAAAAAAAAATCTGATCATGCTAAGCACAATTAACAGAAAGCGCCTTTACCCATTTACATTTATTGGGTAATGCCGTAACGGGTACGAAAGAGCCTTTACCCGTTTAGATAACGAAAAAAAATCTCTATTCATATCCGTATCCAATAAGTTCACAAAAATAAATTTTTACCCGTATCCATTTTAGGATATGATACGGGTTGGATAAACAGATTAAAGAGTTCCATTGACACCCTATACGTAGCCTATGATTTTCAAAAATTCTAAAAAAAAATAGTAAAAAATCTCCAAAAAAATATAAAATTTGGTCTCCAAGCAAATTTTAATTAAGCCAAAGCATTTTGAAGATATTGTGGATGTTAAATTAATGACAAATTCGCAACTAATTAATTAATTTATACATGTAAACACTAAAATCAAATTATTCGGATACGATTATTTGGTATTTTTACTAATTTAAATGTAGCATATACGGAATTTGTACAGTAAAAAAGGTATTTAATTTTATAGTTAATAACTGCTTCCCATGACAAAATGAAATATGTTACATGAAAGTCTCATGCTTTGAGAAAAAAAAGTATTGAGTGAGTCTATGGAACTATGCATAGTATGGATTGGTCCGTAATATGGATCAATATTTTTATTTTCATAGTTCTAGAATGGTTGATCCAATCCGTTTAACATGATTCTCATAAGAATATATACTTGCATATTGAATTTTTATATTTTTTAGATTTTTCTTTTACTATTTTTAGGATAGGTAAAAAATCATTGTTTTTTAATATGGTTCAGAATTTTCAGATCAAATGATTTTCTATCTATCTTAAAATATAGTAAAAAAATAGTAAAATATATAGAATTTTCAGATCCATGCTATGCATACTCACTAAAAAATATTTATACTTATTCTTGCTTATCTCGTTTTAAAAAAAAATATTTTATTAGAAGCACAAGCATTCTTTAATCTGAATCATATCATATTCGATAAGACATAAATGAATAATTTTTTTTTGTTAGTTTAATTGTCAGATATTAAGTATGAATAAAGTTTTTTTTTCATTAATTTAACGAACATAGCTAGGTATAAAATTATTTCCTCCCTGTTTGTACGTACCTGTTGAAACCCTAAGACAAAAATTCATATCACCCGAGTTAAACTCAAATTCTGAGTTCAAATCTGAAATTTATGATCTGCTTTACCAGTACAAATATATTGGGGCTAATTTTGCCCGAATGTTCGGATCTAAACTCAAAATTTGAGTTACTTAAAAGGATCCGGTGCCTATTCAAACCGCAGGGGAAGTATTATTTGTTCTTTGAGATTCGTGCATAACATATTTTAACGGTTGAGATACGGATACGGATCGGATACGGATATGGATCAGATATTAGACGGATACGTATAGATACGGATCAGATATTGGATATCCGTAAATATATACATAAATATTTTCATAATATATATCAAACTCACTAGTGGAAAAATCACAATCTGTGTCGGTTATTTATGCACATTTGTATCGGACATTGGGCGACACAGATAACGGCGACACATTTTTGTGTCGGTTAAATAACCGATACAGAAAAATATATTTTGTGTCGGTTAACTATTGAACCGATACAGTTTTGTGATTTCCATTTTATTTTATTTTTATTCTTCCTAATTTGTATCGGTTGACTACAATATACCAACACAAATTCTCCATTTTGTATCAGTATTTTATGAAAGATCGACACAAATTCTATTTTATTTTTATTCTTCCTAATTTGTGTCGGTTGACCTCAATAGACTGACACAAATTCTCCAGTTTGTATCGGTTTATTATGAAAGACCGACACAAATTCTATATCTGTGTCGGGTTTTAATAGTTAACCGACACAGATACGTCCCGATCTATATACAAAAATTACTTTCTGTATCGCGTATTTTAAAGAACCGACACAGATTTTATATTTTATTTTGAAATATTTTTTTTATTTTTGGCTAGCTACCATATATATTAGTCGTGCTTTAGTATTTAGGAAAACACTATTAATGTTTTTATTTTTTATAAAAAAACACAATTAATCAAGCACACTATTGGGCTTAAGTGTTCACAGTAGGGCTTATAGGGGCCGGTTACCATCTTATCCCACTCTTTGAATACTCTGTCTCATTAGTGACCACATATTAGTCGTACTTTAGTATTCAGGAAAATTTCGGCAGCGCTTCCCCTCAGTTCCCCGAATATTCGGAGAACTAATATGGGGAAGTGCTGCCGAAATTTTCCAAAATACTAAAGCATGACTAATATGTGGTCACATCCTAATTGAGACAGAGTATTCAAAGAGCAGTCCCAAAACGGGGACTATTCAAAATTAATCCCTAATGGATTAATTTTGAACGGGTTTCATGACCTAACGATACTAATTAATTCGGTTGTGACTCGTAAGACAATAATATACCTAGTATAGATACATCTAATTAACTACAAACTACTCTTATATATCAAAATACACATCCATACACAAACTACTAATTAAATATGAGTTTTAGGATGTACTTACAATGTAGATGTCGGATCGAGCGAGATGATCAAAGAGATCGTTGCGCAAGATGAGAAGATAATAGCGTGTGGAATCTACAAATCCACTACCCTATATAAAGAACAATGTAATCCTTCAATTTTTTTACAAAAATCACTACATTTAGCTAATATAACCCTAATCATTAACTTACATGCATAATTTATTAATTTAATTTTTTTTTAGGGTCACATGCATGAAGTTTGGTAAAATGATCATTTAGGGTTTACATATGTATGAAATTTCCTAGTTGATCATAATTAAATTCATCAAAAAACATCACAATACCAACATAAAATTTTCCAATACTTTAGGGTTTACCATGAAATTTTCCATT